>LR812531.1:26666005-26693505 GCA_903798195.1 Danio kyathit | reverse complement strand
AACACGGTGGGCTGCATTTCTACCAGTGGTCTTGGTGATACCGCCTGAATTAATGGGATCATGAACTCTTAAATGTATGAACAAGCTTGTCTCCCTCATGCAGGTAATGGTTTCGTTTTTCAGCATGATAATGATCAAAAGCACTGCTGCTAATGCAGGGGCGTGTCCCCATTAATATCCATCAACTATTAAAATCTCCCTACCAATAATTTAATTAGCTTAAAAATATATCTAAAAAATAAATAAACAAATAAAAAACAGGCTGTTAATATTAACCTAGACATGCAGAAAGGGTTAAATCACATTCTTTCCTCAAGTTGCACTACCCCCCCAAACAAATATGAACATTGCGATTGGCTGTGCCTTTCCCTGCTGTCGTGTGAGAGGCTGTGCCTGCATTCAGATACAAGCAGCGAGCGCAAAAACTGCAGGTGAATTTCCCGTGCAAGAATAAGGTGTGTGACACACGCAAGTGAGGATGGCGGCAGCAAAAAAAAAAGACATAAGGACATCTCCTAATCTCTCAGAGTCGCATGTCCAATTTGAAACAATTTGTCAGAAAAAAAGCATCTTGTGCTCTATCCTTTATCAAAACTGATATACGAGACATGTTTCATTTGTACTATGGCTAAAATAAACGAAAGTCTTTATTAAACTCTCTCTTTTTCAGTTAATAAACATTATTTTAACATTACACTATCAGGCCCATGTCCATTTAAACTAAGTTATATTTTACAGTTTTATAAATAGCGAAAATTTAGAATAAAGAAATATGAAAAATACTTATTTTTAAAATACTAATTTATCACCATACATCATTATAAATTTTTTTTTTTTTTTTTTAGAAATTTGTTAAAAGAAAAATTCAAACATAATAATAATCCAACTTTTGGTCTTTCAATTAAGAGAGGATGAATTAATAATATATTTTAATAGCAGTTAAATAATATATATATTGTATTCACCCTTTCTCCACCAATGTCAAGTGCAAACCTATGCTCTTGTGCTAATGCAGCGAAATCATATTAAGAGAAAAAGCTGATAAAACACTGAACACCGTCATGAACTTGCCTACAAAGTGTCCAGAAAAATCTTAAAGGCAACTCTAGAAACTCTAAGTGATCAAAAAAGCCCGGTAATACAGTATGTCTGAAAACTGGAGTACAGCTTCCCAAAAACAGCTCAAGTTGAGCATATTGGCAAAGAAAATGACACTAAATATGTTTGGTGTTGTAAATATGGTGGAGTTTTTTGTTTGATTGTTGGTTTATACAAAGTATTACAATATTCTCTGGACTTTCTTAACACTCTTTTTATAAAGCTTGCTTTGGAGCAGGGTTAGCACCAGTTTTGTAGTGTTTACCAAACATTGCAGTGCCAAACAATGCTAAGTGGGATACAATGCGGTGTTAGAATGTTACTGTGAGATGCTAAGCAACCAACAATTCTCTGCCTCATTTTCACATGCTGTGGACAGTCACAAGAACTCACAAGAAGATTATTTTAATTAATATTGTTATTTACAGAAATGCAAGCTAAATATATTTTTTTGGCATTCAATTTATTTCATACACAGGATGTAAAACATCATTACAAGGGCACAAGGCTTGCTTTCATTACTTTCATCAGGCAATAAAATATCTATTTCTGTCATAGAGTTGCGTCTAAGGATTTAAATTAATTTGTGTATAACATACTCTCCCAAAAACAAAACAATGTGGCTTTGTTAACGAACAAAATACTATATTGTTCTATAATGGTTCCTCTCTTTTCACAGAGATAGGCTACAGGTGTGTGCTGCGTCTCTGTTGTTGCTGCCATCTCATATTAATTTAGCAATTTTATTTCACAGTCAAAAATAAAACTAAGTGAAAAATTTAAAATAATAATAATAAAAAACATCCCAATCCGTTAACTGTGGCGTTCTGTTGCTTATGCATACCTGATGGTCATACAGTCCATAACACATGCACACTTACGTTTTATTTATTTGGGAAGAATAAAATTTACATATGTGATTTTAACAACCAGATACATTTTAGACCTGTCCCAGTTTTATCTAGAATGCGTCCTAGACCACATCCTGAAGTGGTCTGAGCGATGATCGAATTTATATCTATCTTGAATGCATTTTGGAGGGGATTTAGACTTGTCCTTTTCCCAATCAGATAGCTATCTGAGTCCCCTTAATGACACGACACCACAAAGGATATTAACCCAGTAATTAGGAATCTAAACATGTATGAATACCAAGGTTATTCCCTGGAATATTGGCTGTTTCTCAATATGCGCTCTTCAGCGATCTTGTGTCCTTGTGTAATGTCATCATCAACCACCAAAGCTCAGTTCCAAAACTCAAGACCGCAAGAACGGAAGACGCGTAAAAGTTCCCAGATGTGTTCACGGTCTCCTAAGTTCGTTTTTCCGAGGTGACATGGCAATACCGGTCTCCACGAGAACACAAGTCCATTCTCTGCATTCTTGGAATTGAGAAACAGCCATTAAGAGCAGTGTAAGAATGTTAAGAATAACCCAAGATTCTGTTTACCCCTGGTGCAGAGCGTGACCAAGGATTAATAATTTCATGTGTGAAAATTCTCTCAACTTTATTAGAGAAAACATCCTTATATTTATTTGCCCATAAAAAGTTTATTCAGTTTGATAGGCGATACATCAGGTGCCCTTGCTTTCAGTCAAGACAGCAGTGATGTCTCCTGCTCCTGAAGATCAACACCCCTGCAGAGTTTAGCTTGAGTCCTGCTGAAATGCACCTGTCTGTAATTTTCAACTGAACCCAAGGACCTTGATTAGCTAGTTCAGGTGTGTTTGATTAGAGTTGGACCGAACTCTGCAGGAAAGTAGACCTCCAGAAGCAAGTCAGAGCCCCCCTGCGGCAGCACAAATCAGCATCCTGCCTCTTAAGAGCTACAAAGCTGATTGTTGTTGAACTGCTCTCCGCCATAAAGGCCAGTAATTGGAGCATCTCTGCTTTTCTGGTGGAGCCGCGGTGAAGAAGAAAGGGGCGTCTCATTAAGGGAGAGAACACGAGCGGAGCTTAAAGACAGATGAGGAGCCGTTAGTGTGAACACAAGAGAGCGAACCTGCAACGTGCACCCTCTGTCTTGATCAAGCACCTAAAAAATGCCAGGCACGCACACACTCACATAGACGTGTGTCCTGGTTTGGCCTGCGGGTAACGACTCTAACAGTGCGTCTTCCCCTCTCCATCTGCTTGGTTGTTTCAGTGGCACTTGGCAGCAGATTCAGGACTAGCCAAATCCCTACAAGCGACACCATTCACGATCCAAACAATCAGTCTCGCTCACTCTTAGCCGCTATCAAACATGTACACGCAAATGCAGCTTAACATGTAAGGACACTCAATATTAAGGATGTGCAAGCTATGGTTTCAAAATGGCTTTACTTGATGTGCTGGGGGAAGGATTAGTTGATGTTAAGGAAATGCTGAATAATTAAGGGGGTTTCAGGTTCACTGAACAGATGCATTCTTTTAAGACGTGTTCTTGTTCTAGAAAAACTACAAGCACAAGTGAACATAACAGAAACAATTATTATTTTATTCATTATTATTTATTATTATTAAAATGTATTACTGTTATTATTAGTTGTATCATTATAATTATATGGAAATGCCATTATTGTATTATTATTAGGGCTGCACAATGTTGAAGAAATCTGACATTGCAATATTTTATTTGTTTTTCTGCCATATATATGAATACAATTTCCTGATATGGCTTGAATAGCTTGGAAAGAAATCATTCATTTAGATGGATTGGGGTGATTCTGTAGGGATCTAAATCATGCATACAAATTAATAAACAAATCGCAAGCGAATTACAATAGAGCAACAAAAAAAGTCAAATAAACCATGCTTTATGCTTTTTCGGAGAGTCAAACAGTATTCAGGTAGAGAAGCTGAATCAGTGCATTAATTCAGTAAAGTTACTCTTCATTAAAGTTACAAATGTACTTTTTTGAGCCCAAATGCTTTAAACTCTCCTGAAATGCCTTTAAAATAAATGCAAATGATAAAGTTTCACTCAATTATGGTTATACTTTGCAATGACACAAATCTTATATCCTCGACTGTTGTGCTGACCAACCATAATCCCAACTCAACATTGCATATCCTGCGATGTGACTATTGTGGATATCCACATTGCGAAATAGATGCTGAAACGATATATTGTGCAGCCCTAATTTTATGATTTCCAAAAATTCTTTATATTGAGCAAACATTAGAATTACAAAATTTGAATTGTAAATATATTGTTTATAATGAATCTCATAAAGCAAGGCAAAGCAGGATTTTTTATATAGCACATTTCATATACAATGATAATGCAAAGTGCTTTACATAAACAGGAATAATAAAAAAAAAGTATAAAAAATAAAAACAACAAAGGTGAAGTAGCTGAAGGCGGATTCACCCTACTTTGACTGAACTAATTTACTTGATCCTAAAGATCTTCGTGATCTGTTAGGTTTGTATTCAGTGAGCATATCTGTAATGTATTGAGGTCCTGGGCCATTTAGTGATTTATAGACAAGTAATAATACTTTAAAATCTATTCTGAATGTAACTGGGAGCCAGTGTAAAGACCTGAAGACAGGTGAGATGTGCTCTCATTTTCTGCTTGTGGTCAGAATCCTGGCAGAAGCGTTCTGGATGAGCTGCAACTGTCTGACTGTATTTTTGGGATGGCCAGTGAGGAGTCCATGACAGTAATCCACCCTGCTGCTGATAAACGCCTGAACAAGATTCTCCAAGTCCTCACTGGAAACAAAACATCTAATTCTAGCAATGTTTTTGAGATGATAGTATGCTGATTTAGTTACTGTTTGGACATGACTACTAAAATTCAGATCTGAATCCAGAATAACACCAAGATTCTTGAGTTTACTTTTTGTTGTTTGACCCCTAGAGCCAAGGTACGCATTCACCTTGAGAACCTCATCTCTGTAGTTTGTGCTATTTTTGTACTTCTGAATACTATTAAATTTAAAGCAATAGTTCACCCAAAAGTGAAAAATGACTCATTATTTACTCTTCCTTGAGTTGCTGCAAACCTTTATGAGTTTCTTTCTTCTATTGAACATTAAAGACAATAATTTGAAAAATCTGACAAATTAACCATTGACTTCTATAGTAGGAAAAAAACAAATAATATGGAAGTCACTGGTTGCATATTTTTCCAGCTTTCTTCAAAATTATCTTCTTTTATGTTTAACAGAATAAAAAGACATACATGTTTGGAACAAATAAATGGCGAGTAAATGATTTTTAGTTTAGTTTAGTTTTCTGTGAACTATCCCTTCGAAAGGTCGACTGTTTAGTGATCATTGGAATGTTAACACTTTATAATGTTTGCAAAAATTTTCTTCATTTATTGGTATTTCTAAATTTATATTGTTTGATATAATGAATTGTGATTTCTACACCAACGCTTAGCAGACATTTTAAATATAAAATTTGATGCTCAACTTTTCAGATATTTATAGTGCAGCAATAAAGCATCCACATCAAACTATAAAGAAACACAACCTAAGACAAGTTGACCTTACTAATCAGATTGGTTTCGACTTCTTGACTTTAATTTCTTCGACATCAGCTAGCATCCCTCTTACACTGAGCGCTGCTGTGTTCTCTCAGCTGCAGCTTATCTCTCTGCAGCCCTGCAACACAATGAACGACTGTCATCGCCACTAAAACAACCTGCAGATCCTGATGACGATCATCAGCCTGCAGGCGAGAGAGCCAGAGAGAGAAAGAGATCAAATGAAAGAGAGATGTCAGGGTTTCAAAAACAATAACACCAAAGAAACAGATATCAAATAAGACCATGTAACCCCATATTTTCACACACATTGAGAGGTGGAGCAACTTCAAACCACCATAAAGTGCACGAAAGACAGAAGAAAACATGGAGGTAAGCCAATTTCCAGCATGCGATTGGTAAATCTCTTCAACAGATGCTAAAGCAATCATTCATATTTGCTTGAAACCCATAGAAAACTGGTCATCAGGTGTTTGACCTGGGTCCAACAGGGAGGGAAATGCTAGGAATTGATGTCCCAAGTTCTTAATACATCATCTCCTTCATATTTTATAAATTCCGAGAAACCTGCAGCAAAATTGGATTTTCAAAGTTAATTCCAAGAACAATATTTGTGAAAATGATTTCCCAAAACAAACAAAACAAAACATATGAAGTCCTTAAATAAGTGGAGGGCACTGAGTTTCTGTCTTACTAAGTGCACTTAAAGCAAAAAATGCATTATTTTTATAAAAAAGACCCTTTGGACACATGTTAAAAGTAGCAATGCAAGCTCAAGTCTCATGATACTGATTGTGGGAAAATAGAGAAAGATGACAGACTCTCTGGGGTGTATCTAGTGAGACGGACAGACAGAGAGACTGCTATATCAGCACAGCATGTCCACTACTAACAAGGACACACATACCAGATCAGAGAGCAGGACCATCACCACAAACAAATCCACAGACAATCATTCTTGTGTTTGATGGCGACTGAGAATAACATGGTTTCTAGGCTTTGGGATCATCATGTCTGAATGAGAATTCAAGCAATTCTTTATAACGTTTGAGAATGCTTTTATAATAAATAAAACGACTTGAATGATGATTTATGGCAGTGGGTTCTGTTAGCTATTCTTGAAGGTCTGCATTATTGCGGCTCTGCACACTGAATGTTGCACTAAAATGAGAGAATTTCCTGCATTGCCCTACACGGTTGCTGAATCTGCAGTTCCACTGAAAAAACAAAAACAAATGATATCTTAGTGGAGCATTAAGTTTAAATTAAATGTGATCAGAAATAATCAGTGTACAAAATAGTATAATAAATAAAATCAAATGTGTCAAATTGGCGCCAGAAAAACTAATCCAAAGATTAATTAAATTTTTATTGGATTTATTAATATTTCATGAACTAGTTCTTATTACAGAATCAGTCAAAAACTTCTGTTTTGTCTAAAAAGGCATTCATTCACTCAATCAGTCAACGTGGTTCTTGACTCACTCACTGAATCACAAATTATTACTTTAGTCATGTTAATCTCCAAATTAACCAAGTAGTTAGTGTGATAAATATTTGTTAATGTATTAAACTTAAAAAATGGTAAGCATATAAAAATGTACACAAGTACATATCAGGAATAAAATAGTCATTATTTTAAAGGTGCAGTATGTAAGTTTGACACCAAGTGGTGAACTAAGTATTGTGCACCTTGTTCAAAACGCATGCAAGCACAGGTTGCCAGATTGACAACATAAACAGCCTGACTATCGAGCCTAAAGGCTGATTTAAGTCGTGTTCTAAACAAAAGCAACGACACACGATGCTAATAATGTGAGTTTGAATGCCATTTTACTTAACATTTATTGCCATACAGACAGCAGAATTAGATTTACATCAGATCTTGAAAATAAAATAAACCATTTGAAATTGAACTATAGAACTGTGAACTTGTGCAAGCCAACACCTATGAGTGATTCAGCATGTACATTTAATAATGTTAAAGAGGTTTAATATGTATTAATTAGATTAATATGTATTAATTACAATAGTGCAGCGAGTGCACTATTATGTGCTTCTAAATGGCTTTATTTAAATTTGTGTCACGTTTCGTCTGGTGCAAACAGCCAAATTGCTTTTCACTGCGTATCTTATCACGCAGAATGTTGTTAGGACACAGGGTTACAATGTAACCTGCACACCTAACGTTTACATTCAAAATATTTACATTATTTGCTTATTAATAACCACCTCATGTGGAACTCTAAATCTATGTCTCATTTTGGAGTCTGCTACTGTCCACCAAAGGTCACATTTCGGTCACGGACAGATACTCTGAGAGCCCTCATGACTGAAATAGCTGCTGTTTTCCACCAAGGCAACCCGGGGTGCTGAAATATAATTGGCTAAAGTGACATTGTGTGGGTTAAATGACCAAAACAAAGACAGTGTTCCGGCACGGAAAACACATTTTCAAAGCCGAATATCTGATTTCAGCATTGTTTTTTTTTTTCCAGAAAAACAAGAATGTTTACTTGGCATGTTTCTTAAATATCTGCAAACATATTATGGTACTTTTATGCTTTAAAAGAGTCAAAAACCTACATACAGCACCTTTAATCATTTAGCTACATAATATTTATCTTTATTATATTTATATATCTTTATTATTATCGATGTTGTTGTAATTACACAGCACATGGTTGGCTATACTGTGGTGTTGTTGTGAACTCTTTATTCCCCACAGCTGCATGTCTGGCCATCTCTCAGTGATCTTAGCGTCATGATCAATCTCATGATCCCTCGTACTCCGCTAGTGTCTGAAGGGAAAGGCGCGTTCACGTTTTACCGGATCTGGCACTTCATATGTGGTATTGTGGTATTGTTTCGTTTCGACGTTGATATGAACAGGCAAAAGTTCCAGACAAACAACGAATCATTTATACGACTCAAAGTCAAATCTTTTATTAAAAAATATTTTTAAACAAGGTGCATTTTCAGATTTAGCCCTCAGCTGGATGTTTTCATTCACTTAGAGCTGTGTTGCACACTGCATGGAAAGTCATTTTCAAAAACACATAATAGGAGCTCTTAAAGTATGATCCACCAAGTTTGAATGTGTGAAAACATAAATGAGCTTGTTAACATAAATGAGGCATGTTCTCTGCTGTCTGTTTTAAAGCATCTAGCCTTAACATTTTAACACATGCAACATTTCACACTGCAAATGTCTGGCATCAAAATCTCTTGAACAAGGTTTCACAACCCCATGATAAAGTAAACCTATTATGGTATTTTTTTTGCTTTAGAAAAGTCAAAAACTTACATACAGCACCTTTAAATGAATCATTTTGCAATTTAGCTCCATGATATGAAGCGCATATTTATTATTATTGAGGTTGTAATTGTTGATAATTAATTTAAAAGTGAGATTTATTTAGATGTTTAATTACAAAAAATAATATTAGATTTTAGATATTGCTTAGATATTTTAAAATAATTAAGCAGCAATTAAAATATGCATAATGATAACTGAATTTAAAAATAATTAAAATAAGATTGTTGTATTATAAAGGGAGGATGCCTTCTATTGTTAATGCAATAGTCACCTCATAACTCAAGTCATAAAATCATCAAATGGAATCCGAACCAGATTTGTTAAATACCTTTTAAATCCCATCTCTATTCTTCCATCCAAAGCTGCAGTCCCAAGGGTTTATTTTCCATCTGTGTTTGTGATTGTGTGAAATGCGAGTGAACATTACGTGTGCACCTGACTGACCATGTGCTGTCTATTTGTTTGATAGCAACTTCTGCCAGACCATAATGCTTGAGGAACCAAGGCATGAGAAACATCTGGCGGCTTATAGACTTTTCCTCATGTCAGCATGGACTGGGCTTCATCCCTCTTTAGTTGCAAGCCTAAAGCGATTACCATTGTTGTGTTTACACCCTTCAAAAAGAATAAAAGCTCTGGTAAAACAGCCAAATGCAGGAAACATCTCGGATAGCTCTCCTCCAAGAATCCTTCCTTTAATCTGTCACTTTTCCATTCTTTCCACTCCCCAGAGAAGCGCCGACAATTCCCGCACCCTCATCTCCTCATTTCTCTCCCTCTGGCCGTCTATTCTCTCCATTACCTCCTTCCTTTTCTCTCCGACCTCGCAAGCATTCTGCTCCTCTCTTTCTCCAACTGCTTCATTACTTCGCTAGTCCTTCTGGTGGAAACGGATCCTGAACATTCCTGTACGCGATTAAGCTGGAGGCACTCATTACAGACGGCTCTCGGCTTTCCAGCACAGCCGAGCGATCACTCAACCTCACATATCCGCTCTGTTTCACTCTCGCTCCCTACATGCTCCATATGCTGCTCACACAAAGTAAAGTGTGAGTGAAGGAAAGTCAAGGAGGAAACGCAGCCATATCATTCCTGCTAAACTTTAGACTGATCTGAAGTCAGAACAGCCATCTGTTGGGATGCCTTCACACTGAACAGAGCAGAGAAAAACTAAACTTTTAGCCATCATATCTTTGTATAATTCCAATGGAAGATGTCTATTTTAAGTCAGGCAGTTCTGTTTGATAAGTCCTGGTCTACTTGGAAAGCAAAAAAAAAAAAAAAAAAAAAAACATGTAGTGAGCACAAACTCCAAAGACTGAAGTCATATTAGACTGACGTACTGCTGAAATTCCTCCCCCTCTGAGCTTGATGTGGAGGAAAGGGAGTTTGCTGGTGTTTGGTTACCCCCGCTGTGAGCAGCTGCTGGAGTGACAAGGTAAGGTAAAGCTGTGCTGTTGGTGTACAGTTGCAATTGTAAAGCTGGTAGAAATATGGAGTTGGTGCTGGTGTTAGGATGAGGCAATGGAAAAAACACAGCCTCAAATTGCAGTGACTTTAGAATCACATCTCAGGATCAGATCAGGTTACTCTGAATGAGTGGGGGGGGGGGGAGGTGGAGTCAATGATGGCTGGTCTCTCTATAAATGACTCAGCAGTTCCTATCATCACTGGGTGACTGTTGGTGTCAAACCGCATGCACATCGTTTGAATTTATTGGTATCTTCAGTAAAACAGTGGAATATGTAAAGAGGCTTGAGTAAAATTACTATTCAAAAGTGGTTTTGAAAGAAGATGTTGAATTTATTTGATCCAAAACACAGCATACTGAGAAAGACTTTTTGAAAATCTTTCATTTTCTAAAATGCTGATTTGGTGCTCCAAAGATTAAAATAAATCATTCACTGGCAGAGCAATTCAATTTCATAGAATAATATGTACTATGACAACAGACATCGTAATGTGTAAAGTATAGGTGGGCATATATTAGTTTTTTAAATCTAGATTAATCTAGATTAATCTCGAAATTAATCTAGATTAATCCCAAACAATAAATCCCAAATAATAGATCTTTGAGAACGGGTTTCTCAAGCCAGGTGGCGCAATAGACGGCGCATTAGACCAGGGGACTCATCTGCTTTTTTCAAAATGCATCACAAACTGCTTGAGAAACGGTTCTACTATAATAATAGGTGATGAAAATAAATGATGTTCAATAAGATGTACTTGTGTTTACTAACTGTTTATTCAGTTAAACATGAATTTTGAACTGTAGGCCTACATAAGCACCAAACAGTGATTTCATACTTGCTTTTGATGTACGTACACACAGAAAATGCTGCTTCACAAAGGCAAGTTCACAGAGCCCTGACGGTGTGTCAAACATTGAGTATGTTTACATGGGCAACAATACTTTAATACGATTTTAATATGATAAAAACAAAACAGAAATGGAATTAAGATGTGGAGTATGCAGATATTAGTGGCATTACTGACAAACTATTAGCGTCATGTAGGACTTTTCACCATATTTTCCGACAAGATCCACACAGGCTGTCAGTAAAGGACTACGCACACACACAAACACACACACACATCGCGAAATGTGGAAGTTTTTTTTGCTTTCCATTTCTCGTTATTAAATTCCATAACACTCTCACCAGTCCTTACTCATTATTTGCATCTAATACCCCAGTTTGTCACAGCGCATGAATGAAATGTTCAAGTGAAACTGGCAAACTGCAGTTAAAGTCTGGCATCCTACTGATTTGATTCAGAAGGGCACTTTTTTGTCAGACGGCTCACCGGCCAGGTATACATCCGCGCTAAAATATTAAGGTGAAAGTCATCGAGTAGAATAGACCCAGCTCCCAACCCAACTTTCAGAATAGATTAAAGGCGATATTTTTTTTATCGCGCGATAAGAGTCGCCCGTTAACGGCCCACCACTAATTTAAATATCCTCTATTATGCATTAAAAATGTCATACTTTGGTTTTGGGGGTCTCTAACAACAGGCTGATATGCATGCAAGGTTAAAAAACACTTTCATTGTCTTATAATATGCATTTATTTTTACCTAATTATCCCAACGACTCCCATATGATTTGTTCAGTGATTCATTTGTTCCCAAACCCCTCCTTTGTGTGAGGTTAATCTGTGCTGATTGGTCCGATGACCAAGTCTGTTGTGATTGGTCGACTGCGATTGGTCAGCTCAAGAAGTAGTCAGAGCACAGAGTTTATTTGTGAGCCCAATGCAGGAATGGAATGCAGTTAAACACCAGCATATTCCTGTATTCTTAACCATAACCCCAAGTAATCACAATGACACACAATCAGTATTAATCCACACGTTGGCAAAAGTTTAACTATTTTAAAAATTGACCGCACCGCGGGTGTATAGGAACAGTTGATGGTGGCCATAGCAACAAACAACAGGAGATTGCAGGAGAATGGGTAAAGGATAAGCACACGTTGCCTTTTCCACGTGGTTTTGGACACGATGTGTGAATAGTCTGATAGAATTAACCTAAGAGATACAGTACAAGCACTTATCTATAACAGATACATGATTACAAGCTGCGCGGAGTGATTACAAGTTACAACACAATTAAAAACATATTTTGCAAACTACAGAAAACGAGGCAACCATTTTAATCAGACTTTACGATGTGTAGGAAGGAGAAACACTTACAGGATCTAGAGGAATAAGAAACTGGTCCATACAAATTGTGTACTGACAAAGTCCCATACATTAATAATCTTTGCTGATCCTTCTTTAATAACAAACGGCCGGTGAAGCCATGCTACAGGGTAACTTATTGTATAAATCATCAGAAAAATCACAGGAACAAACACAGCACACGGTTGGCATTACTGTGGTGTTGTGAAAATGAACTTTAACTCTTTATTCCCCACAGTCGCATGTCTGGCCATCTCTCAGTGATAGTAATCTTCGTGTCATGATCAATCCCATGATCCCTCGCACTCTGCTACTGTCTGAAGGGAAAGGTGCATTCACGTTTTACCGGATCCGGCACTTCATATTTGATATTTTTTCGTGTCGACGTCGATACGAACAGGCAGATCAGGCAAGATCAGAACAAACGACGAATCTTTTATTTTCATTCATTCATTTTCTTTTCGGCTTAGTCCCTTTATTAATTCGGGGTTGCCACAGCGGAATAAGCCGGCAACTTATCCAGCACGTTTTTACGCAGCGGATGCCCTGCCACCGCAACCCATCTCTGGGAAACATCCACACACACTCATACAGTATGGACAATTTAGCCTACACAATTCACCTGTACCGCATGTCTTTAGACTGTGGGGGAAACCAGGAATCTTTTATTTAAAAAATCTATTTTTTTTTAAACAAGGTGCATTTTCAGATTTAGCCCTCAGCTGGATGTTTTCATTCACTTAGAGCTGTGTTGCACACTGCATTGAAGGTCATTTTGAAAAACACATAATAGGGGGTCTTCAAATGTGATCCACCAAGTCGGAATGTGTGAAAACATAAATGAGCTTGTTAACATAAATGAGGCATGTTCTCTGCTGTCTGTTTTAAAGCATCTAGCCTTAACATGTTAACACAAGCAACATTTCACACTGCTAATGTCTGGCATTAAAATTTCTCGAACAGGGTTTCACAACCCCATGATAAAGTGGAGCTAACCACACTTCTCAATTGCAAGTGTGAAGCATTCTTTTACCCTGGGTTAAAAGAGGTGTTCAGAGTGACAATAACCCAGGGTTAAGTGCAGTGTGAAAAGCCCTCTTACCTGTTTACCACAAAATTTAGAACATGTGGATGAGAACACTTTCATCCAGTGTATTTACATTCACAAAACAAGCGAGGAAGTATAAAACATTTCTCAAGCTGAATTTTGTATGCACAAACGCAAATCAGATTTCTCATTGGCAGCTGACTTCACAACCCAAACATCAGCATCAGTAGCTCAAAAATGTCAGTAGGAGATGCGTCAGAATCTGTGCCGTTGTATGTTTTCACTTTACAGTACCTGCAAATGCACCTTTTTGTTTTTTAGATGATTTTGCATCCGAGTCGATGATACGATTTTGTGCTTTATTGAGACAAGAAAGCTTTGGTGTTTATGAAATATTTTCATCCACTGTCTGTCTTGAAGTGCCCGCTCAGGCTGGATACATGTCCACAGTATTGGTGGGAGCAAATGTTTACATGCAACACAAAATTGGGGTATTGGGAAAAAAATATATGCACTAACGTATTTACATGACATTACACGTTTTATATTTAAGCATAATCAGCTTAAGAACATGTCATGTAAATAAACTCACCGTTTGGCAAACTACTGCTTCAACTGAAAGAAAAAGTCAAGCACAAAATTAAACAAGTAAATCTGCGAAAATCTGAGCTGCTTATCACTGTTTTGAAAGGTGTAAATCTGAAGCAGTGCTGGAGTCTGGATAAAGTTTATTGGATGCCTTCTCTCCCAGACTTGCAGTGTTCACACAGTATCACTCAGAGCACCTGGAAACATGCCATCTCAGCCTTTTCAGCGCACACACACACAACACACGAACATGCACATCACCCCCTGATTTTTCTACCTATAACATAAGAGTCAAATGCTGTTTTTCCTCAGGTCTGCTGCATGCACCAAATCCCAATTCCTGCACAAACAAACTCCAAAACATGTGCATGCACACACACACACACAAACTGACTAAGACAGATTCAGCTCACACACCATGTCTGGGCTTTGCCAACGGCCTCTTCCTGTCTCTGCTGTGATAGCTGAGGGAGAGCTGTGCAGTGGGCGACACTGACAAATGTCCAGCTTCAACCTCACAGAGTGAGAAAGAAGAGATAGAGAGAGAAAGAGAGAGAGAGAGAAAGAGAGAGACGAATGACAGTTTCTTCTCCGTCAAGGCCATCTGCACTGCAGCAACCCTTGAGGCCTTGGTTCAGATGACTTCTTTTTCTTCCCCCTCATTCTTTCTTCATCACTGCTCTTAATTCTCAAGCAAGCCAAGTACAAATTACCCCCTCGTGCACAGTCACCAGTAATGACAGCAGCAGGGAAAGCGATATGAATTCAGTCTGGTGATGAGGTCTCAGTTCAGGTCAGCCGGCCAGCTGTCCGTCAGGCAATAACCATCATGACGGGTAACTGTTAGCCTGGTGCTGGAGAAGTCAGTGCGGCTGGACCTGTAGGGCTCCATTAGTGCAAAGCTAATGAGACAGAACCTCAGCGGGCGGGGGCGCACTCATTACAGCAGGACCACGGGAATGCGCGGGACAGGGAGTTGGTGTATGCGAGTGTGTGACTTATGGCCAAGAGGTGTGATGGAATTTGTTGAAAGGTACAGCTTCAGGGCTCTATTTCCATCAGAAAGGGGAATAAAAGTATAGATTGAATTTTAAATGCATTTCTTGAACATCTGCAGGAAGTGTTGCCTAAAGCAATCTGATTTACACAGAATGCGAGAAAACTATGCAAAGAAATACTGGAATAAAGTCTTGGAGCACAGTGTAAAGTGCTGTGTGCGTATTGTGAAGAAAATGCAAGTGGTGCTTGTACATGTGAAACTCGCTGACATGATGTCAAGGGGTTCTGGGTGGTTGCCAGGGTGTTGCTACTAGAGTTGGCTAAAATTCAGAATTTAAGCTCTGGCCCCATTCCAATTCACAAATTAGAATATGAAATTTATTGGCAATTTATTGTGATTGGACCAACTGCTAAAGTGCAAGGTTGAACTCAAATGCCAAGAAGAGAATATTACATATACATAAAAAGGTTGTTGTTTATAATTGAAGTAAGCAAATACTTTAGTCTATGATACATTTCTGGCTTGTTAGGAGTTTGGCAAGAATTCCTTTAACCCTAGATGATGCAGTGTGTGGCTTTTAATTTCACAAAAAACTAAATATTCATCAGGCTCAAATTGTGTTATAAACCGCTTCATTTTCAGACATGAATTGACCACCAATTGACCTTAACCACATTGAGAGTCTGTGCTAGTAGACGCCAGAGTGGAGGAGAGAGTGGGGGTGCTTCCATAATCAATATATGTCTTCAGTCAAAATTGAATGCATTCTTGTTAGAAATAAACTGGTTGTCAGGAAACACAATGTAATCAAAGCTGAAGACGGTCACTATCTGACACTGAGGGGAACAAAAAACCTACACAAATGCATCTCAAAGACATGCAACTCTGAATTGATGGTCAATTTAGGTGTAATGATGAAGCCTTTTTTTAGGGATGTCCTGATCAGGTTTTTTTTTTCAGTCTGTGTCATTTGATTTTGAGTGTCTGCAGATACCGATACCCGATCCTATACTTCTATAACACACACAAAAAAAAAGAATAAAAAAAAGAGCAAAAAAACATCCAGGATGTTCCTTATTTTTTATTTAATTCACCTTATTTTTACATTCAAGAACTCTGTTAACAAACAGAGCACTACCGTGAGGTATCTTGAACAATCATGTAATAAATAACATCAATTCTTCACTTTTGGACTTTAGTATAACAGTAAACATAAAAAAAAAAACTAATATAAAAGCAAATAGCACCTCAACTTAAAACACCCGGCAGGCAATCCCAAGGTTATCTCACAGTTTGCTATGACAATGTTGTCGTCATCAACTTTATAATACCTCCAGCCCGCAGACAAACTCGCGCTTTCAAACTGCTTTCAAGTTCTACTTTGCCGGCATTTAACCAATAGCCTCTCTGCAACAAAATGATGTCATGCCGCATGCGTTGCTGTTTCTGTGTGAAGTCAAGAAAAAGGTCTAACTCTGTGGCACTGCATATCTGTACAGTACATAATAACCGGTTATGATCTATTACTGAACCGATACTGAATTATCTGCGTCTGCATACATATATTCGAGTCCTGATTGGGAGGTAACGTCTGATTCTGATAGAGTCTGAAACCGCATGATTGGGCTTGATTTCCGACCTGGACATCCCTACTTTTTTACACTTTGAGCCAGAATTTATGCATTGACATTCTGGAATATGAACAGGGATACAAAACAAA
The DNA here is from genome assembly GCA_903798195.1 of Danio kyathit. Classification (NCBI taxonomy): domain Eukaryota; kingdom Metazoa; phylum Chordata; class Actinopteri; order Cypriniformes; family Danionidae; genus Danio; species Danio kyathit. Next base: position 26,676,565 of record LR812531.1, on the reverse strand, counting down.
CAAACAAAAAAAAAAAAAACACTGCATTATTTACAGTTAAAATAATTGTTTCTTAACATATAGTATTTTTTCCTAATATTAAGTCAATGGCTACAGTCAACTGCCATATCTTTTAAATTCAACAGAAGAAAAATCACATCGATTTGAAACAATTTGAGGGTGAAAAAATATTCAGTTCAGTAAACTACCCCTTTTAATGCAGTTATAATACACTCATTCAACTTAAGCTCACAAATGAGTATACTACGCTAACGACTAACTAAAGTGACCTGAATGAGAGCGACTTGATTAATATGACCTGTCACTTGTGTGAACCAAGTTTGACCTAACCCAGGTTTCCTACTCTCCAAGATCCACAAAAGCACAGCCAGCCATAACACAGGCTAAAAGGCTGATCAACGAAATGGACACCACCTGCTTAAATACAACAGGACTGAAAAGCCAAAGCACTGTAGTCCCTTCTTTCCATGGCCAATGCAGGCAGGCGGACGTCCAACTTGTCAAAACTACATGGTGCCTTGACCTACACTTAAACAAAATAAACATGGCCAACCTGCTCTATTAGACCACAGATGAGTGATGTCAGCTCTGGCACACGCTGTGTGATGTAATACACCACGTTAATAACCACACCAACAGAAAAGACAGAGCTGCTCTGGCTGTAAGGGGCCGCGACAGACTGCGCTTTAGCCTGCCTCTCATTTTGGATGCCATACAGAAAAGCCATTACCAAAGGAGCCATTTAACAACATCAATTAATCAATCAGAGCATGCAGGAAATGAATTTGGCGAGCGCCTCATCAAGGAGTGCAAGTTTTGATGCAGAATGTCTCGTATTTCAGAACTGTGGTGGGGTGAAGACAAAAAAACGACAACAACACAGTAAGAGGAAAGGTCTCATTTGGATGGTGTCCCAGCTTCTAAAAATCTCACTTCATTAGCAAAAGTGTGCTGAAAAAAAATAGTAGGCAAACTTCGACACCAAAGTACAACTATGGCAGTGTGCAAAATGGAAAAGGACACAAACAGCTGTTTTCTACAAGACGCACTGATTAGTGTATTTATATATTTCAGCACAAATCTTGGATGAGAGATTGCCGGGTCAATGTGGGACTGATTGTGTGCATGCAGATTATCGCGGCTGATTAGCAGCAGGGCCTTATGTTGGTTTAAGACGACAGGAGACCAATACTGATGACAGGAAGTGCCCATCAATAACCAGACAAAGCGTCTCATGTTCAGTTTAGCTCCATCTGTCTCAAAACCAGCCTTCGGTTTCGCTTATTTCCCTCTCACCCATCCCATTACCTCAGACATATCCTCAGGTGGCCTGTCTGTATGGGGCAACAGTCTGTGTCCCCTCAGGACAGGTTAGGAAAAGCAACAGCACAGTGGCTTTCAAGCTTCACACTCAGCGAAGCCCTGATCAATCGGATCAATGGAGGTGATCAGCGTTATGAGCTCTGATCAGCCTGTGTGGGAAACCGGCTAATCCAGTTAAGCCATTAGCAAGCTGGGACTGATGAGTCCATTGGGCATTGAGCCCATCTATGAGGTCTGCTTATTAGCACACTGCCATATGGAGACGATAGAAGTACACAGTCATGAATGACACAATAATAAAATCACAATATGGAGGGCATGTTCTATGTCTCTGTATGAATGAAAGGTGTGATTTCTACTATGCAGTGTGAAGAATGTGTGGTGCTGGTGATTTTTTTTAATGTATCCCACTTTACCATAGAGCCACTTTACCAGCATTTTAGCCTTTTCATTTGACACAAACATCATCAGACACACAGAAAATCTCAATTTCATTGCAAAAGCAACAAACTATCAAAATAAAAGCTTGGATTAACTTCAAAAAAGTGTCTGAAGGCTGATTTATACTTTCGCCTGGCACCGCGTTGCAGACCTCCGCTGACTGTGCGCGCACCTCACGAGATGGACAAGGCTTTTATACTTGATGCGTTCACCATTGTGATATTCTTTAAAACGACAGGGGGTGGTCAAAAGAAACCCACTGTAGAGTCAGACGGATAAACAGGAAAGTAGGAAGTTTCTGGTACTACATCACATCATTAATACCATTCAAGATTTTTATTTCAAATTTCTTTTATTAGGCTTTTACATGGAATATCAACCACAACATTCATTTTATAATTATCCTTCCATGTTAATGTTAACACTAGCTTAAATAAACACTTCCCTTCCTCAACACCCTCTAACTTCCCATTAAGAAAAATAAATAAATAAAATTATAAATAATAATAATAATAAGGTAAATAAAAAAAATTAAACATAAAAAATAAATAAAACATGAAAATGAATAATAAATTTGTATTCATATATTATTGCTCAGCTTAAGAATCAAGAGAGTTAGCCAGCAGATAATTTAAAAAGGGGCGCCACAACTTGTCAAAGGTTTTTAAAGGACCAGTAAGTGATAGTCTAATTTTTTCCAATGTAATGCAAGTAAACACTTCTTTTATCCATGCATCAAAAAAGGGTGGAGAGGCATGTTTCCACTTTGAGACGTCTCGCTATTAAAGTAGTAAAAGCTAAAGCCTTTCAGACCATTACTGAAAGGTTAGCATCTACTGCCAACCTAAAAATGGCCAGAAGTGAATTTGTATCTAGATCTATGTCGAATGCATCTTTCAAAGTTTCATTCAAGATTTTTCAACTAATTATTTTTATTATTTTTTTATAAATTATTTGAATGATAATAAAGATTTTTATAACCATTCAAGATTTTTTGAAATCAAACTTTGATGCATCACTTGCTTTTGTTCATATCTCGACACAGTTCTACCTATTAAAGTTAAATATCAATGACAACAGAACATGGGTTATCCTACAAATATATAATTTTATTATGGCACGAATAAAAGCAAAAAAATTACACTTGCTAAAATGTACTGACATTCTTTTATTGATTTAGCCTGCTCCACAATTCTCACATTACTGTCCGACTAGTTTGTCCTCTACTTGCATGCTAAAAAGGCAATGATGGTCCAACATTCCTGAACCATTATCGCCAATAAAGCCTAGAAAAATAGGGCATCAGGATATTGTAAACCGATAGGTTGAAATATTATTTTCCAGTTTTCAAATAATTTTGTTACTTCATTTTAGTTTTGTAACTATTAAATTGCTCTAAATTCAAAATTGTAATAAATACATCAGTGTAAAACCTGTGAATGGTGGAAAAACACATTTTTTAATTGTTTATTAAAACCACATGGGTCTCCACTTTTGCCATGGCCTTTTTTGAATCTTTTTAAATGCAAATGAGCTGCTGCTCCTCACCTCCCTTTTCACATCAAGTTGAAGCCTTTAAATCCAGAATCTTATATTCTTTTAATATAAAACAACTGCTTGGTTTTATCAGGTCTATTGCGCTTATATGATATTGCAGTTCTTCATTAACAAGAAAGTTTATTATCTGCATGAAAGTTTAAGCCATGTCAGTGTAAACACTTTATATGCTGTTTTATAAGCATCTGAGCCACACAAAGAGAAAGCCAGCTGTTAGACAACGCACAACATGTGCATGTTAAACTAAAGCTCTCTTTTGACATCTTATTAAACTTAAACTGTTAAATACACGCTAGGTTATGTCAAAAAACACAAATACAGTTGGTTTTCTCTGTGAACAGATAGGAAATAAATAGTTTATAAACGTGTATAAAGCTATGCTGTCTTTGGAAAAAAAAAAAAAAAGTTTTTTTTTGGAAATTTAAAAGCTGAAATTGTCTGTGCCAATGACGTAGTGGTCAGTGCATTGACACATGCACTCCGGTGCTCATGGCGACCAGAGTTCGATTGCCGCCTCGAGGTCCTACGCTGATCTTTCCCCTCTCTCTGCTCCCCACGCTTTCCTGTCAATACTCTCTACTGTCCTACAATATCTATTAAAGGTGAAAAGCCAGAAAAAATTATAAAAATAACAAATAACAAAAAAGCTGAAATTAAATTCAATTAAGCTGAATTAAAAATATTTTAATAGGATTCCTAGTGAATGATAGAGTCAGACTGCGCAAGTTAAACTAGCAGGTTGTAGTGAAGATGCAAAGTGTAGGGCCGGAGGCCATGAGAAAGGGGGATGGGTGAAACTCAGCCTGGGTAAACACAAAGACAGTGTGCCCCTGTCCTGGAGGTCACCCTTCAGCTTTTGACTGAGCATGTGGATCAAGCTACATTAAAAGCACCACAGCTTGTGTTACAGAAATCCATTTGCACTTCGCAATTACCAGCCGCAGCCTTCAACCTGTGCTCACACTTGCCGCACATCTGGGAGGCCGTTTAAAACACAAGATCCTCACATTGCTAGTGTGCGAGCTAGTGAGTGAGCGAAGGACAGATGAAGGAAAAAAAAACAGGTCTACTGGCTGAGTAAATTACATTAATCATCAGTCCTGATGGTGTTTTTCCTGCTGCAGCATTTCATTTGTTTCATATTTAGATGCTCTTCACAGATGAATCTCTGCTGGTGTTCACGTAGGCTGCCAATGGCAGAGAGGGCACTAAATAGCTCTGCCCGAAACCTACCATAAATTACACAGCCACATTAGAAGCAAATGCAGAGAGAGCGAGAGAGAGAGAGAGAGGGAGGGAGTGAGAGAGAGAGAGAGAAACTAGTACTGGTAAACCAGAAGAAATATGTTAAACATATGATTTTTCTTTTTTACAAATGTGCCTTTCCTCAGATCCTCTCCTGTAAAGAAACAGACTGGCAGACGGAGACAACAGACATCCTCAGCGGGGTTAGAGAGGTGTCAGATTGTAGCTGAATGAGGACGAGAAGCGAAAATGTGGAGAAAAAAGGAGGGGCTGAGGAGAATAATATTTGGTCATCATAACACTGTTTCAACATACGAGCGGAAGCATTTAAAAAAAAAAAAAATCCTCCATGAATGTTGAGCCTCTATTACACTGCAGAGACTTTAAACTCTGACTACAGAGACAAGACGTTGCCTGAACAGAGGAAACCACCTCAAAGCAGCAAAAAAAGGAAGATGTGATATTTCCCATTCAGCCTGGGAGCGATCGGAGATGGAGAGAAGAGTTTATGTTGCTAGTGCATGAAGATATCAAAGGGACCTGAGTTTATGCTGCTATAGCATGAACGCTTCAAACGTTCCCAGGGTGCACCTTTGATATAGATGGCTGCTCCCCTCCCTTACGTTTAGTCCCCCCCAACACCTCAGCAATTCACTGTGGGTCTGTTATACACTGAGTTTTACAATATTCAACGCAGTCAAACTAATCACTGTTAAAAAAATAGACATTAAATCTTAGAAAAACTGATCAGCATTGCATAACATCAAACATAAACAGAATTATCGTTATTACACATGTACAAGGTAAAGAAATGCAAATAATTCAGGGGGGCTAATAATTCTGACTTCAACTGTATGTACAGGTTGCTAATAATAATCAGAAATATCTAGATATATATGAACATAATTACAAATGCATATGTTATAAAACAATGAGAGTTCAATTGCAATGAGAGTTAAAACTATTCAAGTAAACTATTAATTTATCAGCTTCATTTCATAACAGGAGTTTACACCTAACATGTACTGAAGCAAAATAATGGAAACATGTATATAATTTCAAACATAATCATGTGTATGTGAATCAAAGTTAACCATTACTGAAATGACATCAAATTGAATCAAGCTTACTTAAAGTTCAAAGATAGAAGAAGCTTATACTTTAAATCTGATCATGCACGATTGAGTCACATGGTCATAAACATACAGTATATAACAGCTTACCGTACTGGAGGGAGTCTATCAGCAGAGCCAAAGACCTGCACAGAGAGAAAGAGAGAGAGAGAGAGAGAGATCATTACAGATGCAGCTCAAAGCTCCACAAATTGAGCTCCTGCTGTTCAGGTCTACATCAGCGTAGTCTGCCTTCTTCCAGTGTTCCTCAGACCAAATGAAGGGGAAAAGACAGTAAATTACTCTTTAAGCCCAAATAAACCTCTGACCTTGAGCATATGCCTTTTAAAGATCTAGCCTTAGGATGTCTATAACGTTTAAAATAAAGCTGAGCTATTCAGGTCAATTTCCATCTGATTCATCTCCTTTATGAACACTCATCATCAACCTGTATTTCCCCTGAGAATGTGTTCTGTTCAATGCTACAACAGCATTCTGAATTGTCATGCATGCAGTTTTATTTTCAGGAAAGGAGGCTTTGTTTTCCCCAAGTCTAAACTGTATGTGATGTCCTGGTGGAGGGAATTCAGGAGAGAGAATGAGCGCGATCAGGGGTTTCTGGTCCTTGACATTTAACCCCCCGAGTCTCGAGACTTTGCACTGCTGCTTCCAAACTCCGCATGTCAAACGTCAATCCTCACGGATGAGCCGACTAGCCAGTCGACACTGTATATAAATAATGCAATGCTATTGGCTTCAGCTATGAATCATTCATACATGTTATACACATATTTATGCATGCACGCAGGATTGCAGATCCTTCCCCCCATGTACCATTATCCTTAAACATGAAAAGAATAAAATAAAAGATGAATGAAAGAGCAGTCATAGCCACATTTTGAAAACCAGTCTAACTGGACTCAATAAAAGACTCCTCCATCATTCATAAATGTCCATGTGATCTATCTTCCAATTAGCACATATGGCAGCAACACTAACAAATCCGACTGACAGATTCCACCGCGGATGGGATTTCTAATCCTATTGTAAACCAGAGTTCCCCACTTGGGGATACAGCAAGAATGGAGGAGAGAAAGAAAAGGACGATGTAAGACAGAGAGACAGACAGAGTGAGAGAGAGACAGAGAGACAGAGAGAGAGAGACACAGAGAGAGAGAGAGAGAGAGAGAGAGAGAAAGTGATAGTAAGCAGTCTGCCAGCAGGTGAGGATTAGCAGTCTATCATAATGGGATTTTACCTGTGCAGTATGTAGCAAATCAGCACAGCAGCGAAGAGTTTCACAAGACTGAATCTAGCTTTTCTATCCTGACTCTCCAGAGATTCGCTATCTCCCAGCTCTCTGCACCCGACCGTGTTCTGGAGACATGGGGAAAACATGCGCTCTATGCAATGAGAAAGCAGAGCCAAAAAAAAGTGCACTCTGAAAAACTGCAACTCTGCAAGATTTGATCAAATTAGTTTGAAGAAAAAATCTTGTTGGAAGTTATTTGCATTTACAGATGATAAGATATGAAGTCACTCTAAAGTGGACAAGCATGACTATGCAATCTCACCGAAGACTATGCAAAGAAAGTTCGAAATAAACATCCCATGAAGTGATTGATTTGATTATTTAAAGACTATGACCATGATTTCTATAAATATTCTTTTCTACATTGTTAACTTTAAAGAGCCCCTTTAATGCATTATAAAATGTCTTATTTTGGTTTGGGGGGTCTCCAACAACAGGCTGGCATGTTTTTCATTGTCTTATAATATGCATTTATTTTTACCTAATTATCCTAACGCCTCCCATATGATTTGTTCAGCAATTCATTTGTTCCCAAACCCCTCGTTTGGTTAATCTGTGCTGTGCGCTGATTGGTCCAATGACCCAGTCTGTTGTGATTGGTCGACTGGGTTCAGTGCGAGACAGAGAGAAACGCCCACCACAGCTATGAAATAGCACAAAGTATGTGAGAGCCCAATGCAGGAATGAAATAAAGCAATGCAGTTAAACATTACACTACTCTTAAACATGACCCCAAGTAATAACAACGAAACACATTCAGTATTAATCCACACAGTGGCAAAAGTTAAACTTTTTTGAAAATTGACCGTGCCATGCATGTGTGAAGGAACCGCTGATCGTGGCCATAGCAAAGGCAAACGACAGAGGATCGGGAGTTCAGACACGCATTTAAATCGGTAAAGGAAGACGCACATGTCACATTTCAACGTGGTTTTGGACGTGATATGTGAACAGCCCCATAAAGATTTAACCTGAGCGAGACAGTACAAGCACTGATTTTTAATAGATAAGTGATTACAAGCCGCGTGGAGTGATTACAAGTTACAACACACAAGGAAATACATATTTTGCAAACTACAGAAAATGAGGCAACAATTTTAATCCAGAGGAAGAAGAAACTGGTCCATATGAACTGTAACTGTTACTGACAAAGTCCCTGTCAATGTCTGACAAAGTCCTTAACAAAATAGTCTCTTCTGCTCCTTCCTTTAATAGCAAACGGCCGACGAATCCCATTGCAGCATAGGTTTTTGTATTACTCATAAAAAAATGACAGGAACAAACACAGCACTAGGTTGGCTGTACTGTGGTATTGTTGTGAAAATGAACTTTAACCCTTTATTCCCCGCAGCCAAATCTCCATCTATCAGTGATCGTCATCTTCGTGTCATGATCAGTCACGTGATCCCCCGTGCTTTGCTAGTGTCTGAAGGGAAAGGCGCGTTCACGCACTTCATATTTGGTGATATACCGTGTCGACGTCAAAACATTCAGGCAAAAGATCCAAACCAAACACAATTAATCGACTATTTTGTTAAAGAATCAATAGTTTTAAACACGGTGCACTTTCAGATTTAAACCTCTGGATGTTTTCATTCACTTTGTGCTGTGTTAAACACTGCATGGGAGCTCATTGGTCATTTGTTTTCTAATAACATTTGTCAGTAGCATTTTTTAGGTGAAATACTACTATGCTTACAATTCTTTTCCCAAATCTTAAATCCACAAACCGAGTTCTCAGTCAAACAACCTTTAATGAAATAATCGAACAACCCAAAAAAAAGCAAAGAAAAGAAGAACAGACTGTTTCCGTTCAGCAGTCTTGGATTAGACTGCTCTATTCATATGGATTTACTTTTCTCAACAGTGAAAACTTTCATTGAAGGACACTTTGTTCAGCTCAGGCAATCGAACACGAGTTTGATAATAAGAACATATAAAGACATCCTCTCTGCATCCTCATAAATACTGCCCAAAAAGAGCACAAAATGTAACAACTGTCCCAAATTAAGTGCAACTCACCATACAATATGCCACTGAAAACAGAGCCACTTTGTAAGCTTCACAAAGTATTTGTGCTCATCTCATAGATACAATGATGACTCTAGATCGGTTGTTTTCTTTACTCTACAATAGAGGCATTTTATCTACACAAGGAACCATTCAAGTCAGTCGCTGCTAAAGCAAACCAAGGCCTTAGGAGAGAAAGCATATTCCACAAGAATAAAAAGTGTATCTCTTATTAAGCAAGTACAGTCACTTCTAATCAGAGCGACTGAAGTTCATGAGGTGACATTTGCGAGCCGACAAGCACAGGACCCGTCATGCTAAAGCAACAGAGTAATTAATCTGCCCCCAATGGAACCCAGACCACTAAAGGTCACACGCGCACACACACTTTCTCCCTTTGCATCTGTCTTACGTACACAAGTTTCCCCACAATCCACCGCCAAACACGAATTCATCTTCTGGTACAGAGTGTTCTGCACATCCCCTTGTATCTGTATTTGTTTGTGCATTTCTATCACCTTGTTGTGGCCGTTCTTCTGCTGACAGACCAGACATGCGCACTGCCTTGACCTGTGAAACACACATGGAGGGATGTGCTGGATTCTGCTTAGTTAATGCAAATGGAATCAGCGCTGGAATATTCTTCACTGCCGTGGGATCTATTCAATGAGCACAGACCACTGATCCTTCACTGTTTATAAAGCTCACATGAGCAGCGTGCGTGTGCATCTCATCTAAAGGAACAAGACTTTCATTATTACTCATTCCTACGTTGGTGTATTGAGAACTGCATGAAAGATTCGCGTCAGCCAAAAATGGAAATTGTCATCATTTACACATCCTCATGTCATTTAAAACCAGCAATCCATGCAAATTCAAGTTCATTTTACACCCCTTTGACTTTAATTGTATCTCTTTAGGTTCATCAATAAAAATGCATACAGGTATGACACAGCATGAGGGTGAATAAATGATAAACATTTTAATTGGGATGACTAATTCCTTCAAGGAATAGATGCAGTTTGGAGATAGATTGATGGTTTGTTAATGAAGAGTTTGACTTTAAATGCAAGGTCAAACATACTTGCATGTTTCATCCTGCGTTCAGTTTTCATGATCTCTTCTGCATATTGAGTCTCAGCAGGGAGAGACTGTTAATAAGCTGGACCCTCCCACTCATGATTGGTGGGTCAACTGGGATATGATATCTTTGAGGGAATGTGGATTGTGCAGGAAGGCCCCATTGTTTTTAATGTGCAAGAAAGTCATTTAACATGAGATTTCACCACTTGCACCATTCTCAAGAGCTTTGCGACCGAATAATATGCAGCATGTGTGATGAAAAAGGAGCTTGAATAATAAAACAAGAAAAGCATTGAGCTAGATGCTTATACAAGCCTGAAAATACAAAAAAAAAAAAATTCTCCTGACTGCAAATGAGCTCCTTTGTACAAGTACGAAACTGTGCTGACTGATGAATAGGCACATTTGGGTATAGGATGGATCTCAGGACAATATCTGATAAAAAGGCAAAAGTCTCTGTGGTCCCATACTAATAAC
>LR812531.1:26511005-26663505 GCA_903798195.1 Danio kyathit | reverse complement strand
CAAAACAGACAGCGTTCTGGCATGTAACTCACACACAGCAGAATATCTGACTTCAGCATTGTTTTTTAGATAAACAAGAATGTTCACTTAGCATGTTTTTTAAATATCTGCAAACATATTATGATATTTTTATGCTTCATAAGAGTCAAAAACTTGCTACAGCACCTTTAAAGCTCGACTCTTCTGTAGTTGCATTGTGCACTGACTGACGAAAAGTGTAAAATGGCTATTTTCTAGACCGATATGACTAGGAACTCTACTCGCACTTCGGGACTTTTGGGACATTCAGGGATGTTTGTCACTGTTATTATTTGGAGTTATGATAAAGAATAGAGCAATACACTGGTGTACAAACTGCACAGCTTTATCAATAAGTTCCTGCATTGCGGTTACACATATACTGCACCCTAGCTGCTTACTGCAAGCCTTGATGGGGGGTTCATTTTTCAACACACATTGCAATACCAATCACAATAGACTGGTTCATCGGACAAATCACCACAGATTAGAGTCACGCAAAGGAGGGGTTTGGAAACATTAATCCCAGAAGAAACATATGAGAGTCATTAGGTTAATTATATCAAATTAAATAATTACAATAAATGAAAAATAACCACAAATTATAAGACAGTGAGTGAAAGTGCTTTTGACCTGCATGCATATTAGCTTGTTGTTGGGGACTACCCGAAGCAAAATATGAACCGTTTTAGTTCATAATAGGGTTATTTTAATATTATTATTATTAATAATAAACTTTAAAAAAAAAAAACTTCATAGTAGGGCTGGACAATAATTCGATATCAATATATATCGCGATAGAATTTTTTTCAATAACGATGATATGATTTTTGAACCCATTTCCGATATTTCGATATAAATTTGCATATATATAAATAGATATATTATTATTTATATAAGATCTTATACATGTATCACTTGTCACTGAATGACGTTCAGTGCTCAGCCGTCAGAAAGAGCGTGATCTGATCTCACTTACGTGATGACGAACAACACAGACACGCTGCCAGCGCTCAGCACAGCAGGTGGTTAAGCTGCGCCGCAAAAAGTTTTAGCTACAAAATGAGTGCTCTGAATACAGATGCGAATGAACAAGCTTCCACAAGTAAGAATGCAGAAGATATAGTTGATAAGAAAAGAAAGACTAATGCAGTGGTGTAGAAGTGGTTCAGTTCAGTAAAGTTAGCAACAGATTCGCAGATTCGTCTTTTCCGGATCAATAACTCATGACCGAAACATTGTTCCTACACAAATAGCACATTTTTTCAACTGTCGCAATGTATACAACCACCTACAACCTTATTTTCCTAAAAATGAGGACGCATTATATTGATCTCTATGCGCAGGCGGCAAAGAGGCCGATGCTTAGGGACCGTCTACAAAGAGCAAAACGCAAAAACCAATACTACAAAAGCTGTCAATAACTTCCCTCTAACTCATTATACTGCCATCAAACTCAGATCACACGTCACTGCTGTCCTGCTGGTTAGACTACAACACTTATTTTTCTAAAAAAACTATTTTGCATATTTTTATGAATTTTTATTATCAAAAATATTCAATAACTGTACTGTAAATTACTGTACTCTCACCAAATTCAGTTCACACATCACTGCTGTCCTGCTGGTTATACTACAAAACTTATTTTTCTAAAAAACTATTTTGCATATTTTTTATGAATTTTTATTATCAAAAATATTCAATAACTGTACTGTAAATTACTGTACTCTCACCAAATTCAGTTCACACATCACTGCTGTCCTGCTGGTTATACTACAAAACTTATTTTTCTAAAAAACTATTTTGCATATTTTTTATGAATTTTTGAGCTTTATTTATTTGATAGTTTGTTTCACATTTCTTGTTTGTATAGGCTAAATACAAATAAAAAGTGAACAAATTTTTTTGTACTGTTTTTATTTAAAAAAAAAAAGTTATAAGAGTCTGGAGGTATTATCGACTTTGCAAATTCACTTTGCAGACATTTGTAGGTACAGACATCCATTGTGTGCATTCTTGGGAGTTTTTCCTTTCTTTTTAATATTGTCCATATCGATATCGGAATTATATCGTATCGACCGAAATAAAAATATATATCGTGATATAAATTTTTGCCATATCGTCCAGCCCTACTTCATAGCATTCATTACTTTTAGCAAACATACCAACCTATCTGATTTAAAATTATGGTTTGAAAAGAAAAAATAAACTTCAAAGTGGCACAACCCCAGTTAAAATAAACAAACACTCTTAACGCTACACTACAATCGCTTGAATCACACACTATGTTGTACACCCACCCCCTGCCTGCAAAAAGCGTGCTAAAGCTCCCTCCGCAGAACAAGGAAAGGGGAAATAAATATGAAATGTCACTTGGAAAGTGCACTGCAAGAGAAGTGCACACTCTTGCACTTTCTGACATGAGGAAGACAGCGAGTGGGGTGAAGATTTATGGTCTGCACAACATCAGGAGTTGATAATTCTATTAGAGGTAGCACCCAGGATTAATACACATCCTCTCTGGGTCTTCCATGTGAGCAAAAACAAAAGGGTAAAACTGTTAGCTCTTCCCAATAGATCGATAGAAGAGAGGCGGGAAGCTGACAAAACTACAACTCTAATCTCAAACAGCCTACATCAAACTACTACAAGGCAAACCTGAAGGAAAAAAATAGCCATGATAAAGGCTGTAAGAACACTAAATGGGGTGGGGGGGGAATGGGTACTACAGCACAAATTTATTTCATATATTTGACATTAAAACTGGTGCAAGGGTATGGCTTGTGCTGCCAAACCTTTGGTCATTAGACCGTTTAATAAAAATAACATGGACACTTAAGGACTTTCAATAAATAGTACCATTTTATTACCATTTTGCTCTTTGATGTGGAGATGCTGGTTGTGCCTGAATGGCTTGATGTAGAAATATGTTTTTGTTTGTTCATTTGTTTAACTTTGTATTTAATTTTCATTTTAATTTCCTTTTTTTGCTATTTTGTATCGATGTATAGATGTAATTTCTGCAATAAATGAACCTGGCATTGCTACGCAGAAAACAAATAAACCATAAAGGGTCACGAAACACCAAAACACACTTTTTGAAATGTTGACATGTCATATATATGTCCCACAATGCTAAAAACACTGACACATATATTTCACAAAAAATGTGAAAAGAATCGGTTGTTTTTGCGTTATTTCGAGCAAATTCGTTCTTCCGGTTTAAAAAGAAACTTTGAAGCTGCATCACTGCCGTGAGATCCTTGTGTAAATTCCAGCGTAGAGATGGGATGTCTGTACCGGCTGGTACAACGTGACATCTTTGAGTTCTCATGATAAATTCAATGGAAAGACTTCAAACCAATCAGCGTGCTCTTTTGTGAATGAGGTGCAACTTTATTAATATGCATGATATAGCTTCGAAGACCTGTTACAGTGTTCAGACAGCAGAGAGAAGCCATGTTGTGTTGCCAACCGTAATTAAAACAAGTAAAAGAAGAATTGTGCGGAGACATGGGTCATCAGTATTGCGTTTATAAATGTGACGCAACAAAGGTTTTGTTTCCATTTCCCCGCGATGAGAGCAGCTTGCATGTGAACCCACATTTGTGTAATACAGGGTCTGCTAACATGCGACAAAAATATGTTTGTAAGGAACATTTTTTACTCAAGACCTTTTCACATCTCGAAATGAGGTGAAATCAGAATTTGCCACTTGACACGGTTCCAGTTGGTGTTTATTGTCCTGTCTTTACGGATTTGGTATGTGAATGGTCCGTGTTCTTTGTTTATGTTTATTCAGATGGCAAAGTTAGTTAGTATCGTCAGCAGTACTCTTTCAGTTTTTAAAGACATAGCTTAGTCAAAATTACCCTGAGCAGGGGCGGACTGGGAACGCATTTTCTACCGGGCCAAAGTGACTGTCAGTCAGGCCACTTCCGAAGCGGAGTATAAAGTGAAGCGCGCGCCGGGGAGGGGGTGGGGGGGTCGGGGGGAGTCGCGATAGGTGCGCGGGCCAAAGTGCCTGTCATTCAGGCCACTTCTGAAGCGATCTTAAGTTGGTTGCACACACCTCCGCCTGTCGAGCCTCCTCTCCTCGCGCTCTCGCTCTCTCTCTCTCGCTCTCTCTCTCTCACTGTCACGCGCCCGTCTCGCAGCTCGCGCGGCCCGGCGCGGGAGGGAGAGACAGACGGCTGCGGGGACGCGAACAACTGCACGACACGCGCGTGAAAACATGAGCGAAGCTGGCTGGCTGACTGCGGTTGCCTTGGCAGCGGGACTGTTGTTGCTCTAGCGGGGAGGGTGTTGATTGCGGCAGGCCAGATTGACCGTCAGGCCACCGGGAAATGTCCCGGTGCTCCCAATGGCCAGTCCGCCCCTGACCCTGAGGGTTTTATGGCCCTTTAAACCTAAACGTAATGCATATTTAGGCACCAGGTCTGAATATGCAAAAGAACAGAAGAGTTCAAGGTAAGAAGAAATCATTTAAGTAGATTGTAGTGATTGTGCCTTTCATGTTCTTGTGATATTAAAACTACAACAACTAATTAATATATGACTAGGGCTGTGCAAAAATATCGATACATCTAACTATCGCGATAATTTTTTTTATAATAGTGTATCAATAGTCCAAGATGTTAGATGTTAGATTTCTATATTTAGCATTATCATATTTTGTATTGAATACTTTTCTTTTTTCAGCTGGTTCTTTCTTGATTTTGATTTTTATTAAAATTACAGGTTCTTAGTTCCTAGTTTGTTAAAAGCAATGCATTTTTGCAGTAATATTTTTGTATAAATGAAAAGCAAATGACATTTGTCGTCTCCATTTTTCAAAAAAGGGTCCGATCCCTGACTCAAAAACCGTAGTGTGATCCGAACTGCAAATTTGTGATCCGTTACACCACTAATAAAAAATATATCTCCAAATTTGACCATATAATCACAGTTCAGATTTTCTGCATGTTATAAATTTTAAGACCGTCCACCCGCAGTTACACAAAAAACAACCTAAATATTTAAATTACTTATATTTGTTCCTCTCAGACTGACTCTTCAGCTATTGTATTGGGGCTTTTTGTCCTTTTTGCGAAGCTTGACAGTCTCTGCTTAGCTCTTTGTGGAGAATTTCTTTTTGTGTTCTACAGAATAAAGAAAATCTTGGGGGTTTCAAAGAATGAGGGTGAGCAAATGATGACAGAGTTTTCATTTTTGGGTAAACTACGGCAGTGATTTATAATACAGATGTCCCAATCAAAGAGCACATTTGTCTCCTCCTCTCCTGCATCAGTACAGACACTAAAGCTCTGTTCCCCAACATAAAAAAACAACAACATTTCAATACATTGTAGACAAGCCTGTGGTTTTAAAAGAAAAGAAAGAACAGGCAAGTTAATTCCACAGCTGCCAAAGTTAACTTGTTTTTACTCAATTTTAAGGCAACTAATGTCCTTTCGATGTGTTGTAATTAACAACTTTACCCAATGCAACTATATCCAATATTTCAAGACAATGAGAATAATCTGGTTTAGTGCACCATCGACAGTCCTAAATGCATTTCTTTCTCTATGGGGAATAACCGTCCAGATGCTACTCATGATGTGGCTTGCTGCCCAAAAATTTACCGGAAGAATGACTAACAAGCCAATCTATGAGAGCCAACACACATTAAATAAAGCAATTTAATGAATAAATAACAACGACAAATGTATGCATAAGCAATCATGTGTGGCTCTATGATGCGTCACATCCTCTGCATAGTATCAGACTGCAGATTCTTAACAACAACATTTGCAGCAACACCCTTTAGGCTTCTGTTAATGTCTGGTGGAGATTATCACACAAGCAAAACAAACTAAAGAATGACAGGCTCACAGAAAAAAACAAAACAATGTCCTGGCATTTGCTCTATCAGAGCTCAATTATTTCCATATTACAAAGGCGCTCCAGAAGAACAGAGGAGCGTAATAAATGGCAATGAGGCGATACTAATGTACCTCTCTTGTGCTCCCCACTTTCAGCCTGAGAAAACACAACAGCCTGACTCTCAGGCCTGGCTGAACACAAACCCTCCTGAAAGAGCCGTGAGTTTTGTGAAGAGTGGGGGTGGGGGGTGGGGTTTAGTTGCAGCTTAGCTATTCATTTTTCCCTCTTTGGTTTCGTCTCGGCACCCATGCAGCAGTCTGCCTGTTTGAGTTATCGTAGGGCAGCGTGTTCACAGCCTGTTTCTCTTCAACCACCCCCCACCAATTGTTCCCAGCCTGTCTGCCACAGGAAATTACACTTCCACCTTCAGGCCACGCACGAGCAGACAAGGCCTGCTTCCACATGAAGACCAAAAACAGGCAGGGGGAGAGTGGGAGACGGATGCGGCCAGACACGAAAGCCAGGAGACTGGTTTACATCTGGTAATAACATCGATCACAGACAACCACATGAAATTGAGCGGTCAACCAAAAAAAGACTGATGTTAACCTGGTATTGCCATGCATCTGTAGTGATTGAGCCAAGTTGGATTTCATCTAAAGAAAGTACCAAATAAAGTTGACACTGTTGTTCACATATTTTTTTTTGATTGTAAATGTTACAATCTTATAATAATCATCAAGTCTGTTCACAACCGGAAATGTTTAAAAAAAACTTGTTTTAACGCAATAAATTAATAATAGCGGAATAAGTGGTCTTTCAACAATGTTCAGTATGCATTAGCATTGACATTAAAAATGCACCATGGGCAGTAGAGCAGGGGTGCACAATCCTGCTCCGGAAGGGCCAACATCCTGGAGAGTTTCGATTCAAAAAGCTCCAACACAATTGCTCAGGACTCTCTAATGAATCCCAAGACCATGAATAGCAGGTAGATTTGCGTTTAATTAAGACTGGAGCTTAACTCTGCAGAACAGTGGTCCTCCTGGATCTGGTTTAGATGCCCCAACTGATTTTTTTCTAAAAGAATCCTGATATGTATCTGAATAATCTCATTCTGATTGTTAAAATACTGTAGTAATGACATTTTACTTTGTGCTAATTTTGCACCATATGCAAGATTTTGCTTCAGAGATTTTCATACAAAGTTGCAGACTTACTTTGATTTACAGATTTTTTTTCAAAGTTACAGACTAAAGTTTTGAATACATGAACAAGAACAGCCATAAACATGTTTTCTGCAGTACTGCCACTTAGGATGAAATGAAGTCACAGTATTTGAAAATAGAATTAGTATGTTCCAAATTGTAGTATGTTGAAAAGAGCATTCCAAAGCTTCCCGGATGGTTTACTATTTCTGGTAAAAATTTAAGTGTAGAAGCGTCCATCCTCTAACCGCTGATATTGCCCACTGTACATTACGAGTTGTACATGAATTCGATTACAAATACAAACACGGGTGAAAAGTGTAAATAAACTACAAACATGATGGACGCACGAGACCAACCGTCAAGTAAAGAGGCTTCAGTAAAGATGTTTGTATGACTGTTAATTAATATCTAGTCCACTGGAAAATATTTAAATCGCATTTTCTGTGTTATATTTTATCTGCAACAATAATACTGAAGATATATAAAGATGTGTTTGGAAATGAACGTCTGAATGCAGAATTGTCCAAAGACTTGACAAGATGTCTCTGCATGAAAGACTTGTGAATGGGAGATTAACCTGCTGCTGCTTCCCCAATAAGGTAGGAAATTATATATGAAAAAAATGTGGATGATGTGGATGATTGACAGGACTCATAACTAAGCAACACAACGATCTGTAAACGAGGTAGTATGTCCCAAAGCTTGGATACTCTTCTGTTACACACTCAAAAGTATATACTTTTCCTTCACAAAAAAAGTACATACTTTTAGGCCAGCATATGCCTTTGTGGTGAATATTCACCCTCTAGTGACAAAAAGTTACATACTGAGCCTTTAAATCATGGCATATTGCACACTTTCAAAATAATATGTACAGTAAGTGGACATAAGTGAGGGTTCAGTTTTTATGAAACAAGTCATTTGTCAAAATGTCAACAATTGCCTATATTGTTGCCCTGTATCAGTTTAAAATTGCTTCTACAAATATTTGACCTCTTTTATCATCACTTGTGTTTCACAGGTCTTGAACAGAACTAAGTGCTGTACAAGGTGAGTTACAGATCAAGTTTACTACATCACAAAAGCTATAAATATTTGAGCTGGTTATGTGATGCAAACAACATAGTATTAGCTCACAAATCACACATTAAAATAAAACTGTCTCAAAAACAATATTGCGTATCATAAAATATGATGTTTTTTTT
This sequence comes from Danio kyathit, assembly GCA_903798195.1. Lineage (NCBI taxonomy): Eukaryota > Metazoa > Chordata > Actinopteri > Cypriniformes > Danionidae > Danio > Danio kyathit. Next base: position 26,655,206 of record LR812531.1, on the reverse strand, counting down.
ATGTCCCCTGACTTGTAATACACTGAAATGAATCAGAATTACAATTAAAAAACCAAAAGCTCTTGAATTGGAATTGTGACGAATCTGCACCATTAAACAGACCTAATAGCCTGATTCATTTCTTACCACCTCAATGCGTTAAGAATGATCAAATCACTCAGTAGAAAGCATCTAAGAACATGATCTGCAGTAGTGAACATAGCAAATGAAATAAAAGAACATTTACGATGAGTCAAAGGTTAAAGAGTCCATATAGAGCATTTATGTATAAATCAAGTCTGTTCAGCTGGAAAAGAAAGAGTAAGAGAAAAATAACACTGTAGAAAGACAGCCACAGACAGATTGTAAAGTACTATTTGTTAACCCTGCATTTACTTACCTTTTTCGGTAGCATGCAAGAAGCCATAATAACAAATAACAAATAATCTATATTAAATTAGGTCCAACTTTGAGGATATGCAAAAAATAATTGATTAAATTAAACAGGGGGTTGGGTGGATAATGACTTTTGCTGATCATGATAATGAATTTTAAAGGCTGATACATGCTTTTGAAAGGAAGGCTTTATGTTATGCGGGTGAAAGTAGATGAGAAATCAAGTGGCCAGCCTTATTGCATGAATATTAATGCCACATACATGCATATTTATAATACTTTTAACCACCACAAACAGCTGTGTACAGCAAACAAGGAACGCCAACCTGATTTCAGCAAGTAGAACGTGTTCCTGGATCGATGTTGATCCTGAAACAACATTTCAATCAGCTAATCAGTATTAAGAGATACCTTTATCGTTTATCTTGAGTTTAGGCTCATTGTTAGGTTTATGCACTTGTACATTATTCCCCTCTGATTTTGGGAATAACTAACAGTTATGGATAGGTTTAGGAGTAGGGAATAGGTATGGATTACATTTTTGAACAAAAATGATGTTCCACGATCAACATAGATGATAATCCGGGCATTTGCAATTGCATTGTTCTTGGCAAAATCATGACGTGCAACAGGAATGTATTTTAAGTGTGTAAACACAGCATGTACTCTGTCAATTTACAGTAGGGCTATATGATATTGGAAAAAACTGACATTGTGATTTTGGATTTTCTGAAATACATATTAATTGAATAGTCCTAACTGGAAAGAACTTATCATTTTCAATTGACTGGATGATTTTGTATAAGAGAGTGCATTTGCATAAAATATAATAAACCACAAGCATAGACAAATACAATAGAGCAAAGGTGCAAATGAAATAAAATGTGCTTTATGTCTTTCTGGAGTCATAGTTCTCAGGTAAATTGAAAAAACACTATAGTCTTCATCGTAAATATAATTAGATACAATAAATCTTTGTTAAAGCTATTATGATTACACTTTGCTATCACACCACAAATGATGTGTTTTGAACTGTGGCTCCTAGTCAACTATAATCCAAACTCAACAATGCAGAATCTGCAATGTGATTACTGCAGATGCACACATTGTGATATTGATGCTGAAATGATATACTGTGCAGCCCTGTTACCAAAACCACAGATTCACGGCTTTCCGCCGTGCAAATACATGAGGGAATTGTACTTTACACATCCTGTGTAAAGATACTTGTGGAATTGGTGCTGCTTCCAGACCAATGTTTGATCTGGAAGCCCATCGAGAGGAACAGTACAGCTTCAGCAGACTATCCTTCACTCTGGACACAAGAAATGCAGTTGAATTTTTTGCCTCTTGTCACAGAGAAACTTTGGTGAGTTGGTTGGGTTTGGTTCACAAACAGTGAGTGAGTGAGAGATGATCATATACCATAGTTCTGCACAGCACTGCTCAAGTCCAACATACCCAAAACTGATTTTAACAGTATTCTCCAATCCTGTATCACATTGAAAAAATAAAACTCATTATTTCATAATTCAACATACTGGATGCATATTACAAAGAAGTTTTTAATAAAAGTAGAGCTACCTAATATAACATTGATTGGAACATGGCATTTCTCAATTGATTAACTTGTAAAAACCGGCTGCCTTAAAAGCCACAAATTAGTGTTTAAATTAAGTGCCTCAATCACCCAGCAGCAATGGCACACATATACAGGACATGCATCAACAACAGTAGTTACTGTTTTATATTAAAAAGTATAGTCTTAACTAGGGGTGTGAACCTACACTGGTCTCATGGTTCGGTTACGATGATCATGCCATCGATTCGGTTCAATTCGATATCTCGGTGCATCACGGTGCATTGACGATGCTTTCCATACATAATTCGATTTTTTTTTTCACAACACAATTTTTTTTTCAATTAAAATCTATAAATATATTAATATTTATATACTATTTGTAATACAATTTTGTCCTTTAATACAAGCAGTATGATATATGAACTGCACCTTTAATTTGACCTTCTCAAAGAAAACAGTCTTTATGAATGTATCAAACAAAACTCCAATACATGCACAGAAGACAGAATGAGCATTTATAGCAAATAAACTAATGCAAATATTATCCCGCTTGCTTTTTGAGCGCTGGCAAACAAGGTCTTACACCCCTATGACTGGTCATTGTCTTCACCCGCTCAACAGAAAGGGCTGCGATTGGCTTTAGAAATGAAATCACTGTTCACCAATGAGTGACGCGGGAAGAACATCTGCGGTTACAGTCTATATGTGCATAATACGCGGTTATCACAGGTAATCCATAATAGACACAGTGGAGAAAACGCGCACCACAGGCACGCTTGTGTCTGGATCCACGCATATTGCTTTAACAGCCAAGAGGAAAGGAAAAGTTACCTCACGAACACGCCAATGGGTCAAATGTCTAAAGTGAGAGAAAGAGGCAGAGATGGAGTTTTACAGCATTTCTCCCTAGTAGTGAAATAGCGGCTCGTGTGCTGTGCCTTCTTCAGTGTCAATGAAAGACTTTCCAGCAAACTCACAAGCAGTTGAACTGTGCATAATTATCTACCTTTTAAGTAGTAGGAGCGTTTTGTTTGCTCGCCCATGCCTCCTTCGCCATAGTATTCTGCTGCGACCTCGCGGATGGGAGATAAATGACGTCAGTATGTAATAACCGGTTATGATTATTACTGAACCGATATCGAATTGTCCCCATCTGCATCGTGGTGCACGGAAGAAACAATTAATTTTGACACCCCTAGTCTTAACCGATATATAGCCGTACTTTTTTCTTTCATCTTTAGCACTTTTTTCAATGTAGATTGTCAAAGCAGCTTACCATAGATGAAGTTCTGGTAAATTAAAACAGAGTTGAAGTTTACTGCAGTTTAGTTTAGTGTAATGTAAATGTCACTGCAGAAAGCCCAAACACTGAAAAGCATCCTGAATAGGGCTGGGCGATATTGAAAAAAATAAAATGATATCATGTTCATTCGGTATCGATAATTATTAAATATTTCTTTAACAATCCATTAAAGAATATTAGTATTTTTAACCACTTTATTTTAATTTACCAACATCACTAAGGCAAATAGTTTTAATTGTCAAAAACTAAAATATTTAAACAAAATATCTCATCTCTTTAAAATAAAATAAACATAAGTGTTAAAGAGACTCTTAAACTTGATAAATAAAATGTTACAAAGTGTGTGCAATGGTAAAGCATAAATACTGAACAATCGAAGCAAACTTCAAGGTGTCAATAATAATGATACGGTAAACGTCAAACTCTGTCAACAAAACAAATTATGATAATCAAATCTGAGCTTTTATGTAAAGGAACTAACTATCATTATCCAAATACATATCACAACATTACAAATTGTGAAGTTAAATGACTATATTACCCCTATGCAAAAATCTTTCAGATGGGGGAGCTAGTGGCTGGGATGCACGAGAAAATAAACCAAAAAGCCACTCTGGTGACATCCTAACATCCTTTTTTATTAACAATCTTCTCACTACTGCTACACGACACTCATTTTCACAAGTGTTGTTATTCTGACCTGAAGTGACGAGTGTGTGAATTACTTGACCATTTAATGAATTTTATCGCCCTGCCCTAATCCTAAACCAACTTTAAAATCTTATTGAAACATGAAACACAATTGAAACAACCCCATTTTAGTATTGTGGAATACTAAAAAAAAAAAAAAAAACTTCATTTTAATATATTCTAATAGATTTAATAGATTCTGAAGTACAGCATGCTGGGAACAAGACACTATCTTGATGAAAAATTACTCCTAGAAATGTATTTGTTTTAACTGTCAAGAACTTTTCAGAGTAAGAAATGTATACAAGATTTTGTACAGTTTACATCAACAAATTGTACTTAAATCAAGTAAAAGTGTTTGTTAGGACATAGGTTAGGTTTTACAGTGCATGTCAACTCTTTCACAAACTTGTTAGATTTCTAGAAATTAAACATTGGACTTCAATTTGAGCTAAACAGCAACAGAAAAGAAGCAACAAACCAGATGCAAAAAGTATGGCTGAAAGGAAGAACAAAATAAAAAAAGAAAAACTTAATAAATAAATAAATCAGGTCATAGCAGATTGCACAGCTGAAAGGCTGCCCTCGTCAAGTGAAGCAACAAACATTTAAATAAATAAAAAACATGAATGTCTCTTCAAGCCCAAAGGTCTGGGTTTGCAAATGGAATCTCATTACTTTGCTCTCCAGGCGGCAGGAAAACTATTAACACAACAGCTGGATTTAGACAGAGGGGAGTAAGACCAGGAGGGAGAGACACTGAGCGGAGGCCAGGGAAAGAAAAAGTGAGCTGAATAGACATGTCAGAGTAACAGGGGGGAATAAAGAAAGTGATGTGAGCACGGATGACAGGAGGGGAAGCGAGGGATGTGGAACGAGAGTCTGAGAGACACAATAACTTTAAACCTTTCACCTAATCCACAACGCGACATGCTGTGACATGCCAGGAAACCATCAGAACTCTGAGGAAGTGTTAAAAATAAATAATTATGAATGTCTTGGTGCAATTTTGTCATCATTAGTCATTCAGGATGAAGAAATGGAATGAACTTCCCCCTCCACATTAGTTTATTTCAATGCTCCAGTGACACATCCAACAACACATGTGACATTAATAGGCATAGTTCACCTAAAAATAAATATATAAATAAAATCACAATTAAAATGACCACACAAACTATATTATTTCTATATAAAAGATGTATAATATAATTATTAATATAAAAATTCTAATTTACCCCCAAAAATGTATTTACATTTTCTATTAATTTACATATAACATAGGTGACTTTTATCTTCAGTAGAACCATCAATGATTTTAGATGAAATGGTGGTTCTTGATGGTTCAGATAATGCAAGTCAACAGCTCAGCTCCTGGAAATTTAAGAGCTCATTATGATACACTGCATCTTATGAAGTAAATCAAGAAATGGAACACAATTGGCTATAGCCATATCACCCTGCAGCCCAAGACCGGTTACTCACTGAAGCTAAGTAGGACTGACCTTGGTCAGTACCTGGATGGGAGAGCATGTGGGAAAACTAGGTTGCTGTTGAAAGTCGTGTTACTGAGGCCAGAAAGGGGCACTCAACGGGCATTCTGTGCGAGTCCTAATGCCCCAGTATAGTGAAGGGGACCCTACACTGTCAGTGAGCGCCGTCTTTTGGATGAGACATCTCTGTGGTCATTAAAAATCCCATGACACTTCTAGTAAAGTGTAGGCATGTAACCCCGTTGTCCTGGCCAAATTTCATACACGATAAATGCGTTACATAAATACACATTACATTACAATTGACATTATTACCTTTACACCACAGGCACAACAAATGCTCCAGAGCAGTGGTCTTCAACTTTTTTATCCCCGCGGACCGGTCAACGCATTTTACCGCAGACTGGGAGGGTGGGGGGTTTTGCACATTTTCTAATTTCACAATTTCTAATTTCACAATAACTAATTTCTAATTGCACAAACATTTTTTAAGAGGATGACAAGCTGTCACTCTGAAACAAGTTTTATCTACACTGTAAAAAATTCCCTGTAAATTTTACAGTAAACAGCTGGCAGCAGGGTTGCCAGCCAGTTGCTGTATTTTTTACAGTAGCAGTGCTGTAAAATTAAATTACAGCATTTTGCTGTAAATTAAATTACAGCATTTTGCTGTAAATTAAATTACAGCATTTTGCTGTAAATTAAATTACAGCATTTTCCTGTAAATTAAATTACAGCATTTTCCTGTAAATTAAATTACAGCATTTTGCTGTAAATTAAATTACAGCACTGCTACTGTAAAAAATACAGCAACTGGCTGGCAACCCTGCTGCCAGCTGTTTACTGTAAAATTTACAGGGAAGTTAATTTGTCATTTACTGTATTTTTTACAACTACTGTATTTTTATACAGTAAAATACTGGAATGTCTGTAAATTGTAAGAGTTTAAAATGTTAAATTTAAAGTGTTGTACTGTAAACTATTAACTCCTTTAGCTCTTAACAATTTAACTGTAAGTGTTGCTTAAAACAATTCAATCATCTATTACTTCTAAAAAAAAGAGAGAGAAAAAAACTCACGTTAGCTTGAAGGTCAACGTTTATTTAAAACATACATTTAACATTTTTGCTCCAAAGGTCCCAAGTGAGTCCATAGAGGTGTACAACAAATCCGCTCCAGGTACTGCTCCATCACTGGATGCTCCATAAGCGTTCCTAGAATCAAAGAGAAAAACATATTAGATAAAGTACAACACGATAAACAGACTGAGAGATGACAAATACAGACAGATGGAGAGATGACAGGACAGATACAGACAGACAGATGACGGACACAGACAGATGGAGAGATACAGACAGATGGAGAGATGACAGATACAGACAGACAGACGGACAGATGACAGACACAGACAGATGGAGAGATGACAGACAGACGGACAGATGACAGACAGATTCAGAGATGACAGATACAGACACAGACAGATGGACAGATGACAGACACAGACAGATGGAGAGATGACAGATACAGACAGACGGACAGATGACAGACACAGACAGATGGAGAGATGACAGACAGACGGACAGATGACAGACAGATTCAGAGATGACAGATACAGACACAGACAGACGGACAGATGACAGACACAGACAGATGGAGAGATGACAGATACAGATGGACAGATGACAGACAAAGACAGATGGAGAGATACAGACAGACGGACAGATGACAGACACAGACAGATGGAGAGATACAGACAGACGGACAGATGACAGACACAGACAGATGGAGAGATACAGACAGACACAGACAGATGACAGACACAGACAGATGACAGACACAGACAGATGGAGAGATACAGACAGACACAGACAGATGACAGACACAGACAGATGGAGAGATGACAGATACAGACACAGACAGATGACAGACACAGACAGATGGAGAGATACAGACAGATGACAGACACAGACAGATGGAGAGATGAAAGACAGATGACAGATACAGACACAGACAGATGGAGAGATACAGACAGATGGAGAGATGACAGATACAGATAGACAGATACAGACATAGACAGATGGAGAGATACAGACAGATGGAGAGATGACAGATACAGATAGACAGATACAGACACAGACAGATGGAGAGATACAGACAGATGGAGAGATGACAGATACAGATAGACAGATACAGACAGACAGATGGAGAGATACAGACAGATGGAGAGATGACAGATACAGATAGACAGATACAGACACAGACAGATGGAGAGATACAGACAGATGGAGAGATGACAGATACAGATAGACAGATACAGACATAGACAGATGGAGAGATACAGACAGATGGAGAGATGACAGATACAGATAGACAGATACAGACATAGACAGATGGAAAGATGACAAACACAGACAGATGACAGACATAGACAGATGGAGAGATGACAGATACAAACGGACAGATGGAGAGATACAGACACAGACAGATGGAAAGATGACAGATACAGACAAACTGAGAGATGACAAATACAGATAGATGGAGAGATGACAGACACAGTGAGAGACAGAATGAGTACAATTAAGTTATAAAAGAAAAGGAAAAAACAATCTTGGTTTGTGTGTGTTGTGATTCTTACATTTCACAAATTCCACTGAAAGTCCATCAATTTAGAGAGAAGAGTAGCACCATGAGGTTCACATCAGCCTGTTTCTTCTGAGCTGTCCTGTTTTTTGGATGGCACCTTTCCCTTAAAAGGCTTTGTTTCTTTTGGATTGGTACCTATGAAGTGCCTGAAGGATTATAAAACAGAAAATGTGTAGTTCAGATTTTAAAACTTCACTTTTTGCTTTTGATTAAGGCAGTCATATTTTTCTAATTGTATCTCACAAGGATTTCTCAACCCCAGTCATCAGAACCTTACTTGTTAAAAGTTAAAGATATTATTATCTAAAATACCCATTTTAAGGGATAGTTCACCCAAAAATGAAAATTCTGCAATCATTAACTTACTCTTTACTTATTTCAAACCTTTTTAGAGTTTGTTGGAATGTTGGAATCCTGTAACCATTGACATCCAAAGTATTATTGTTTTTTCTCACAGTGCAAGTCAATAGTTACAGGCTTTCAGCTTTCTTCAAAATATCTTCTTTTGCATTTAACAGAAGAAAGAAACTCAAAGGTTTGGAAACACTTACGGGAGATGGGAGAGGGTGAATGAATTAACTACCCCTTTAACCTATTATCTAGCCAGTGTTAAATAGGGTAACATTTAAATAATTTGCTCTTAAAACAAAAAAGCTCAATTTCATATCTTAAGTTGACAAACACTGTGTGTACTTAAAAGATGATTAACAAATTATAGAGAATTTAAGAAACACATGTACATAATGTAAAATGCAGATACAGAATTCAACCATTACCTCTGAATGAACTCAAGTGTACATGCATCCTACTGGTATAATAAGATGCAAACAGAACTGCCAGGCCTGAAGATGCGCTGAATGGCCTCACACAAAACATCCCCTTCAACTGTAAGCATCCACTGCCCATTCGACAAAGAGTCTCCTAAAACAATCAATTCCAGATGTGACAATAGTAATTTTTGTAACAGAACAATTCAACAGAACTTTCCCAGTACTGGGTTGCAGCTGGAAGGGCATCTGCTGCATAAAACAAATGCTGGATAAGTTGGCGGTTCATTTCGCTGTGGTGACCCCGGATTAATGCACGGACTAAGCCGAAAAGAAAATGAATGAATGAATTCAACAGAACATTTAATGTCCAGTTTACTAAGTCAATGAAATAATTTTAAAGCAAAGTTAATGACATATTAAAAACAATAAGTAATTAAAAATTTATTCATTTTCTTTTCTGCTTAGTCCCTTTATTAATCAGGGGTCGCCACAGCGAAATGAACCGCCAACCTATCCAGCATATGTTTTACGCAGCAGATGCCCTTCCAGCTGCAACCCATCACTGGGAAACACCTATACAAAGTCATTCACACACATACACTACAGACAATTTAGCTTACCCAATTAGCCTATAGCGCATGTGTTTGGACTTTGGGGGAAACTGGAGCACCCGGAGGAAACCAACACCAACACAGGGAGAACATGCAAACTCCACACAGAAACACCATCTGACCCAACGAGGCTCAAACCAGCAAACTGTTGTGAGGTGACATCGCTACCCATTGCGCCACCGGGCTGCCCTAAGGAATTAAACAGTATAACAAAATTATATAAAATAATTAATTACATATATAATTAAACAAGAGTATAACTAAACACATACTCACACTGAAATGTAAATCCTGTTAGCCAACAGAACGCTACAAAATACGTACTTCAAAATAGAACACAAAATAAACATCCCTAGAGACAGAAACCAACAGGAACATATTAAAACAGCTTAACCATCTTACAAAAATAACTGTTAAAGTTGTTATATTAGAAAATTAATGTACACATACCAAGAAACATTTGTGGGTACAGTGTTTGTCAGCTGCGTGGTACACCTATATAAAAGATAAAAAAAAACATTAAAAATTTTAGTGTGACATACTGTAGCTTTAACAAAGGATACAGAAGGCCAACCCTTAAAAACTCTGCCCTCTTTCAAATGTGTCTTTAGATGAGAAAGGAATGTAGTCAGATCCTCACAACGCAGTGAACGCACAATGCAACGTTCAACATGACAGTTCAAATCAGTACTGCAGAATTGTACAACGTTTGTTTACTAGTCAACCTCGAGCATAATCAGTTCTGGTAATACGTGCGAGCGCACTTGGCAACAGAGATATACACTCGCTCCTTCCAAAACCCAACTCTCGCTGTGCTATTTATGATAATCCTAAACGATTGTAGTTTGTCCACACGAACATGATTTCCATATCACACTGTAATCTCAGTTATCATAACTTCGGAGTGAACGGCAATCAAGACGCGCCAAATATGAACAAGCATGAAAACTCACCAAGAGTTCGACATCCATTTGTGACACATTCAGGAATCCACATTCTCAAAATGATACCTCACAGCAAACAGCTACGTTCTTTAGCGATACAATTGCTCACCGTGAGCCTCGGTAATAAACCGGAAAGAAACACCAGATCGGACCACTAGATCCAGGCCGTAGCGAACCATATATGGGTAATGTCAAGTCCGTCGATACAAAACCTATGTACAAAACCGAATGCTGCTCTCCGGCGGTTCTGTGAATGCACGGCGTGGTTCGGCGGCGCGAGTGAATTTCGACGCACGGTTGGCTTCCCGCCGGCAGAAATGCATGTCAAATATTTTAGCTGTACTAGGCACTAACGTTATTCAGAATCAATTTGATTGACATCCTCCGTTTAACTAAGGTTGACTGCGGTTTAGCAAAGACTTTACATTGAAAGGGTTTACATTTAGACATGTGTAAAGATGATGCTTGTCGATTTACACCATAATAAATCATGACAAGTGTGCTAATCAGCACAAAGTTTATTAAATGTTTTAACTAAAACATACTTAATGTAGAGACGCAAGTCGGGGGTTCACCTTACATAACACACACACGCATCTATTAATATATATATATATATATATATATATATATATATATATATATATATATATATATATATATATATATATATATATATATATATATATATATATATATATATAAGATGGAAACAAAATCAATTAAAAAGAAAGAATACACTTACCACAGACGTGAATCACTCTTCCTCTTGTCTTGACCGTTGAATATCCCATAATGCCTTGCAAGATTTGAAATTTACAGCAGTATTCTGTATTCTTCGGTTAAACTGTCACGTGACCGCAGAATTTACAAATTTTACAGCCAAATGCTGTATTGTTAGAAAAACAGTCAGCTGCTGTAAAAAAAATGCTGTAATTTTTACAGCCATTTGTTACAGTGTATGGAGAAAAGGACAAAGCACTGCAGTGTTTGGGTGTTCTGTGTTTGTCTGAGATAAATAGTCTACCGAAATGTGTATATTCCACACAAGCTGAACGGTCAGTTCTTGTCACGTAACTCGCACCTCCATTGGAAGTAACAAACTTTCACAAACTTTAGAAAAGCTGTGATGTGTGAACGGCTCCTAAAAGGCCACCGTCATTTGCGTTCTCCAGCAGTTGATCTTGCACAGACAAGGTGGATTTACATGATTTGTTGACAAATGGGTTGCGGATCTATTACTTGGTAATTCGCTGATCCTTCACTGGGCCATTCCCCTTAGCAAAGGAACTTTCCAAAGACGTCTGTTTCTTACTCATTTTGCTGCTTGTGGGTTAAATTTGGGCGCTCAAGTGACCGACATGTAAGTGAGAGAATACAGTAACTTTTCAAAATAAAAGATCGTTCAGACAGGAACTAATTCATATTAATTAATTAATGATTTCTTGTGCGGCCTGGTATAAATTGATTAACAGACCGGTACCAGTCTGCAGCCTGGTGGTTGAGGACCACTGCTCCAGAGCATGTTCTTGACTGCCAAGGTAATCCCCTACATTTTAAATGACCCGAGGGAGGCATTCTATGCTTCTATGTTTAGCTGCTTTGATCGAATCTATTAAAATAAATTTATCTATTAAATAAAATTCATTGAATTGAATTTAAATCTTAATAGACTTGTTCTTCTGTCACTATTAACAAATGCAGACAGATGACTACATCTGACATTTCTCCTTTTGTGTTTCATGGAAAAAAGGAATGACATATGGGTGAATAAATGATGACAATTGTTATTCTTGGATGAACGGTCAATGTACACTTTACAAAAACAGGAAGATTGTCAACACTGACTCAGCATTTAAAAATCTACAGAATCTAAAACGAGACTCACTAAAACGAAAGCTTCATCAAGCTTTTACCAGGAAAGCAGAACTGGCCCAAGATGATTTAACAGATGCTCTTTATCCAAAGCAACATACGAATCGGCCTACACAAACCACAAGTACAATCCCTCTGAAGCACAAGTGTCCTGCTCCATGAGATAATTGAGAAAAGGATTTTGATTTCAGTTACTCTCCAGACTGCGTCAAGCCACAACCTTTGTGTAAACATATTCTTAATCAATAGGTTACCGCCACCCAAAGCACTCAGGGAAAAAAAAGCCTTGATGAGATGCATTATACAGCGGAAGTGCTGTCCATAAGACTCAAGCAGAGTCGCTCTCTATAAACCCTTCCGTTTAATTTGGTGGTTCTGAAGCCCTTATCTTTAACACGCAGTCAGCAATATAAGTGACAATGTCTTTTCCAGCTGTGAAAAGAGAGTAGGAAATGTCCTCAGGGAGACAAAAACAGTCTCAAATATGAGCTCCTGCCAAGTTTCCTCCCTTTCAGATTTTATTATAGAGCAGAGAGAGAAAAGAGGAAGTCTATCAGTGTTACATAAATGCTTCCTAAAACCTGCGACTTGTCTCAGGAGTGTAAGAAATAAACGTTAAAATTGACTGCATTTACAGGTACAAACAAGTGCGCAGTTGAAGTAAAAAACAAGGTTGCCACTTCTATTTACATACACGAGCACAAAACATGGAATGTCACATCATTTAGCCGTTGATCTGTAAGCCAGCAGGAGTCTGGTCTTAAGAATTAAACGTGTCATTAAATGCGTTTTATGCCTTGACACACACTTGAAGATATAAAGCAAATATTTACTTTCACCTGCTTTCACATTCATCTGCATAGTCCAGTTGGTATGAGCAAGCATGCATGCATTCCAGAAATCAATACAATAAAACCCTGCGGGACAAAAGGTGCATAAACTTGGTTTGCCACATTCATCTTTATATGCCTTTGAGCTGCATTCCTATTCTTATTTAGAGGTTTGTCAACCCAAAGCTTAACTGTTATATTAAAATATGTTTTCTCAATTTTCATCAACAAACAAGTCTGCTTACTAAGAAAATAAGAGCATAATTTTTCAAAGGAAAAAAAGCTAGAGTTCAGAGCAACCATATTTGAATCAAGGTTTATCTTGTGAATAATAAATATGAGTATTAAATGTGTCAGCATTGTGAGGCATTCTTCTAATTTATGATATTACCATTACTCTTGAACATGAATATGAACTCAAAAGCTAGAGAGAGTTAACCAAGAAACTGCAGACAAACAAACATTAAAGCAAATATAAATCTGGGTATACATGATACATGTATACATGCACAATATATCGTTTCAGCATTGATATCATAATATGCAAATGTGCTATGGTAACGTCACAGGATCTGCAGTGCCGATTTGTGATTATAATTAACCATAAAACTACAGAGCATGTGAATTGTTAGTAATATAATTAAGTGAAAGATTTTTAAGCCTGTGAAGTTTATTTAAACCATCTCAGCACGAGATTTTACAACAGCTTTAACATAGTCAACATTTGAAGTGAATCCAAAAGAAATTCTCAAAATTGTCCCAAGACAAGTATTGGTATTTTAGGATAACTTTGACTAAGTGAAGTGTATTTATAAAGTAATTTCAAGAGGATCACATGCTTATGATTGACCACGGCTGGTCCCACTTCAGCTATCTTATGATTTACCAATCAGATGAATTTAAAACAAATAAATAACCGGATTTCCTTACCTTATGGCCCATTTCCAATGAGTGTTACGGTACGATATGGTTCGGTACGGTTTTATGGCCGTTTCCACTGTCAAAAGTTACCAAAAAGCGGATCGTATCGTACCACTTTTTGGCTACCCTTTCTAAAGGGTACCTAGCACAACCAAAAGGCGGAGCAAGACGTGCAGCTGATTGCTATTGGTTTACAGAAATACATCACTAGCTCGAGCACAAGCTTGGAGAATGAAAACAAAGGAAGCGACATTTGTAAATACACAGCCAAGACATTACATTGTGATAATATATACATATAATAACGAGCCATGGTTGACCCGAGCTTAAACAAACCTTGTCGTCATCTTGATGAAGAGCCACAAAGCCAAGTAGAAGAGCAGAATCTACCCTGTGCCCCGTAGTTGTACCATTGGTACCCTTTTGGCAGTGGAAACCCAAGCCTGATAAAGGTGACCAGTACCGACCTGTACCGTACTGTACCACTCAGTGGAGACAGGCCATTTGTGCGAGAATGTATGGGTGTTTCTTAGTATTAGGTTACGGATGAAAGAGCATCCGCTGCGTAAATCATATGCTGGAGTGGGTGACGATCCATTCCACTGTGGCAACCCCCGATAAAAAGAGAAATAAGCCGCAGGGACACACTTTATTTTGATGGTCCGTTTGTTGAATTTAAGTTACATTGCATCTACATGTCAACTAATTCTCATTAGATTACAAGTAGACTGTTAGGTTGGGGTTACGGTTAGGGTAGGTTGACATGTACTTGTAATGTAATAAGTATTTCTATAGCGCATTTATTGTGTATGGCCATACACCCAAAGGGCTTCACAATCTTGAGGGGTGTTACTCCACACCACCACCAGTGTGTAGCATCTACTTGGATGATGCGACGGCAGCCACAGGACAACGGCGCCAGTGCGCTCACCACACACCAGCTATTAGTGGAGTGAAGAGACAGTGATAGAGCCAATTCGGTGGATGGGGATGATTAGGAGGCCATGATGGGTAAGGGCCGATTGAGGGACTTTGGCCAGGACACCGGGGTTACACCCCTACTCTTTTACGAGAAGTGTCATGGGATTTATAATGACCACAGAGAGTACGTGCAAAGTTTCTTATAGTCAGTTAAATGTCTGTTTAGCAGCAGTATCAACAGATATTAAGCAGATAGTCAACTAACACTCAAATGGACCATCAAAATAAAGTGTTACCAGTCGAAGAAATATGAACGAATTCAGGGGAGCTCTCGAGACCTTCCTGAGCTCAGACTCCTCTCTGAAACAGTGAAACAGGAGGGAGCTCAAGGCTCTCTCCTGGGACAGCATTCCAAACATGCTTTATTTATCAATCATCAGCTAATTGTGAACTCTTGAAAGGTTTTGATCCTCCTCAAATGTTGACTACTCTATACTGATAGCTTAATTTCTGTACCTCAATAATGTTACACTGTCCGCAGGACCACAAAGAACAGTTCATTTCATTAGTATGTTTGCATTTTTGTATTCATTAATGCTTGTAATTTATTTCTATTTTATGCAGATGCACTTCCTATCAATGAAAAATGAATTATTCGCTAAATAAAGTTATTTATCTTGTAAAATCAAAATCATATCACAAAATATATCTCAGAAACAAAATATTGCAATGTCAGTTTTTTCAAACATTGTGTAACTCTGTTATAAAGTTGTGTTAGCGAAGTAATGAGGTACAAAGCATTCACCAAACTGAAACAAATACAGTAGAACAGTGATATGAAGCAAATGGTGAGATGTTGAATAGTTCCACCTTAGTAAAAAAATAAAAAAACAGTCCTGACCTGGACTTTACCGTAAGAAAAAATGGTGTCACATTTTCAGATTCAAAAGTATCTTCATACACATCCACTTTTTGGGCTTACAGTATTACTTATACGACACAGTACAAGACTTTGAGCAGGTCTATGGGTGACATTTGGGACCAGGCCAGAAAGGTTAGTTGAGGAAGGACAAAGAGGACAGGACATGGGAGCAGTCTTTAAGATGGTTGACAGCAGGAGTGTTGACATCTTCACCTTCTCCTGTATAATCTCCTACAGTAAACCCTACACTGCTGGTTCTCGGCCAGCCTCAGAGACAGTGAATCTTTGGCATCTTGGCAGGACGCTGGAAACTCTGCCTCACGGAAACAGCATGGCACGAAGCCCCAGCATCACGACGCCTCCAGCGGAGCCATTTTGAATCTCGACCATATGGACTATCCTTTTCATTTCAGCTTCTTGACTCTGCAGATGCCGAGCTGCTCTTCGCTCCGCAGCACATGGGCTGACATCAGAGCATGTTACAGATGGTTTGAATTTAATAATTAACTGATTAGACGCTATGAACTGTGAGTTATTAGGCTTTTAATGCCAGAGCGCAATCTTGGTTTAAAGTAGGCGGTGTGTAGGTCTAATGCGTGAGGAGGTCAGATTGTGAAAAGGAGAAAAAGGAGAAGGGGAGGAAAAAGGCATACTGTAGTTAAGTATAGCAAACTATAAAAAAGCAAATACATAAAAATAAACACTTTTTTTGTTCATTCAAAATATAATAAACATTAAAATTTAAATGAAAAAAGTCACCAGGGTTTTTATTATTATTATTATTATTTTTTTTTTTTTATTTTTTTACTTAAGAAGAATAGGCTTAGGGTCTGGGTGATTTGACCTAAAAATCGAAATCTAGATTAATTGAATACTTTAACTCAATTATGATTAATGAATGGTTATTGTATTTATTTAATTATATTTATTTAATTTTTGCCCTCATAGTTCACTGATAAGTTTTGCATAGTAAATATGCTCACATATTACAAGTGAAAGATTTCTAAATGAAGGGTGCATTAGTTGATTTTAAAAAAATTGAAGGAAACACACACCATCTACTTTCTATGATTACTTATTGAACATCAACGTTGAACGACTGAAATTAAAACACACATTACCTAAAATAAACCGTCACTTTTTTCCTATAAAAAGTGAAAATAAATAACTTGCACATTTGGAAACAAAAGTAATTACTTTCAATGTTTTTCATAATAAAAGTAGTAAATAAGCAGTATATTTTCTAAATAAAACAACTTTTGGATATCCTGTCAACAATATTTAAAAAAAATTGTAAACAAATATTTTAATGTAAATAATTTTAATGTAATAAAAAAATATGCCGTCTCAAAGCATCTCTGGTGCTGCTTCCAATCATTGTCAATGTAGTGCAAATGTGTGATGTGTAGTTACATTTTTTTAAAGGCGTGCAGGTATGCGACTGCGCAAAGGCTGCGGACCATACGTGTGTGCTCGACGCAAAAGTATAAATCAGCCTTAACAGAGCGAGGTCACGTGACTCCACATGCAGTGGGGAAAGTAACTGAATAAATTGACCTGGAAAAATTTGATTGAAAAGTAATCGACATTCAAAACCTATAATTGATTAACTGCCCAGCCCTAAATAGCCTATATGTGTGCCTTTCTGTGTGTGTGTATACGTGCAAGAGATGTAAGAGCCTCAGATGATAGGCTAAAATGTTGGCGATAATCTTTTTAAACATTACTATTAACACATTGGGCAACATATCAGGTCATCAAAAGAAAACCAGTGTTAAATTTTGTCAATAAAAATTAACTGACAAACAGTAACTTCACAGGTTCGCTGTGCAAGTAACTTGATTGAATGAAAACTGATTAGCACATCTAATGAAATTACAGTGCAATGCAGTAGATTATTAAAAAAAGTAACATTAAGGGCACGTTTTTCATGTTTTTTACTTTTGTGTTCACATCCAACCTTTTTGGAGAGTGGTACATTCTGCAACCCAGGAGATAATAGGAATAGGTTTTATTTTCTCCCCTCACTTTTTTGTTAAATGACATTCCTAAAGACTCTTTTGACTCAGACCTTTAACCTCTGTTTACAACTCTTACATATCTGGCAAAGAAATGTACATTACTGAAAAAGTCTACTTCTCAAATTCTAACTATTTCCATGTGGATTTCTCAGTTGTCTTTATTCCTTTAGAAAAATAAACTTGTGATCTCAACAACAAACAGGATAAATTCAGGAGACTTTAAGATCCTCTTCAATCCTTCCTACACAAACTCTAAAATTTCTATTTTAAGAGAGTTCTGGCTTTAGAGGTGTGAACCTACGCTGGTCTCACGGTTCGGTTCGGTTACGATTATCATGCCATTGATTCAGTTCAATTCGATATCTTGGTGCATCACAATGCATTATAATAATAATTCCTTACATTTATATAGCGCTTTTCTAGACACTCAAAGCGCTTTTACATATTGGGGGAATCTCCTCATCCACCACTAGTGTGCAGCATCCACCTGGATGACGCGACGGCAGCCATTTTGCGCCAGACCGCACACCACACACCAGCTGATTGGTGGAGAGGAGACAGAGTGATGAAGCCAATTATGATATGGGGTGGATTCAAAGGCCATGATGGACAGAGGCCAGTGGGCAGATTTGGCCAGGATGCCGGGGTTAAACCCCTACTCTTTTTCGAAGGACATCCTGGGATTTTTAATGACCACAGAGAGTCAGGACCTCGGTTTAACGTCTCATCCGAAAGACGGCGCTCACTGAGCAGTATAGAGTCCCCGTCACTATACTGGGGCATTAGGACCCACACAGACCGCAGGTTGGGCGCCCCCTGCTGGCCTCACTAACACCACTTCCGGCAGCAACCTAGCTTTCCCATGTGGTCTCCCATCCAGGTACTGACCGGGCGCAGCCCTGCTTAGCTTCAGTGGGCGACCATGTGAGAGTTGCAGAGAGCTAGCTGCCGGCTAGCATTGACGATGCTATCCACACAAAATTTTATATTTTACTTTACAGGCGCTGTTTACCGATGAGTGACACTGATGAACGGCAGCGGAGCAGTGTTGCCAGATTGGGAGGTTTTTGATAGGCATTTCTGCGAGTTTTGGATAGTTTTTGGGCTGGAATCAGTCAGCTACATCTGGAAACACTGCAACATCGATCACAGCTGATCCATGATAGACACGGTGGAGAAAACTGGCGCTCTCGTGTCTGTATCCAGAAGTATCGCTGTAACAGCCGAGAGGAGTAGAAAAGTCATGCCAGCCGGTCAAATGAGCCACATTGAGAGAGAAATGGAGATTACTTTCATTCTCTCAATTGCAGAGAAGGGGCTTCTGCTGTAAGTGTCAGTGAAAGACTGTCCAGCAAACACACACGCAGTGAAATTGTGCACAGTTTCTGCGTTTTTAAGCAGTTGGAGCATTGTAAATACTCACGCTCACCTCCCTCGCCATAGTAAGCTACGGCAACATAGCGCATATGAGATAAATGACGTCAGTACACAATAACCGGTTATGAATATTACTGAACCGATACAGAATTGTCCGCGTCTGCATCGCGGTGCACCGAAAAAACAATAAATTTTGACACCCCTATCTGGCTTCTTTTGTTTGATTTATTTGTATTGTTTTGTTAAACATACATTTTTAAATTTCATTTAATTGGCAGCTCTTGGGGTTTGTTTGTTTTTTTGATTGTCTTTGTTGTTTGTACTATTTGAAAATGCTTATTTATAAAAAAAAAAAAAAAAAAAGTAAGATTGGTTAGTTTTAAATTTTTCCCTATATTTTAGTCTAGTTTTATTTTGTCAACCATAATGCACTGTTCTACCATTATAAAAGTGGATCAGAGGACGCAAATTAAGTTTTTAGTCACATCACTAGTGCAGAAGAACATTTTTGCTGAAATTTACACTGAAGGAAACAAAAAATGATTGAGATGAGTTGAGAGTGTCTTTACAGAACTTATCTAGATCCATCGAGGATAAAAAAAGGGCATTACAACACATTCTAAACATTTCAAACTTTCTGAGAAGACCTCCGATCCATATTATTATTCTTCACCTCATTTCAACCCTATATATCCCTCTAAGTCGTATCATGATTCATTAATGATCAGGATTTTTCTTGCCTTGGTGCAGGATCTGCCTGTCTACTCTGCGCTGCTGCTGTCTGAGCTAAAGGGCCTGATCATGAGTCAGGTCAGACTGTTAAACCCCACTAAAGCCCAGCGGACGGCAGGCAAGATGTAGAACCCTCCTCAGGACTGAAGTGCACTTGACTGAAGCACATCAGCAAAGAGACCAGGAAAGCGTGGCAGAAAGCTGCAAAAAGCCGGATAAGAGAAAGCAAGTGTGAGCTAAAGAGAAAGATTAAGGAACAGAGTGACAAGGAGTGGGATGGATGAAAGTGACAGCATGACGACAGTGGCGTGAGCGGTCTGGGAACAGTTGGTGGATAGGATGGAGACTTAAAAAGGTAAAGAAGAATAAAACGAGGCAATGATAAGGGAGACTGAGATTTAGCCCCTAAAAAAGAGCCACAGGCAAAGCTTTTTTTGGCAAATTGTCCAGAGTCAGGGCTCATTCATTCTATAGCCATTAGCAAGACATTAGGAGACTTAGGATCAGGTTCTTTTCACAATGTTTCTGGATCCTCCTGGATATTCAGAGGGAAGAAAGAACTGGTTGAGGTCAGAAAACCACCGACGAGAGAAGAAAATGAGAACAATGGTGGACGGATAGCTGGAAATGAAGGACAATACAATAATGTGAATGAAGGAGAAAGAGGGAGGGAGCTATAGAGAAACGGAGGGACAGAGAAAAGGAAAACAGCAATAAAAGAAAACCTTCTCTCTATGAGGGCAAGTCCAGTCTTGTGAAAAAATCCATCGCCGTCACTTGAGCAAGATAGCAGAGAGCCTATTAAACACAGTGTGTCTGTGTAATCTGCTGTGTGTTTGTGATAGCTACACCTCTGTCCATCAAGGACAGTGACTCCAGCAAAGTGTGATGAAGAATGTGCAGAACTGTGGTCATGGAGACAAAGCTGTTGTCATGGTTATGAACAGGTCAGGGTCTTGATTCTAGAGGTTAAAATCCTCAGATTTGTATTCTGTTGAGATGAATGTTTGGCCAGTTGAGAAAACCGGAAGCAGTCTATGAACTTACTTAAAATTCAAGACTGTTAAAGGCGATCTGCAGCGTGAAAATATCAGTAAATCAATTTTCCATATTTTGTGATTCATGTTTTGTTCTCCCCATTTATTTATGCTTTCCAATTGCATTATGGAACTTTAATCTTTCTTCCAACAACTTTTAACCTTGAAAAGTAAAAAAGATGACTTCTTTTAACATTTTTAATAGTTTAAACTGATATAGTGTCTGGACTTGTGTTGTATATTACGGTACAAAAACCTTGCAATATTCGCCAGTACATGTTCTGTTATTTTACAGACATATTTCTCTCTATATTATTTCTTATACATTATTTTATTTCAAACTACTAAAATGTCAATAAAAGTCACTTAACTCTACTGTAGAGTTGAATTTGTAACAAGTCGACAGAGCCGAGATCAAGGTGCCATAACACAATTCACAACCGTAAATAAATGCTTGTGAATCACAAAATACAGTAACTGTTAATTAACTTTTTTTTTTTTTTTTTTTTTGAGTTCATTCATTTCTGAACCCCAAGTGGTGTTGAATGAAGTTCATAATATTTAATTTATTTAATGACATATGGTGTTTTCCAAGCAGGATTTTAATTGTGCCCTTAGGTCCAACTGTAAAAATAAATATTTTATTAATAAACTGAACAATTTATGACAATTTTTAAAACCCATTATTGCAATCTAAAGAATTATAAATATATAAGGATAGTAAATAAAATAAAAACTAAAAATGACATAAGTAGTGAAATTCCTAATATACAACCAGTTTGACTCGGAGTCAAATAGGATATAATCCATAAACAAATGTGTAAATATGTATTCATATACACTACCTGACAGACGTCTTGTCACCTCTCCAAGTTTTAGGAACAACAAAAAAAACTTCACTTCTAGTTGATCATTTGGTATCAAAAGTGGCTTATATGAGAGGCAAAGGCCTCTAGATTACACTTATTTTACCAAAATAAAATATGATCATGCCTTGATTTTTAATTATTTAATTAGGACAGAAAGGTCTGACTTTGCTTAGACAAAAGTCTTGTCACTTAACAGAAATAATGTACAGTATAGAGCATAAAGTCATGGTGCAGTGGAAAAGGAATTAATATTGTGTATGACCCCCCTGAGCTTGGACGACTGCATCCATACATCTCTGCAATGACTCAAATAACTTATTAATAAAATCATCTGGAATGGCAAAGAAAACATTCTTTCAGAACTTCCAGAGTTTTATCAAAATTCTTTAGATTCATCTTCAATGCCTCCTCCTCCATCTTACCTCAGACATGCTCAATAATGTTCATGTCTGGTGACTGGGCTGGCCAATCCTAGAGCACCTTGACCTTCTTTACTTTCAGGAATCTTGATGTGGAGGCTGAAGGATGAGAAGGAGCGCTATCCTGCTTAAGAATTTGCCCTCTCCTGTAGTTGGTAATGTAATGGGCAGCACAAATGTCTTGATATCTCAGGCTGTTGATGTTGCCATGTCTCGCAAGCCCCCATACTGAATGCAACCCCAAACCATGATTTTTCCTTCACCAAACTTGACTGATTTCTGTGGGAATCTTGGGTCCATGCAGGTTCCAATAAGTCTTCTGCAGTATTTGTGATGCAGTTCAACAGATGATTAATCTGAAAAATCTGCCTTCTGCCACTTTTCCAAATTATCAACTAGAAGTCAAGTTATTATCTGTTGCTCTAACAACTAGGATTGACGACAAGACCTTTAAAAAATTGACAAAATTACTAAAATAGTTTTTTTCTGGGTAAAATAATAATTCTAAAATATATCGAAAAAAATAAGTAAACAAAATGATCTAGAAGAAATGTATAAAATTTTCATTATTATAATATTAATATAATTACAAAACATACTGTTGGTTAAAAATAGAACAGAAATTATAAATAGACAGACGTACTTAGTACTAATACCAAGTTAAAGACAGACTAATAAACTTATAAATATAAAATTGTGAAAAACCCAAGTAATAAATAAATCTATAAATAAAAGTTGTTTAAAAAAAACAAGAAATGTTTTCTTTCTAGAAAATAAAACAGACAAAAAAAACAAGCACACCAATCTTTAATCTTCAGCCCATTTAAGAACACGGGCTGTAAAAATGGTCTCCAAGTCCATAACGTTGAGCAAGGGCAGGACTCTTGTAATGTTGTCTCTACGCGTGCAGACATGTCAACACTGGAATGCAGCCACAAAGCCCTGTGCTGCCACAACCTCTTACAGCTGGAGCAGTCGCCATGGACACAGCAGGGTCACAATGAGGTCATCGGGTTAAAAAACACAAAACCTGACTAACTACATCAAGACACGCGAGGCAGAATCACAGCAGCGCTTCCCTCCTGGACCTGAACTCAAAGCACTCAACTGACAACACATGCAAGAAGCAGAGAGAGAAATCATATGGAAGAGGTAGACGGGGAAAAAAAAAAAAACTGACTGAAGAGGTGGAGCTCCCACTCAATTCCTCTGAGGTGTTTTAAAAAAGCCAGAGGGCCCGAACTAACACACAAGAAAAATGACTTGGCATGAGAACAGCATAAAAATGGCTGTGGCGGACTCCTGCTCTTATGCTTGTTGACCTCCATACTGAGCCTCTGTAGGCAAACTAATCAGCGGGCTGCCAGCAGGCTCTGCTACAATCAGGATTTTGATACATCGTGACACTTTCTCAATAATGTATATATTGCATCATGACATGTCATCCAGACTAGATGTAGCAAGCTCATTTCAAGTTGAGGGGCTGGGTATTGAGGAAAAAACATGCAGGCCAAATTACTTTGTTAAAAGAAATGCGGTGTGCATGTACACATACTGAATGAAGCTTTTTCAAGGTAATGAAGTTGGCATCAATCACTGTTCCCTCTAAGCTGCTCTTGTGCATGGCGGTGTACTTTTGAAGTTACTCCAGCACAGACACACTGCACTGACGAAAACTCGAAACACGCTGGAGGAAAAACCTAAATGAACAGAAGTTCAAGAAATAAATGAAGAGAAAGTGTTTCCACTGCATGTCCATTGATTTTTATTTTTCCAGCATGGACCTGACGTTGTGGGAAATCTTGTGTGAAAAATGATTCATTTGATTTTCAAGACATTGGAAAGTTTTCTGAAACAGACTAGGGCTGTGTGATTTGGATAAAAAAAAAACTAATTGCAGTTTATATATTTTTAATAATAATAATAATAATAATAATAATAATAATAATAATAAGGGTAATCTAAATAACAAAAATGAAACCGTCAATTAGGATAACCCATAAATAAATGTGTAAATATTTATTCATATATAAATATTATAGCACTTCTAAATAAAATACAATACAATAAATAAGAAAAGTTAGTAAATACAATTCCTAAAATGGTTTGATTCTGAGTCAAATAATAATTCTAAAACTAATTTTAAGAAAATCCCTAACTTGATGCAAGTCAAATTATTTGTAAGAAATGTATAAAACTTGTATCATTATAATATTAATTGTTGTGGGAAATCTGATGTGAAAAAGGATTCATTTATTTTTCATTCATTTGATTTTCAAGACATTGGGAAGTAGTTTTTTCTGTGCAATTTGGAGAAAATATCAAATTTCAATTATATTTAAGATAATGATGATAATAATAATAATAATAATAGTAATAGAAATAATAATAACAATAAAATAAGACATTAAGAGCTTAGGGGTAAAAACCTTTAGAACAGAGATGCCCAAAGTAGGCCCTGCGGGCCAAAGTTGGCCCATAGTAACCTTTGATTTGGCCCACCATGCCATCTGAATAGAGAGGGAGAATGATGTGGAGGTGGTTAGGGCAAATGCCTGTGACAGAGATTTAGAATGTAACGTAAACTTTTGTTTCTTTGTTTTATTGCTGAGCCAACTGAAAATAAATGATACAATTAAATGTTGTAAATTAGGGATGCACCGATACCAGAATCGGGTCGATACTTGGTCAAAATACTCATACTCCTATCGGACATGAAAGGCCGATACCACGCACCGATACCACTCAACAGTAATTCTCTATGGATGTGATTTGTTGTCCTACCTGACTTCAATGTCTTAATGTATTAATTAGCCTAATGATTATATATTAAGTCCTTATAAACACTCGGTTTATAAAATACATTACCAAATCTATAGGCTACTGAAGAATAAACCGAATATGAAATCTGATCCTTGCATAATCACAGCTAAACAAGCTAGCACTCATTTTATAAACTATAAATAAAAAAATGAAATAAATTTTAAGTAATGGAACATTATGTAAAAAAATCTAAAGACTACAGGCTAAATAAAAGCACCTCGTCAGAGTATATATAATATAATAATATGTTTTGAATGGCTTGCCTATTGGCAGCGCATATAACCGTTAAGCTCAAATAGGCTAAGCATATGTTTATTCATATTAAAACAAATTAAGACAAACTAGCCACCTTTTGATTATTTTTTTTTGTTTCCGTATATTTTTTATCAAACGAAAAATGCAGTGAATTGTTGATTTTGGTTTTCATTTTATTAGAATTAATATAATTATTAGGCTACACAACTTCTACATAACATTAGCTCTGATTGCGTTTTTACAGATATCCTACAGACAGATTTTCGGCTCAAAGACATTTATACCTGTTAATTTCAGTGCTGTATTTTGACAGATTTCGCAAAGGCTTCAGCTATTCTGTCAGCTGGTACAAGCCTCAGTTTTGCAGCTTGACTTGTGCGGCATCATTGTATCAATGTCTGGATGACAGCGAGAGAGAGACAAGATCAGACCTCAGTTTCGATGTGTGGCCGCACGTCACAGTTACTTTACTGCAATTTGAAAATATTGGCTCATCTAAATTAACTTTTCATTCGATTAAAAGTTGCAATATTGCCAGACATACGAAGCAACTTTCGGTTTTGGAAGAGAGCGGCATTAGTGATAAAAGACGCACGCACGCACGCACGCACGCACGCACGCACGCACGCACGCACGCACGCACGCACACACGCACGCACGCACGCACACACACACACACACACACGCACACACACACACACACACACACACACACACACACACTCTTGTAGGCCTATTCATTATTGATTTTTTTGTACATTAAACTCATAATAATCAAGCGCAAAAAAGAACAGCTGAACTTTGGAAAAAGTGCTCACTGCGGTTGCAGTCGTGGACGCATGTAAGCACAAGAATAACTCATCCTTTAAATGTCCATGCTTAATTGTTAATAGATAAGATCTGAAATCGCAGGGTTATCAACAATGTGTATATTTTTGGCTTGGAGCAGCTTCCTGTTAAAGATTTTTGTGTTCATCCTTGCTACAGGCACAAAAAAAAAAAAAAAAAAAAACGAACAACTAAACTTGATTGAAACCAAATCTATGAAGTATTGGTACTTGGTATCGGCGAGTACACAAATTAAAATACTCGTACTCGTATCGGTTTGTCAAAAAGTGGTACCGGTGCATCCCTATTGTAAATGATTTAGGACAATGCACAAGACATCTGCGAGCAAATCAAGGTGAAGGCAGGAGCAGCTCGACTATTGTCCATTGACCTCCATTGTGTTATAAATGGGATTAGGTTTTTACTGTAATAAGTTCAGTTTAAAATGTTAATATTGTTAATCAAATAGTTAATATGATTTAAAGCAACATATTTAGGAAATTCCCCTTGGCAAAGCTATTGCAATAGTTTGATATATATTTGGCCCACAAGCCCTCATTCCAGTTTAGATTTTGGCCCTTCATAGGAAAAACTTTGGCCACCCCTGCTTTACAATCTGTAAATTAAAGGTAAATTACACTTAAATTGACTTCAGTAAACATGCAAGCATTTTCATTTCTTCTGAAGTATGGCAATTAAATGGAAAAATGATATTTCAAGAAAATAAGAAAAATGTTTGCAATTTGTATGATCTCTCTTATCTTGCTTTTACTCTAGCTGAAATAAAACAAATAAGACTTCCTTCATAAGAAAAAATATTATCAGACATACTGTGAAAATTTCTTGCTCAAAGGGGGGCTTATAATTCTGACTTTAACTGTGCGTGTTGTTGACATTATTTTATAAAATTTGTGCTGTTTCTCTGCTCAATACTATTACCATAACAATCACCAGTTTTCTTATCAGAAAACTTTGTAATGCTTAACACATTATTGCTAATCTGTGGAGCTTCTGAATAATCACATTGTCTGTGTTCAACTGAAATGTCAAAATTCAGATGTTAATACATGAGTGCTGACCTTGGACTTGCTGCTATTCCTGACCAACACAAAATAAACCAACAGCAAAATAAATGTGATTTACATGTAGTGTGCTGGTTCTCAGTGAATGTGAGAGTCTCTTACGTTCTCTCTGTTTGCATGTCTGAGGGAAGCACGGATCTCAGTCAATCAGCAGGAGAGAAACTTGTGTACCCGGTCAGTCTGTTCAAGAGCAGATGAGTTTTAATGTATTCTGCGCCAAATGTATTCCAAACCAAAGTCCCTGTAGTCTAGACGCAGTCATCGGCAAATAAAATCCTAGTTTATATGAACACTCTGACTTGGGAGACACCATGATTACTCCCAATGCTCTGTTTGTATTTAATGGTGGGCGGTACCCATAGCTAGTTTGGACAATGATGATTAGATGGAACAAGTGTGTGTTCACTCTATTGGTTAGTAAGTCTGTCACAGAACGAGAACAGTCATGCATTTGCTCTTGGAGAGAAGTCTATATATGTATATGTATTGATATCACATTCATATCGCAGCCTTTGCAATAAGCTAATCACAACGTTTCACATTGCGATTATAATTAAATTTCGATTAATAGCCTTAATACAGACAAGCCAATATTCAAAATAGGGATGCTAATGATTAATCTGCCAGGAATATCTTTTTATAAATTATGTAATGTATGTTAATGTCTTCGAGCCATGCATTAATATTTGGAAAACCCATTAGTATTTTTTTGAAAAATATAATGACAGATATTATATGAACTTTCTCAAAACCAATAATGGATTATAGAAAGAAAAAAGTAAAATACAATGAATGCATAATACTTGTAGTATCTGTAATAATAGATTAACATATAATTAATCTATTCTACTCCAATCTACTAATAAAGCATCCTTTGGGGTTTCTGCAGGTTTCACCAAGTCAATTTTAAGACATTTCAAGACCTTTTTAAGACCATTATGAATGAACTTTTAGACTTATAAAAAGATAAAACCGTAAGGACTTTTACTTGCCCCATTAAAAAAAAAAAATTTCAAGTTTAATTACTTGAATAATACTTAAATAATGTGTCAAAACAGGCAAACCATGCATATCTTTCTTTGACAGGCTTTAAAAACTTTAATAAACTAAATGTACAACAGTCTGTCCAGGTCAGTGTCCTCACCACATATGGTCTATAAATACATGGAGAACTTACAAATGTTATTGTGGTAAATAGAGTTGTAAATAGAGTTTTGTTAAAATTTTTATTGACATGTATTGTTGGTGACTGTATACTCGAAAGCCTACTACCAATTAAGCATATTAGGTGATGTTCATCTCTGTAATGAGAAGGGGTGTGGTCTAATGACATCAACACCCTATATCAGGTGTGCATAATTATTAGGCAACTTCCTTTCCTTTGGCAAAATGGGTCAAAAGAAGGACTTGACAGACTCCGAAAAGTCAAAAATAGTGAGATATCTTGCAGAGGGATGCAGCACTCTTAAAAATGCCAAGCTTCTGAAGCGTGATCATCGAACAATCAAGCGTTTCATTCAAAATAGTCAACAGGGTCGCAAGAAGCGTGTGGAAAAACCAAGGCGCAAAATAACTGCCTATGAACAGAGAAAAGTGTGGCAAGCGTGCAGCTGCCAAGATGCCACTTGCCACCAGTTTTGCCATAGTTCAGAGCTACAACATCACTGGAGTGCCCAAAAGCACAACGTGTGCAATACTCAGAGACATGGCCAAGGTAAGAAAGGCTGAAAAACGACCACCACTGAACAAGACACACAAGCTGAAACGTCAAGACTGGGCCAAGAAATTGGGGTACTCTTTTTAAATCTGAAAGCGTTAACAACTTATATCGAAATATATATCGTCATCGTTCCATATGGAAAATAATTATCGAGATTGCATTTTTGCCATATCGCCCAGCCCTACTTCTGATACATGGATATTTGTGGTTTACACCTTCATCTGTGCACAGTCAGACCTCCATCGTTTAGCTGATTACTTTGAAATTAATATTCCTAATTAAGCAGAGTAACTGCAAAAGCATTATTAATCGTGCAACAAACAATGATTTATAGTCTGTCTAACAGAAAAAGAACATTTTTAATGAGTACAAAATGTAAAATGGGGAATATTAGTATAAATCAACTTTACTTGAACGGTTTTGAGCAACACTAAGCAAAAAGAAAGCCATTCTCCAAGCACGCATTCTCCAAAACAGCACAAGCATTAACAAACTAAGGCCTGTGCTAATAAAGAGCCTCAAATTTCAAATGGCCACATTTGCATTCCTTTCTTTTATAGGGATGCTGTGAGTTTTGCAGTGGTATTATAACCTGCTGTCTGGTTATTAACAGAAGCCTAGTAACTCTGCTATTCGACTGTTTCTGCAGAGGGAAAACTAAATCCAAAACCTCTGGGAGGAACACGCTGCTGGCTGAAAATGAAAAGGAAGGCTGAATGGAAAAGCCCTGTGAGCTGAAAAACACTGTTAAAAGCGGGGAGGCAGATTGGATGGAGGGATTTGTGACAGACTCCCGATGTGCGACTCACAACAGGAGGAGGGCCCTTATGTTTCCTTTTGACATCCAGTGCCACCTATTTAATCTTATTTTCCTCAAATGTGGAAAAGAAAGGAGGATGAATTCAATAGAAGACCATTATCCTCTGCAGTATAGAAACACACTGGCCCAACACACACACCTGCTGCATAAAGGCCGGTATAGACTGACTTCCTACTGAGAGCAAACAGAAGGGGGTGAGCAAAAACACACTGCTTTTTTTAAGAGCGGAAAAAACCCTCTTTCTTGCAGTGCCTGGCCATCAACAATTAGTACAAAAACATCCATCTCAAACAGTTCTGTTGCTGTATGAAAAATGAATTTGCAGATTTACATTTTTCCAGAGTACACAAAATAAGACTGTGACCTCAGACTGCGCTGAATAAGCCTGTATATTTATATATATATATTATGTTGATCTGCTTACATTATGCATGCAGTGACCTCAACAAAATTAAGCATATGTATCAGTGTTTGCTTGGACTGTGCACTTTTTAATATGTTTGAGGCAAGTTCTCTCTTTTTAGAGTTGAAAACCAAAACATGACTCGATCTTATGGCTGAGTAACATGGCTAAAAAAATAAATATTCTAATTCTGTTTGATTTTTTGTAATAACTCACAATAAGATGATTTGCCATTAATTAGGAGGTACAGTAACTTGCCCTGATCAAGGTCAAATACTTAGGAGCTTGTTAAATGCATGTATTTAGTGTTGTCCACTTTAGCATTGTGATTAAACCAATAAAAAAAGCATGGTACAAAAATACACTAAAATTGCAACATTGTAAAATATTGTTGCATTTTAAAATAACACAATTTTAATCGTATTTAGAAATAATATTAACACAAATCTGAATGTTCAGCATGTCCCTTGATCCTTTGAAAATCATACTAATATGCAGACTTGGTGCTCAAGAATCATTCTTATAATTATCAATATTGAAAACTTTTGCTGAAAGTAGGGATAAACATCGATATATCGGCGGGCAAAATGCTATAATGCGATAAATGCTACTTTTAATGTTATCTTTATCGGTCAAATATCAAAATTAGGCAGATATCTTTAAGCCGATAGATTACGTAATTGTACAGAACTGCCTGCCTCGCGCATGCATGGGTCAAATCTGTTCAGATTGTCCAGTGCAGTATAACAGAGCTTTCCTCATATTGTTTATTCCTTCAAAGTCCGTCCTTGCTTTGTGTGGCATTGCTGTGCGTTAATAACTCAGTAAGTAACCATATTCCTTATTATTGTAGATATGTTTGAGTGTCATTGTGTATTTTGGTTTAAATCACCTCAGGAAAAATATTACATGTGTAAACATAATAGCAGCAGTGCACACATGCTAAACAACTCATTGGGTTGATTGTAATCTAATATTTGTTCTTATCAACGCATTGCTTGCCATGTGCTGTTGATGTAAGATTGTATTTAGTTTGATCGGCAAATTTATAATGATTGTGACAAGTGCACGTGATGGCTATTACCATGCACACACATAGTGAGCTGTCAGAGCGTTCACAACACCCCAATCAGCAGCAGGGGAGACGAGTGCCAGTCACTGAATCAAGAGGACCAATCTGACTCTTCAAGTGCACGCGCATCACACAGCACCTGCAGTTAAAGTTTCAAACTCACATCGGTTTATCATAAACCTTTCATCAATAATTTTGCCCGCAATTGACAGCAAGAACGAACATAGAAGCTTTGTCTAATTGACAAGCAGCAGCTGCATGTGTTCAAAAAAAATCTAAAAAGCCAAATGGGATGAATTTATGCTGCATTTTCTAAAGTAATACTAACTGTATTTGTCTTTTTGCTTGTACGGTGTCTCTGAACTGTCAAAAAATGCTTTTTCAGACTTTTTCATATTTGTACATATGTACATTACTTTAAAACGTTTTATTAAAGTACATTTGAGCTGGTTTCAGTTCTTAGATCTTTCTTTTTCATTTTGAAATATTTTTATTTATTTGCTATAGTATATCGGTTATTGGCCTCCAGATCTTAAGAGTTAACGGCTATCGATATCGGCCAAAAAAATCCATATCGGTACATCTCTAGCTTAAAGGAAACAGTTTATATGCCTTTAGTGGGTCAATCGAAATATTATAAATCTACAAGAATTCCTTTTGTATGCATAAAAAACAAAAAATATTGACAAATAACAACAGTTTCTTGGTATATTGCGCATGTTTACAAACACTGTGCACTGATGTAACCCCCCAAATGTCAGCATGCAACTTTCTATATTTAAAAATAAAGAGCAAATGCATCCGAGGTAATACATCAGGAGGGTGACTTAGCAGGGCTGCACGATATTAAACATTTTTTACATTGCGATTTTTTTTTCTCTGTTATGTATATTGCGGTATAATTTCACCAAATTACTTAAATAGCTCTATTTGCAAAGTCATAACTTGGGAAGATTTTGTAGGGGGGTGAAATATAAATATTTTATGTGATTTATTATATACTATAAAATAAGAAAATATTAAAGTGAAATAAACAACGCTTTATGGTTTTCTGGAGAGAACAACAGTATTCAGATTCAATTCTGCAGTGTCTCCTCAAATCTCATGTGATTTGACCTATAATCGATATGACTCTTGTGGATGCACACATTCGATGCTCAAACCTTATATTGTGCAGCCCTATGACCAAGTGTGACATGCACAGCTTTCTCATGAATGAGTGCAATATACTGACATTAAGGACAAGAAATTATTAAATAAAGTCGTTATTTTTGTTTTATGTGTGTAGAAAAAGATTTTTGTAGCTTGATAATGTTCCGATTAAACCACTGAAGGTATATGGTCTGTTTTGAGGATGCTTTTTGGTATTTTTCTGGAGTTTGAACAAGTCAAAACCTTGCTGTATATGAAAAACGGGGGAACTCTGAGATTTCTCCTTCAATCTTAATTGGTGTTCAAAAGACATGAAGGTCTCAGGGGTTGGGATTGACGTAAGGGTGAGTAATTAATAACATAATTGTCATTATTGGGTGAACTAACACTAATATTTATGTAGAAACTGTGATACTTCGATACAATCGTTACAATCATTACAATCGTTACAATCGATTTCTTCGTACTGTTCAGGCTTCCAATTTTACTTAGTTACAATTTTTAAACAATAGTGTATATGAAAAATAATTAATTCCATCTGCCAGAACTACTAGTTATTCAACAGCTGTTACAACCCACTCCAAATCTATAGTTTTAACACTCAACCTGCAGTTATTCAAGATGTTTATGGATGTGAAAATGCATAAAAATTGCTGCAGTGACAGTCAGGCCTTCAAGCAAAGGCAACAAGACTTCACCTGTGAGTCACCCAGGCTGATGCATAAATGGTCGGCTACGCAAACGGACAGCAGATTCACACCGCTACCTTAGCTGCACAGACGTCCACCAGTTGATCTGCTGAATAACCTCATTCGCAGCAAAAGAGGGAGAGACTTCAAGATGGGGAAGGGTTATTTTCAATATAAAAGGCAGCGAGAGCAGTCCTCTAATTGGAGATTTCTGCCAGAATCTCGAAACAATGGAGCCTGAAAACAGCAAGCTCTAAGGGTTTGGGTTTGAAAGAGTTGAGTGTTGGCCAGGACGGCACCCTGCTGTGGAAAAGGACAGCTAGTGATTGACTGATCCCACAAGACGCAGAAATGACAAAACAACCATTTGGTACCACTGACACTACATGTCACTCCAATATGGAGGATTAATGATTTGATGGTCAATGCATGCAAAGCCTTCCTTCATGCCGTACGAAGCAGCTAGCTGAAATTTCAAGACAGAGGGAGAAACAATGGAAGTACATGTACATTTAAAAGCAAATACAATTTACAATTTCAATAAAATCTTATATGCAAGCATGATTAATCACAGCTCTTTACACGATCCATGAATTCTGCTTCAGTCGGGTCAAGCAAGTACACCGAGTTCCGGAGACGTATAGGAAAAGTTTTGCATTAATTCCTGAGACTGTCCTATACATCATCCTAAATACATATATAGAAAACCCACCTGAGACTGAATTTCTCACAATGACAGGCGTGCTGTAGCGTGGGCTGCAAAATGAAGAGGCTCTGGAAGAACATGAGATTCTATTGTTAAATGACCAGGAGCAGCAACCTATTAAAACAAGAGAAGCGTCATAAGGTTATATTGCTCACAGTACAGCACTGTAACAATCACATTCACTGCAGTCAGTGCTGTTCACTTGATTGATCTCATCAAATACATTAATGAAGAAATTTAGCCATTTTCATGCATTGCTTTTACCAGACAGTGTTACACTTAGTATGCAATGTTTGTCCTAGCTACCTGTCCTAGAAATTGCCACTTATATGATAAGCGAAGAACCAAATTTCAACCTCTACAACTGAAGACTTAAATAATCATGTCACAAATTGTCTGCATAAGTACTGTTAAACTGGAAAAAAATATATATAATCCAAATACAAATAAAATGTCTCAAAGTTTAAATACAATACTTAATAGCATTAGAAAACAGTTGCTTCCTGAGTTTGTTTATGATTTTGTGGCATTCCGAAGCGCTCCGCACACAATTTGTTTTTTGAAAAACTCGGACTAGTACATCGAAACCAGTTGTTTCATTTTACAGATGTAAATCTTCTCAGGTTTGGCAAGGGATTGTAGAAAGGAAACAGCTTAAACTAACCACAGAGACAGGACTTGCCTCTGTCAGCATTGCAACAAAACAATCCTACATATGGGCCTGTCACGATATCAATTTTTTGTTGTACGATATTTTGCACTAAAATCTATTGCGATAAGCGATATGATTGTCATTTTAAGACCATTTTACGCCACTCATTATAAAATGCCAGAATGACAATATAATATCATAACAATGCAAGTACACTCCTACATGGACACATTTTATTCTTAAGAATACTTCATTTAATTATAGTCATTTTAACAATTTAATAATAAGGCATTGGAATCAGAATGTGAACACGTGTATCCTAAATAAGTAATAATAAATGTCAACAAAAAAGTGCAAAGTAAAAAGTAACAGAGGCTGTGATATATGCTATCAAATCTATTTTCAGTTGTCAGGCACCCACATAAAAATATATTAAAGTAATCTATAGTAAATACTATAGTGTTTTTTAATCATACTGATACTGACACCTGCAATAGAGATAGAGATGTTGCATAGTCAGCTAAAATGTTGTTAGAACGGTTTTTTATGTATGGGCGATAAATATTGCATCACCAAAAATGATTGAGGTCATGTCCATGTGTTGTGCGTTAAGTTGATATATTTTATATATAACAGATTATTGTGACAGTCCTACCTACATAAAATCAAAGAATTGAGATTGTTTATTTTGTACCCCTATTACCCTAAAATAAATGCTGTTGTTTTTCATCATTTGCTTACAAAATTTCACACTTGTAGATCGAATGTTTTGTTCCGAAACAGGGATTAAAAATGTTACAACAGTTATTTTGTTCTTTCACACGGCAGAGTTTCTAAACGGACCAAAATTATTAAAGCAAGTCACATGCGAGTAAACTCTCCTCACATTGGTCAGTGTTTCAGGGTTTATTTTACAGAATCCCACGGATTCCCCTCAGGTTGTTATTTTAATTTATGATGATGAGCAATAAGACATTATATGCGAAAAGGTGCATTTTAATTTTGACACCCACAGACATCGTCAGCAAAAATATAAATCGGAGAGGTAAGAAAGACTTTTTCATACATTCGTTGGATCATATTGCTTTCTCACTACAATCGATCTGTTCCAGAATTAGTTTCAATCCAGCCAAGACAACCTCATTCAGGTGATCTCAAACCGATTGATTTGGCTTGGATCAGATCGCAACTGCGAGTTTCACATAACAAAACAAACTGTGCAAACTGGACAAATGAGACAGTCTCAATTAAACGATTAGGTGAGAAAGCACCCTTAAAAAACTTGTTCAAGGATTTGTTCTTTCTAAACTCCTCCACAACAGTGCTCTCCTCTGATTGGTCAGATGGTACTAAATTGTTGTTTCTAGTCTCAAAACATAATAGGGACACTTCAATAAATTTATTAAGCAATAAGTGCATTGAAGTATCCAACATGATCGGTTTTTGAATTTCAAAGCACATGGCATGACCAGGGTTGGGGTAGCTTAAAAGCAAACAAATGCATCCCAGATTATTTCTGCCAGTCACTTACTCACTCGACATGTGATTTTACACCTATGGTTCAATTGATTTGGTTCGGGCTAAAGGCAACAAATAAAATTTGGTATCATTTTTCTGCAGTTTTGATATCTTTTTTTATGACACACTGATTGCTATGGTCCCAACCAGATGAAACAAATCAAAATGCAGTCATTTGACAACATCCACATTACTTATTGGCCAGTTGTCAGATTTAATGTGAGCAAATAATTCAACAGAACTTGACTGCATCACTTCAAACAAACTATAAATTGAGAATAAAATGCAGATGCAATTTGCAAACAATGGGTCCCATTCACTAAACATGCGTATACACACATTTATGTGTGAAATGTAAGTATGGACATTTTCACTAATAAATCATGATTTTTAAAACTTTCATACTAAAATTTATTCTAAATGTACAAAGAAAAATAATTCAACAATTTATACCACACGTGAGCAATAATCATGTATGCCCAGGGCCTTATAAGCATATATAAAAACCCTACATATAATTATATATGTTATTTACAGGATGAATGAAAAGTAACAAGACATTACAAATTGATATTACAAATATTCTTATATAAAAGATGATTATTGTGTCTCGCCTTGTGTTTGGAGGCATGGCAACTGTGACTGTCTTTAGAGAGTGTATAGATACGTTTCCTTATAGTAATGAATAGCTGTTTAGGCCTCATTCACCTGAAATGTTTTTTGGGATTTGCAAAATGGGGGTTTTCAGTGAGAGGCGCCTTTTTAAAATGGTTGTCTATTGGCATCAAGTGTTTTGCGCAATTTTGATGAAGCATTCTGTGCACCTGCAGCTGAAAAGTCAGCTCTCTGCAGAAAAAGCACTTGGGCATCAGGACTATTGATACAGTGTGGTTGCCTAGCATCATAAAACACGCAGTGCTCCGTTCTTTTGAAAAGAGTCTTTTCTAAAGTCAACAAATACGTTGCAACTCGTGTTTTCAGAACTGTGTTCCACATCCAAAATCAACATATTTATAACTTTTTCTTTTTCTTTCGGTGCAATAATTGTTTCTTCCTAATTCAGAATTTGTCTCCTTATAGTTTTCTCTGAACAAGTGCTGCATTGCAGAAAGCCATTATATGGAGCTTGTTTGGCCATGTATTATGCAAATGACTAACCTTGTGCATGTGGGCACTCATTTAGAACACTCCAAATTCACTAACAGAAGAACAAGTTTAAGAAAAAAAAACTCATTTGTTGACACAGGTGCTGTAAATTAAGTGGGATTTTCTCTGAGAAGTTCACATGTGTGTATAAACACAAAAAACGTATGTAATTATTAGTGAATGAGACCCATTGTCTCATTAATGCATCACAAATAGCAAAGGCGCATTACAAGTCATTTCAGAAGTTTCAGGAGCGGTTGCTAAAGCACTGTAAACAAATACTTGCCTTACGTAGTACTTGCCTTACGTAAAACAAACTCTACAGTAGTGCAATTCAACTGACTCAAATTAGGCAGGTCTGAAAGCACCCTAAAACATTCGAGATTAAGGGATTAATGATTATGATCTAAATCCAAATAAAGATCTGATAACACTTGATGACCAAGTAAGACAAGTAATCAAATTAAAAATTAAACGTTTGATTTAAATCCACCAAATCACTAGAAGATAAAAACAAGTTTCATGAAGACAACTTGGCACAGATAAGGGATTCTCAACAACCTTGAATCTACAATAATGCAATGTTCATTAATAACAAGAGCTCATTAATCTTGGAAATGTATTCTTCAACTCTCGACATCAGAGAACAGCAGTTTCTACAGGTGCACAATCTGTAAATGTAAATCATGCCCGAAAAAAAAAGTCTGAATCGTGGTCCCCGCTCACTTCACCATGTGCACACATACACACAAATTAGCCTCTGTTCAATGAACACTCCTCATTTCTATAGGAGCCCAGCAAGTCCCATTTGTTTACATGGCACTAATTAAGTGTGCTTTAATGGAGGAGCGAAAGTGCCAACAATGAGTCCCTGTGTTGGGATTGAGGGAACGTCTCAGGTTCTGTTATTCAGTCCTGCATTACACACCACAGCCATTACAAAAACATAAACAGACAACATAAAAGCGAAAATGGTCATTGTGAACAATTCATTTGTAGAGAGAAAAGGAGACGATGCTTTCCTTAAGCAATAACAGAATGTTGATGAATCATCCAAATAACTAAGGGACGTTATTAAGGGAGATAAACAGGAAGTTCAGCTAATTTCATTGTAGCAAAAGGCTACAAACGTGAAGGTGGGGGGCAATCTTAATCTTGTACTGATATAAAATATTCTCAGATTTTTGCAGAATGTTAAATACATCTTGGCATATCTTCTTGACAAATTTAAGGTTGTCGATCACAGTTTTTATATAGAAGCTACAATAAAAATGCTTTTAAACAATGTGACAATAGATGATTCACATCAGATATACAGAATGTAGAATCTGGAACGTTTAGTCTGTTCTGTTTTTGGATACACTGCCTTAGCTTACAGGACAGAAATCTTACAGTTATTCTTTAAAATATTAAAAAACATTTAAAATATCTTGAAAAACCAAACTTTTGCGTTTCTTTTTATATAACAATTCACTTTTAAGGTTTTTGCCGTATCAAACTCTGCACTGCCTCCAGCTGTAGTCAAAACTTAAGTAGGCAGTTATGTGCAGCATGCATAATCACTCTGTAATTTATTGAATACAATAACACTTGTTCATATTAATTCTTGCCTGCTTGGCTTTATTCCTTGATTCATATTCATTTTCAACTGAACAGAATTCAACAGACCTTTATTCCTCCAAAAAGTATCAAATATTTTCATTTATATGATTGTTTATTGGTTGATTTATTTATTTACAGATGATTATTTTACATTTCTTTAGAACGAACCACCATTTCCATTTCCTTTTCCACTGATTTCTGCAATCCTATATAAACCTCCGTTTTTACATCCACAATCACCTTCACTAATGACAAGCTACTCTTCTGCTAGCTTCATCTGCAACTCTGCTGTGATTACAATTCTGTCAGATTGATTATCATAATTTGTTATGTTTACAGTGTTTGAGGTTTACTGTATCATTATAATTCACACTGATGTGGATCTACCTTTACAATTGCACACACTTCGTAACATTTTATCTCTTTAACACATGTTTATTTTATTACAAAGAGATGAGATTTTGTTCAAATATTTTAGTTTTTGCCTATTAAAACTATTTGCCCTAATGATGTTGCTAAATTAAAAATAAAGTGGTTAAATAACACTTTAAATGACAAAACTAATATTAATAACATTCTTAAATGTATTGTTAAAAATATTAAATAATTATCGATATCGAATGATACGAACATGATATTGTGATCATTTTTTTTGCAATATCACCCAGTCCTACAAAATATTTATTTAACCTCCAACCACTTGTCAATACAGGCTACTTTTTTTATATAATGGTCCAT
The DNA here is from genome assembly GCA_903798195.1 of Danio kyathit. Classification (NCBI taxonomy): domain Eukaryota; kingdom Metazoa; phylum Chordata; class Actinopteri; order Cypriniformes; family Danionidae; genus Danio; species Danio kyathit. The sequence goes on along the minus strand of LR812531.1, from coordinate 26,615,665 downwards.
GAATTTCACAGCGGATAAAAAACTAGTCTCAAAACCATTCTGTTCTGAAATAAGTCTCATTACGCAAGTAAAATGCATTACGAGCGCCATTCCTGGTTGACTTTAACAAGCTGAGCAGTAAAGGGGACAATACATCTGCCCTCGTTATCTTTTATAGCACAAGAACTTTCATCATGGCAAGGCAGTTTACAGTGGACAGAGCAAAGGTTTCATCTTTAAGTGATAAGGATCTTAAACAGTCGAGCATGTTATGAGTGCTTCTCTTCATTTGCAATGCAACACAACTTGAGCAGTTCATTCTGCCAAAAGGCACAGAGACAGTATCTTGTCATTGCCTAATAGCATCTCTCATCTCATCCGTCTGCCAACTGGAATTTCTGCTCCTATTTGGTGAGGGTCCAGACCAAGAAAGCAAAACTCCTTCCAAACCCATATCCACATGGAGCGCAGAATACAATCGTATTACCAAAAGACCATGAGCTGGGCATGATTCGGCATTGGCTTAAATAGCAAAACAGACGAAAAGGGAAATGAAAAACCTGCAGTCTCTAAATTACGCACGCAGAGCGGAGGGACACAAAAACGGTGGAATATTTTCTCTGAGGAGCGGCTAATTCTTGCGCACAAATGCTTGTTTGTGTGCCTCTGAAGGCAGTGTAATAATACATGCATGCAGCTCAACAGAGAGGAAAAGGCCAGTAAACAGAGAAGCTCATCACGCTTTTTTCCCTCCTGTGGAGCGCTGTGAGGGAGAAAGAGAGAGAGAGTGTAAGTGGGAGAGCGAGATGTGCTGCAGATCCTGCTGTTTATCCGCCAGCCTGCCTCCACACTGCGCTCATTCAGTCTGAAACAAAGCCCGATCAGCCGAGAGGCTCTGCTAGGACACGCACTACAAAACAAGAACACCAGAGATGGACAGAGAGACAAATGGACAGAAGGCTAAAGGGAGAGAAAAAAGACAAATGCGTCGTACCTAAACAGAAGCAAACTCGGCTGAAAACTAGAAGAAGAAAAAAACCTACACGCAACAATCTCAAATGTTTCAGCAAGTGCATTGAGTCACTCAGGCACACTGAGTCATGGTAGCTAAAGTGAGCATGTTTGCCCGCTCCAGACACCGCAGGTAATGAGAATGGACGTCTCGGAGGACATGTTCTGTCATCAGCTATGGGAAGACCTCCAAACTGAGCTTCGGTCCAGCAGGGCAGCTGTGCACAGACAGTCGGAGCAAAAGAGTAAAAGCGAGACAAATTTGCTTGAAAACAACATGGAGCAATAACAACCACAGACCAACGTACAAGACAGCCCTACATGGCCAATATGGGGCTTCATTAAATACAAAAAAATGTATTTAATGATTGTGATTAACTGAATCATTCATTTATAATGACTGATTCATTTGGAAACAAACAAACAAAAAAGATTGTTTATATGTATTGATTATTAAATCGCTCGATTGATTCTAGTCATGCAATGATTAATTGATTTCACTATTAACCGCACTTTAATTTGTCACGGTTAATTAATTGTAAAGGCTTCTGCATGGAACAAAACTGCTGTGACTAAAAGTTATGCCAACTGTGCACTAGTTTACGTTATTTCCAATGGAGGAGCGCGGCTTGCACACGACGCGCTTACACTTGCCAGGTGCAACTAGTTGAAAGAATTCTGGGAGCGCACAGCGAGTCACGTGACAAGAACTGACCAGTCAGCTTCATTCTTTGTATGGAACATACACAATTCTATTTCAATGAGAAAAAATACAAAAGGACAATACCAAATAATTTTGTAATTTAGTTGATCAACAGTGCCTTTCAGACAGAGCTTCAGCAGCCTTTGACTACATTTTTTTTCTCTTCAAAAGGGAAATACATTAGGGGTGTCAAAATTAATCGTTTCTTCGGTGCACCGCGATGCAGGCGCGGACAATTCGGTATCAGTTCAGTAATAATCATAACCGGTTATTATGTACTGACGTCATTTATCTCACGTGCGCTATGTCGCCGTAGGTTACCATGGCGAGGGAGGCAAGCCGCGAGTATATACAACGCTCTAACTACGCAAAAACTCTGAAACTGTGCACAATTTCACTTCGTGTGTGTTTGCTGAACTCTGTTTCACTGACACTTACAGCAAAAGCCCCTATTTCATGGCGATTAAGAAAATGAAAGTAAACTCAATTTCTCTCTCTCTTACTGTGGCCCATGAGCGCATCTGTGAAGAGCGCCAGCGTGTAAGAGCCAATCGCAGCCCTTTCTGTTGAGCGCGTGACTAATCAAAGGGGTGTAAGAAAGAACTTGGTAGAAAGCGAGCGGGATATTTATATTTGTTTATTTGCTATAGACCATTTCAATGTGGTCATGTCATTGGCACATCAACATTTCCTGCTTGACGTTAAACTATTTCGTAACTGTAACAAGAGGCAATTCAATCATAACTTGATTTTAAATCAGCCGTCATAACACTATTTATCAATATGTGGACCTTTTTGGATTCTCAGAAGCAATGGAAATTTAAAATGTAAAACAGGAAATGCGTTAGGACCATTGTTTTTGTTTACATCCCTCAAAATGGTCTTGTTTAAAGGTACAGTTTATATATCTGACTTTGTATTAAAGGACAAATTTTTTTTTACAAATATTTACAATATTTTTACAAATAGTATATAAATATATCTATACATTTTAATACAAGAATTGCTGTGCTGTGAAGAAAATATAAAACTGTGTATGCAAAGAATCGTCAATGCACCGTGATGCACCGAAATATCGAATTGAACCGAATCGATGGCATGATAATCGTAACCGAACCGTGAGACCAGTGTAGGTTCACACCTCTAAAATACATAGCTAATATGTAGCTTAGATTTACATTAGACAAATACTATTTATTCATTTATTTATTTTTATTTTTTATTTATTTATTGTTCTATCATTTATTTTTAGTGTAAAATTATTATGTTTAAATGTTTAAAACCTTTTTCACTTATTTTCAAGTGATAAAAAAGAAATTAACTATTGTTCATTATTAATATTATTATTATTATTATTATTATGTGATGTATTATTTGGTTACTCAGCAGCAATAAATACCACCTTAAAATATAAGAATTTTTACATGTGATTTTCTAAACTAGTAGTGTTTTGAAATTAGTAAATGTGTAATAACCATTATAACCATAAAACCGTTAATATTTTTCAGACTATAATCGTACAACCAAAATCTATAATCGTTGCATTTGATTCATTCAACAACATATTCCTTTAGGAATAAAACAAATATTCGGTTACAGTTTTGGAACTATTTGAGAAACTGAACTGACAGGAGAAAGTCTGGGTACCTTGACAACATTGAATAGTCTAAGAACATAAGCCATAAGACTGACAGACAAAGAAAACAATTGGGATTGAATAAAAAATAAAGATTCTCCAATTTGAAATGATCTTCAATTTAATGAAAAGATATCAGTTTGGAAACCCCCAAATCGATTCTTAATAGATATTCCGCAATACTTCATATAATATTGAACCATTTGGCACTACCTCCACACAGTTGCAAATAGCGGTTTTGTATTTAAATTTAAATAGAATTTCTTAAAAATTGTCCACTCTTTTAATTATTCTCTTAACTGGCTCTGTGCATGTTACGTCAATGCACAATCAGATTGTGCAATGTCTAATCAGAGAACGCTAAAGTTAGGGACGCTTTAAGTGACATGTAAGTAGGCATGGGCCAGTATAAGATTCTGGCGGTATGATAATGGGTATAAAACTAGAACATTTTTCCCTTTTAAACACAATATGTCTTATTTTGAGAAACATTTAAAACATTTTGGAACATTAAAATTGTCAGGCTAAATGAATTATTGACTTCTGCTGTCTTCATTTGTTTCAAAAACAGATTTTATTTTACTATTTAAAACAGCATCTTTGGATATCTTTTCTGATGAAGATACTGTTGTACTAAAAAACAAAAAAAATCTTACATATACCTTAGGAACGGTATAGCAGAAAATTTTGATGGTTTTAAAACCTTGACTTTTCTACACCGCGGTATACCTTGAAAACGGTTATTGTCCCATGCCTACATGCAAGTAGAAATTGTGCATCCAAATTCAAAAGCACAGTAGTGACAGTTGAACCCCACCATAAACTCAAGCCGATTCAGTGGACAAAACAGAGTCACTCGTTGTAAACTCAGTCCGACTGCTGTATGTCCAGTCATTCACACTATCATTACCCTGTTTGAGACCACATCTCTCTCCATATCTAAACTAAATGAATTTAAGCTTTTATTATTTAAACCTCAAGGCGCAAAGAGAACCTGTGCTCCAGATTTGGGAAGTGCCATCATTTAAACACGTGAATGAAGTGTGGTGATCTTTGGATTATATTAAAGTGAAAACATCTCATTTCTGATATTTTTTTAATATTAATCAAACAACAAAAGATAATGAAATTGCTCACTGCTCTAGACTGAATAGCTGTTCAATTTCCAATAATGCTTTATTTAATTGATACAGTGAAGTTTATATTAGTTTTATTTTTGATTATATTACTCAGTTACTGTACCTGACAAATACTGTTAGATACCTTAAAAATCTGAAAAGCATATCTTATGGTTTGATAGTACAACAGTTGTTATTTAAAATAAAAAGACAAACAATTTCCCCAAAAATTGTAGAGTCTAAATAATGTAGTAAGTAATGTAGTAAGTTTCTGTTACCAGACTTGATATTAATTTAACGAATCAATATCGAAATCAAATCCATCTACATGAAAAAGAATCTAACTGAATTGCCGAACTGATTGCAATACTCATCTCTAGAAAGAATTGTGTTTTATTTTTTTGGATGTAGAAAGCTATTTAATAGTTATTTAATAAGTTCTTTTTTCATGTTGACTTTATCACTTAATGTCAATCAATTACCAATTAATTTCCACTTCAGGAAAAAAGCGGAGTTAATGTTAGCAGGACAAGTAAGGATGCAAACAACATGCACAATGAGTCTGCTAAAACCACGACAAAAAGCCCAACTGGATCAATTGTCACAACAGCACAAGAAGAATGAAACTGTGGTTATTAAAAAGTAACTGTTTAAAACAATGCAAACAATACTGATCATGTTTTAAAAAACAGATACATCTCTGAAGTACAACTTGTGTGGGTTGTGTGACATAATTTAAGCAAAAAATGAAAAGCACTCGTCATATGGTTGGAATTTGCTACGAGGACAATAGCTGAAGGTCTATCTGTGCAAAACTACAATTGTAATATTATTGTAAATTCATTTTAAAATTCACTCTATAAATTACTCACAGAAAATAGTAAACAGTTAAAGACAGGAGTACAAGGAAAGAGTTACTGTCAATAATGTCTACAATATACATCAAGGTCATCATGGGTGTGAATTTGACAGAATGAATACATTGAATATCACTTTTGATAAAAGCACATACAAGCAAATATAATGGCGCTCTCAAAGAGAGAAAAGCAATTTGATCTGAATCAATGTAGAAAATGCCATAACTTTTCTTGAAAGTCAAGTTTACATACAATAAGATTATTATGCCTCTGAAAAAGCTCAGATGATGGTGTCAAGGTTTTGGAAGTTTCTGATTGGCTAATTGACAACATTTGAGCTAATTAGAGGCACAACTGTAGAATAGTATTTAAGGAAAACCTCAAACACACCGCTTTCTAGTGTGACAACATGGGAAAATCAACAAGCCAGAATCAACAAAAAAGGCAGATGACAATTTGCTAAATTACACTGGGAAAAAGAATAATTTTTGGAGACATGTCCTGTGGTCTGATGGAACTAAGATTGAACTGTTTGGCCATAAAGACCAGTGTTACATTTGGAGGACAAGGGGGAAAGCTTACAAGCTTAGGAACACCATCCCAACTGTGAATTATGGGGGCGGCAGCATCATGTTGTGGGGCTGTTTTGCTGCAGGAGGGACTGGTCCACTTCACAGTATAGATGGCATCATGAAGAAAGAACATTATGTAGAAAAACTGAAGCAACATCTCAAGACATCAACGAGGAAATTAAAACTTGGCCACAAATGGGTCTTCCAAACAAACCATGACCCTAAACATACTGCCAAATTAGTTAAAATGTGCTTTAAGGACAACAGAGTGAATGTTTTGGAGTGGCTATCACAAAGCCCTGCATTCAATCCTATAGAAAATTTGTAGGCAGAGTTGAAAAAGCTTGTGCGAGCAAGACAGCCTACAAATCTGACTCAGTCACAAATTCTGTCTGGAGGAATGAGCCAAAATTCCTTCAAACTATTGTGAGAAGCTTGTGGAAGGTTACCCTAAACATTTGACCAAAGTTATACAGTTTAAAAGCAAAGCTAAAAAAATACCTAGGAAATGTATGTAAACTTTTGACTGTCAAGAAATTAATAAAAACTTCTCAAAAGAAATTCCCTCATTATTCTGGCATTTAGAAAATGTAAATGATTTAGGTAATCCTAACGGACCTAAAATAGTAAACGTTTAGTATGATTTACCATCAGACATTTTTTTTTTTTTTTTTTTAATTGTCATGTTCCTTTTTTTAGAGTTTATGTAAACTTCTGGTTTCAACTGTAGATCGATTAACGTCATAGCGTCACAACGTTCTCTGGAATTTCATGTAATTTCGGGTTTCATTTTTAATTCTTCAACTTAAACAGCAGTTTGGCAGTTTCACTTTCATTCATGCCCCTGTGACAAACTGAGATATTGGATGACAGTATGAAGTAAGGACTGATGTTTTAAAAGAATTTGATACCGTACGCTGAATGGAAGAAAAAAAAAGCTCAGTGTTTCACAATGTGTGTGTCTCTAGTCCTTTACTAACTTGGTAGGTGCAGAGAATATGAATGAAATATCCTTTAGCAAAATGTTGTGAAAAGTCCTACATGACGGTAATAGTTTGATGGAGGTGTTTACATGTCTGTACTGCACTTCAATAATGCCACTAATATTGACATACTCCACGTGTCTTAATTCAATTTCTGTTTAGTTCGATTATGACTTAAGTCGGATTAAGGTAATAACAATAAATAAAAAAAAATTTTTAAATAAATCAATGTTGACATGGTAGACTCTTAATCAAAGTATTGTCTTAATCATATTAAAATTGGATTATTGGTGTCTGTCCATGTAAATGTACGCATTGTGTACTTTTAACTGAACCATGTCCACACTAGTTTAACTTATCTTTGTCTACTTAAGCATTTTTGTGGAATAATAAAAAGAAAAACAAAAGCAGAAGAAAAAAAGAAGAAAACCAGTACAGGAGTACTGATTATTTCATAGGAGCAGGCCTTAAAGGGCTCCAGGGACTATTAAAATAAAATGGTCTATTGTTGCATATTTAAGCATTTTAGTGACTTTTCCACACGTAACATTATCTATTGTGAACAGACATTAATGACGATACTACAGTTTACAAACTACAGCAGCACCGCCAGTATTTTGGAGCAATAGTATCGCGATTCGCGATGATACCATAGTACCAGTAAACCGTGCAACCCGACAGCAAAGCATTAAATTCACATTTGTTGAATGAGGAAAAATGACTTTGAGGCACTGCTGTATGCATGTCAAACTTAAACTACAAGCAAAACCTGGAATTACTTAAAAAATCAACTGCATTCAAACAGCCCTGCATTCTGTTTGTGTTCATTTTGTCAACAGCCAAACTGTTACATCTTTATTCATTTTTATTCTTTACCACCATCTCATATCATGATAAAAGAAATGTTCAGTTTAAAAGATGTTTGCCTTTTAAAATCATATCTCAAGACTTTGTTTTCTGTTTCTACTTGTTCTTAAAACAGAATGAGTCTTTTACGTGTGCCTTGATGTGACAACAGAATATAAGAGCACAAACATTAATTAGGTCATGCTAAAGTGAATCCACAGCCTTGCAGGAGCATTCAATCAAGTAGCTTAATTAATATTCATGAACCATGCCCTCATAATAGTAGGCATCGTCTATTCTCGTTTGATTAGCTCGCACTTAACAGCATATCTTTTCAGGTGAACAATAAATATTCATGAACAAACCCTTAACAGACCTTGTAAAATGAAAGCATGCTCCAATTAAAAAGTTTATATTCTCCACATAATATATTGCTATATGGTTGATGTTGATTTCACCAACCAACAAAGTTCACTATTATGGACATCCCAAACACATCATTAGAGAAACTGCATTCAAATATGCATGAAGGTCTGGTTAATGTTTTATACATAAATAATCAAACTTGAATGGTCACAAACTACTGATCTCTTACATAATGAAGCATTATATAACAGATTTGTGAATAACTTATGAAAGTTAGTAAGACGTCTTAGCAGTATATATTAAAACGATATGGTCAGACAGGGCTGCAATAGGGACTTTCTCTGAAGACATCTCAGATGTGAAAAATATCTTAATTCAGTTATTCAGTATCTGCATGTATGTTATATTATAATACAACTTGGCTTTTTAAAAACTTGACTGTGACCAAAAAACAACAACATTGCAGGGTGTGAATGTTCCAAACATGTTGGCACAGAGCCCTGTATCAAAGATTTGAAAATATCACACACTAATGACAACAGTTTGCAAGCCGTCTGCCAAGCTAAATAAAGAAAATAATTGTATTCCCATATTCCTAAAAACAGCAACTAAAAATGGTTTAAAAGTCTTACAGTAATCCAAGTGTTTTACAGTCATCTGTGCATGTTCTGCATGCAATTACCATCCAGAAGTCTCAGGTTTTAAAGGAGGTAAGCCACCTGCTTTTAACGCACATGTTCCCCTGACATTCAGTCAAATCCCAAATGGTGAAGTAGAGTATTCTTTTGTGTGCAGACAATGAGTATGTTTACATGGACACCAATAATCTGATTTGAATGCTATTAAGACAATACTCTGATTAAGAGTCTACCATGTAAACAGCGATTTTTGATTCATTTAATCTGATTAAGGTCATAATCAAACTAAACAGAAACTGAATTAAGACATGGAGTATGCCGATTTTAATGACATTATTGAAGTGCAGTACAGACATGTAAACACTGTAATCAAACTATTACCTTCGTGTAGTATTTTCGCCGCATTTTGTGACAGGATAGTCTATACACACGTGACTATTTGACACTATTCTCTGCGCCTACCGAGTCAGTGAAGAACTACAGACACCTGCATCGTGAAATGCAGAGTTTTTTTTCCCCATACGGCGTGCGGTATCAAATTCCATTAAAACAACACTCTTGCAGCAGTTCATACTGGCATCCAATATCTCGTTTGTCACGGGGGCATGCATGAAATGTTCCTAAATGAAAGTGAAAGTGCCAAACTGCAGTTAAAGGCGACAAATTAAAAATGAAACGCCCAAAATTACATGAAATTCCAGAGGAAATGTGTATAGCGTGGTGACATCAATCGATGTGCTATAACATGTAAAACGATATCATGAAAGGAACATTCAAAAAGCAACTCATGTAAACTCCTTAACCATATTAGTGTTTTATTCAGATTAAGGCAAATAATTTGATTACTGATGTCCGTAGTCATTGAGTCATTGAGTAGTCATTGAGTTCTTTGGGATTTTAACCAAAGAGCTCAGAACTGTAAAAGTAAATGAAATGAAATAGTAAAATGTGAAAAATAATGCTGCTCAAATGAATAACTCTCATGCACACATTTTGCTGGTGGATGACACATAAAGTGAACGGAGTTAATGATAGTTATAATACTTCAAACATTTCAAAACAAACAAACAAAATGCTCTATTGGCATCACTATTACGATCAATGCAAACACAAACAACATAAAGCACACCATGGTCAAAGGCTAGAGGGAATCCTTTCATTATTTATATCCAAAATATCTGACTGATTTAATGTAAATAACAAAACACCAAAATTCACCTAAACTAGAAATTATTCAGTGTGGAACTCAGTCCAAGTATCTTCAAAAATTCTGAATAATTAATAGGGATGCACCAAAGATTTTTTAGAGAACAGCTAGTGACCAGAGTTAATTATCCAGCCAGAAAATAATCAGAATCAGAATAATAAGGGAACAAAATTATATGCAGGCCTACTTGAAATACATACAAAAAAATAATAAATTAGATTTGACAGCAAAACAAAAAAACTCAATACTCAGCACAAAAGCTTCAGACATTATCACCAAACTGTCAATATCAGCAATTTCGTTCTGCATAATCCACTATCTCTGCATAAGTATCGACCTCGATAGTCAGCCTTCATCACAATATTTTCTAATATTTACTGTGATCATGATATTATTGATGATAACTCAAATGCATCCACTTAGAGATAAAAAAGGTCCTGTATCTTTAGAGAAAATTATTTATTTTTACTTTCATATTTTACAAGTCCTGGATGCCCACTCTCCTGCAGAGCTCAATCATATTAAACAAAATGAAGCAACTGGCAAAACTTTTCAGGATCATATAAAATACACAAGTCCTGATGAGAATACATTAAAATGTTATTTCTGTTTCATTCATACAGTATGCTAGAGGGCACCCTCGCACAAGCTCTATACATTTTACTGAAGAAAAGACATCTGCTGCGATATAAAGTCTAGAAGTGATACAACTGCAGCTGTAAGTTAACCAGGATTATTTCTTTTATTTCAATTTATTTTAACACAATTACTGTTTTTAAATTACTGTGAAGGGTAGGGGTAGACATTAATAAAATACAATTTAATGGATAATTGAATAAAAAATTCCTATAATTAATTACTGTTTTTATATTACTGTGAGGAGTAGGTTTAGGGTAGACGTTAATAAAACCCCATTATGAGTAATTTAATGAATAATATAAATAATTTTGAAATTAAACTTCCGACTGTAGCCGTATTACTTCTAGCAACAACCATCAGATATGTTCAGCTATAACTGCAGGAGAGCAAAGAGGATAAAGACGATTGAAAATGGATCAAATATGAAGACCGTGAACAAAGGCTTGTGGTAATAGCTGAATTAATTGTGTTCTTCAACTATTCTTGGGTATTTTATAAGCATGAAGTATATTTATAATACAATGCTAATTGACCTAACCTTTATCACTGTATTGATTAACCCAAAATATATGATTTGTGCTTCATTATCTGAAACTAAACCAGATAAACTAGGGCTGCACAATATTGGAACAATCTAACATTGCGATATTTTTTATTCTGCAATATATTATATTGGGATATGAAAACAATTTCACCAATTTATAAAGAATGGATATGTTTAGATTGATTCTAGTGGGAGTGCATCAGCATAAAATCTAATGAACAATCTACAAGCACAGATCGACACAATAGAGAAAAATATACAGTTAAATATATAAATATACAAAAATAAACAGTGTTTCAATGTTTTACGAGTCTAGCATTATTCAGCTACAGTAATTGAATAATAAAAATAAATCATTATTAAATTTTACAAACAGCACCATTACTTATCCCTGAATGCTTTAAAAGGGTCACGAAACACCAAAACACATTTTATAAGCTGTTGACAGTCATATATGTGTCCCACGCTGCTACAAACACTATTAGGACACATATATTGCACTAAAAAGTGAAAATTGGTTGTTTTTGCGTTATTTTGAGCAAATTCGTTCTTCCGGTTTGAAACGAATTTTTGAAGCTGCGTCACAGCCATGAGATACTTAGGTGTAAATCCAGCCTGGAGAGTGGCTGTCTGTCCTTTCGAGAACATTGTGACGTATCGGAGTGTGCGGCATTAATTCATGACAAAGACGTGCTTCAAACCAATCAGCGCGCTCTATTGTGTATGACGCGAAACTTCATTAATATGCATGATAGCTCCGGAGACTGTTTACCTGTTTACAGTGTTCAGACGGCAGAGAGACGCCACGTTGTGTTGCCAAAACAAGTGAAAGAACTAGAATTTGGAGACACGGGTCGTCGGTGTTGCAACAAAGGTTTTGTTTTCATTTTCCCTCTATGAGAGAGCTGCTGGAATCACGTGTGGATTACAGTGCACGTGACAGAAACGCGTTTGTAAGAAACATTTTTTACCCGAGAGCTTTTCGCATCTGGAAATGATGAAACCCGGATTTGCCGCTCGTCTCCTTTTAATAAAAAGACACAGCTTCAGTTTGATTGTCTGTCTACTAGTGATGCGCGGATGGCGGTTAAATCCGCGGGCGCTGCAGATAATCCACGGGTCGGGCGGGTCGGCTAATAAAAAAATACATTATGATTAATTGCGGGTGGGTCGCGGGTGGATGTAGCGGGTCATAGCAGTTGACCAGCAAAAAAGCAGAGAGTGGACTTCGCAGAATGTGAAGATGAGAGACGCCCAAAATAATGGATGAAGTGCAAGAGTACTAACTTCAGTTAGAGGAGTCATCAGAGGGAAATCTGCTATCGTTCTGGGAGAAACAAGATCGCTTATTTACACGACTGCAGCGCCTTGCAAGGAGAAGCTTGTGCATTCCTGCAACAAGCGGTTCGCGCGAACGCTCATTTAGTGCAGCCAGCCGTGTTTTGGAGGCGAGGCGGAATCGCCCGAATCCAGGCACAGTAGATGCTATTCTGTTTTTGCACAGTGTTAAGAAAAGGGCCAAGTACACACAACATAGCTGCTGTTTAGGCTGAAGGGACGCCCTTTTTGTTCTCTTCTTCCTGTATATGTAAAAGCTGAATCTGCTGTTAATAACGAATGATCCACTGTGATCTAAGTTGCAGGAGAGGGGAAATAGTGTGGCCACTTTTAGGACTGCTTTTACGGGAGTTGTAGTCCATAGCGAGGGGCATTGTGGGTAGTGTAGTTCGACACACATGCTGTGTGATGTGAGCTCTCGCTGTGTGGTGTGCGTGCGCTGAATTAGAGGGAGAAAGTTTTATCCGGTTTTGTTTTATGTTTACTTCAGTAATTCCACCCGGGAGCTGTTTTGCACTGTGAACCTGAACACTCTGAAATAAGTAAAAGAAGGGCATGCATCGAGTACTTTTGTCCGTCTCATCATTTGCTCGAGCATGAATTAACGAGCTGTTACTCTGCCGCCGGACATTGCGGAGAAAGTTACACCTATCATGCTTAAAACAAAGAATTAGAATTATTGAAGTGGCGATCGGGTGCGGGTCGGGTGGCGGGTGGATGATTAGAATGAAGGAGCGGATTTGGGTGACATTTGAGCTGATCCGCGCATCTCTACTGTCTACAGATTTGGTAAGTGTGTATGATCAGTGCCCTTTGTTTAACCCAGATTCCAAAGTTAGTTTGTATCGTCAGCAGTGCTCTTTCAGTTTTTAAAGACATATCATAGTCAAAATGATTTAGTTACTCAGTTTACAGTATGTTAATATCACTGCAATATTACAGTACAATATTATAGACTGAAAGATCCGCTGTAAATGCTGCTCTCTGAGTGTAAACATGTTAACACAAACTATTCCCGTCGTGCAGGATTTTCGCTGCATTTTGTGACAGGATAGTCTATACACACACGGCTTTCTGACGCTACCCAGCGAGTACATAAGTTACAGAGAAATGCGGAGGATTTTTTTCTCCCATTCGCCGTGCGGCATCAAACATACTGTGTCTGTGTGTTTGTTTTGCCTGTGAAATCAGCGCGTGCCCAAATGGAAACGCCCTTCTTTGCAAGTCCTTCCCTCTTTCCCTCCCCCGACACTCCCACACTCCCAGAGCTGGACACGCCCACTTTCCTGACTTTTTTCAAACTAGAGGTGTGAAAACAGTCACAGGCCTGCACATGCAAATGGAAAATTATAATACAAACTCAACATTGCACATTCTGCGATGTGACTACTGCGAATGATCACATTGCGATATCGATGCTGAAACGATACCATATCTGGTCATAAAAATTAGTAAACACTCAACTGGTGTTATTAAGTGAATTGAGAGTGATGTAACAATCTCTTTGTAAAGAGGATTGAACATGCAAAACTATTGCACATTTACTGCTGTAATAATAATTCAGACCGATTATAAAGCAATTATAGGTTTTATTGTTATTATTACGATAAGTCCAAGTTTTTTATTGTGCAGAGAATTTTTACCATTATATAATGTAAATGATAACATATCGCCCATCCCTATTATTCAACTCATTTTATATCAACTCAGCCACAGAAATAATCATTCACTGCAACCAAACTAAATTTATTTCCTTCACTCATTCACAAAAAAAGCACTCAAGCAGACGTGGCAGTCTGTTGAACAGTTTACTGGGAAGACTAAAGCACTATTGCCAAATTGTACAGCGAAATGTTCTTTAATATCTGACTTAACATTTAATGGTGTCAATACAAAGATTACAAACTCACTCCACTGCCATTACGCCTCTAAGAAAACCAATTAACCCGAGCCTGCTCCAGGTGGGCTGTCCCTGCAATTGTTCCACTGCAAGTCACTTAAGAAAACACATGCTAAACAACAAAGCAAACAGCTATTACAGTTTAATCATACATACATTTAAAAAATATGCACCTTAATCCAACAGTCTTGATCGAGAGAAGACTTTCAAGATGCATTAGGTGGCTTTGGATTGTTTTGAAATGTTTATTTACTGAACTTCGGTTCACCTGCACTCCTGCTTGTGCGATATCACTTGAACACTTTACAGAGTTACCGACCTGACTGCTTGTCCTTTTCCATTCTTGTCAACAAAGGAAGTGAGAAAAAGTTTGCTACCATTTAAGGAGCTATTCACAACCGATAGGTTCTTGAGTTACTATATTTTCATCCAAGTGTTGCACATAAATGAGCCATTCTATCATGTACATACCATCATGTCATGTGTTTGACTCATGTTTAGCACCTTATTAAAATTGTAGGGTGCTGCATCAGCTTCAGATATTCAACTTCAAAAATGTTCATGAGCAAGAAAGATGAATAAATCAGAACATGTTTTGGAGTAATTCTTAAAGGGTTAGTTCACCCAAAAATGAAAATGATTAATTGCTAATCCTCATGTCATTCTCAACCCCTGAAACATCAGAACACAAATTAAGACAACAAATAGAAAGAAAATACCAAAAAAATCATCCTCAAAATAGACAGAATTCTTTTTTTTTTTTTAAAAGAAGTTTTTTTTTTTAAATTAGTTTCCTCTTAACGGGGTGTTCCAGAGTGTCTTTTTAAGGCTTAGTTGTGTTTATAACATACAAAGCAATGTGTGCTGTTGCTTTATTTCTAAAAAAATCATGTTTATATCTATTATATACAGCTACTCCCCTAAAATAAAAATGTTACATGAACAGCTAACATGAAAATGTCATATTTCCTAGTTCCTCCGAAAGGCCCGCCCTCAAGAGGCTCTGATTGGTCATCTAACATAATGTGCTGTGATTTGCAGATCGACTCCACATCACCAGGAAAAGCGCCACGCTCCAACAAGCACACGCTTTTGCGCTGTGTAAATACTGTCAGTCAGAGTAGCTGTTAGCCATATCAGTTTGAGTCTGAAAGTTCACATATTGCGAGTTGGTTATTTGAGATGTAGAATGCAGAGAAAGAGGGCACATAGAGAGACACTGCAGCGCTGGTGAAGATTGTGGGTGTTTAAAGCAATTTGACAAATAAATATGAATTTGTAGGCAAAGTTGTTAATGGTGCCAAACAGCATTTCCCATTTTTTACGTCCTCACTACAACATGCCAGTAACGTTAGAAACGGTGCATGTAATAAATCAATTTTAACAAATAAAAATACTTACAGGTTGTGACTCACAGTCCACAGCTTCTTCTATTATAGCCGAATTAAGCACTGAACTGGAAGAGATTCTGGAAGCTGTCCTTTGTCCAATGCTAGCTATATATTTTTTATAATTCTCTGGAACATAATTAAAGTTAAATTGTAAGCACTTCTCTCTTTGTGTCGTGTCCTTTGAAAGCCCAAATACAGAAACAGAAGAAGCTCTGTGAAAATAGCAGCATTTGGATGGCATTTTAGCTTTCTCTGCTATAACATTACAGTGCCTCTGGCCACGCCTTTTCACTGCGCGGGGTGAATGTGCGTCAACTGAAGCGTTTGCGATCTCACTAACCCGGATGTATTTTTTTGTAGTCCCCAAACTTCGTTCGCTGAAGGCTTTGCTAAGCTAACACTGTAAAAGATATCGTAGTGGACCATCCCTTTAATATAACATACAGTACCATAAACAAATACAAAATGCATACAAATTCTTCACAGTTTAGAAAAATAAGAAAATAAAAATAATTAGTAAAACTGTAACAAATGCATAAAGATAATTCTACAGAGCACAACAGGGTAGGCACGTTCATTGTCTGATCGAGTTCTTTTAAATTTATATATATATATATATATATATATATATATATATATATATATATATATATATATATATATATATATATATATATATATATATATATATTAGAGCTGTCAAAATTAGCGCGTTAACGCACGTGATTAATATGAACTATTTAACGCGTTAAAAAATTAACGCATTTAACGCAGTTGCAGGTTTTTTTTTTTATTTCCTGTTGTGGCCGACGTGTGTTCAGGGCCAGCGCTTCCATAGAGGCGACCGCCTTGGGCGCCAGAATAGTGAGCGAACCCCCCTGTCCTCACGTTCATCTCATTTCGACTCCCACCTGCTCCCTCCCGGTTCTCACTTTCATCCGCAAACTGGTAACTTTCTATTTCACTTTCGGGTTGAGGGCGCCAGTTCAGCTTGCTCCGGCCCTGCGTGTGTTTAATGTGTAAAGAAATATGGATAAAGGATAATATGGATCCATGTAAATGTACTCAGTGAAAGTGGCAGATGATGTCGCAAGCTGTCAAAGACAGCCCATTCCTCTCTAAGTTGACTCCAAGCGCCCTCAAATGTTTCATTAAGTTTGACGTGTTTCCCCCCTTCACGCAACTTTTGTAAAGCGTCTGCTTTGCTGTGTCAGAATCCTTGCTTGAGAAATACAGCCATACTTTAAGAACGCTTAGTTTAAGCAAAATTTGATCAACGCGATCGTGCGTGTTGATGATCTGAAGGGAGTGCGCTGTGCTGCACGTTCTCTCTCTCTCGATTTTGAGGTAGAGCTTCAAAGTTTTTGCATAGCAAACAGTATGTGTGTAACATTAGTTTTTTTTTGTTTAGTTTTTTTTAATAAAACGTCTTAAAATGTAAACAACTTACAAAAAACATCCCATAATGTAAATAAGTTGTCATTTAATAAAAATATGTCAATAACTCAATTTTGACAAAAATGTCAGATAGAACCTTATAATTCTAAGGTGATGAATTGTTTGTATTTAATACTTTATTATTATTGTAATTTTCCAATTTCCATATTTGCAATGCCTATATTTTGGATTTTTTTTTTTTTGATTCGTGATTAATCATGATTAATCACAAAAAAAGTGTGATTAATTAGTTAATTTTTTTAATCAATTGACAGCCCTAATATACATATATATATATATATAAACCAGAAAAAATGGTTATGCGAGCAAAATGTTTATGTGCTTTTATGACAGGCTGAATCTGCAGTGATTTTATATTAGAGACAACAAACTCCACTTTGACTGCACAAATGAGCACATGCATTATATTAGGAAGTTGGTGATTTTAATTCAGATTTTAGTATAATTTTGTACAATAACATCAAAAAAATTTCTATGCAGTGCATCTGAAAAAGTATACCTTATAAGCAAAATTAAATAAATAAACAATTATTTCCTGTTTTTTTTTTAAGTCTAACAATATTTAAGTATAGAACAATCAAATGTATTATAACATGACTATGATTTTTGAAATAAATGATTTTTTTTTATTGTTAATATCTTTATCTTTTAATCTTTAATAAAAAATCTAATCCTGCACTGTGACTATTGCAGATACACACATTGCGATTTCGATGCTCAAACAATATTTTGTTCAGCCCTAAAATTTGTTAAAATGACTGCGTCTTGTGCTTTTCCGCGTGTATTCTGCCATTTCCACCGCTGCTGTCACCTGTACTCAGACTATAAAAGATTGTCAAGATCCACATGCCTTTTTATGGCTGCATCTGTTCTGCTCCTTCAGATCTCTGATAACATGTCTGGTTGCCGACCGTGTGTTTTTAACCAATTATACGGTTATGTTTTTTGTCGGTCAATCTGTGTATCCTAGCCTTCAGTGGTTCAATCAGAACATTAACAATCTATGAGAATACTTTCACACATTGCACACATAAAACAAACAAACAAAAAACAATTTATTCTACAGTTTCTTCACCTCAGAAATCAGTACATCATTACATACAGTACATATCACGCATTTGAATTGATGCATCACATTAGATACATCAGAGCACCCTATACTGACACTGATTACGTTTACATGGACATCAGTAATCAAATTATTTGCCTTAATCTGAATAAGACAATAATATGATTAAGGTGTTTACCTGAGTTGCTTTTTGAATGTCACTTTCATGATCCTGTTTTACATGTTAAGGCCCATAGATCGATTAACGTCATTGCAGTGCTTCCTCTAGGATTTTTTCCAGCTGTGGCGGCAGGACTTTTTTTACACAGATCTGCCAACTATTTCAAATACAAATATTACACGCAGTATTACAAGTCGAGATAGCATTCATGTAATACGAGTATGCAATTCTCTTTGTTTGCGCGCCGAGCACAGAACTTCTTGCACGCACTCAAATTTACACGTTCAAGTGCAGATCTTCTTGTGCACTCTCCAGTAAGCGCTGCTGAATCGCAATTTAGTGCGTTTTTGTGCGTTTTCCGACATTAACGCGTCCTGAAGTAAAGTGAAACGGCTATAAACTCCAGGAAGATAAAGTCATTGTATGCAGAGCCATTGAACTTTATCAAAAAAGTATACTTATGGAAACTGTGTTCATCTTAACTGAAAGCTACGTGGTGTTTGCTAGACTTGCGCACCGGTCAGTCAGTCTGTCAGAGAGTCAGTCAGCATGTCACCTTAAAGGGTTGAACAAATAGCGCACAGCACTACTACGGTTACAGAAAAGTTTGCGCTGTTTACCTCTAATATGTTTTGGTGTGATTATAATCCGAATAAAAAACACGACTAAATGTTTTAAATGAGAAGTTGTAATGTAGCCATGGCGGGATGAATTTTGGCGTGGCGGCCCGACTCGGATGAATGAATGTAGCGGAAACCTTGCATTGTATCACCATGCTATCCACATTTCCTCGGGAGTTTAATGCGACTAAAATCGGCCTACTCCACATGTCTTAATCCGATTTCTGTTTAGTTTGGTTAAATTCAGATTAATCAAAAAAATATTTATTATAAAATAAATTTATTAAAATCATAATAAAAAGAAAACATTGCTGTTTACATGGTAGATACTTAATCAGAGTATTGCCTTAATTGTATTAAAATCGGATTGATGTCCACGTAAACACACTCAATGAGGATAATAAACGGTTGAATAAAACCATTATTTTTATTTTACGCAAGCACAAGTCTGATTTGAGAATGTTTTTTAGCATTTTTTCTGAACTTTGAATGAGTCTGGATCAATGAGTCGGTCTCGGGTATTTGGAACAAATGAATCATTAAAATGAATTGTTTATAGGGTGCATTGCGATGTATGATGTTGTTTCCTTAATGAGTGTTTTCTTCAACAAACAAAAACAAAAAAACTAATCTAAACTGAATGGTGCTCCTAATTATTATTTTTGTGCCCTTCAAAAAAAGAAAAGAAACAATATGGGCACAATTGGCCCTAGGCAAAAAAATGATCCCAGATAGTCATCCAGGAAAGGGGAGTTTTTTTTTAATAAAAAAACAATACTGGAAGGACACTTCCAGTATTCATCAAGGTCCCCATTTTCTACATTGCTTTGAGGAATGTGTTAGGTATTTGGATGCCATCAAACTCAAGGTTGCGCACTGCGCTGCTTTGCAATAAATTACAAAAAAATGAATGTCAATGACAAACAACACTAGAAATAAAACACTGCCCAAAATAAAGGCAGGCATGTGCTTTTTGTGGTGCTCTTATTTAGTCATTGAATCTCACAAAAATATATTATGAAGCACAAACACAGCAGCGTCTCTTTCAAAGATTCAGGTTCTTCTGAAAATGTGAAGCAACAGCAAACGCTTATCGATTTCTCTTCTTTGAAGGGCCTATAGACATAAGTATCACTTTAAAGAGGAGAGCATCCCAAAATGCTGAGTGTGTGTGAAGTCTGAGTAATAACGGTCTATATCTCAGCAGTCAGGAAAAGTGCACAGCAATTGATTTAAGTCTTGAAACATTATCCACAATCAAATGAAGCCTTACAGAAATAAAGTGTGGAAAATGAAGCCGTCAGCAGGCATACAAATGCACATGAAAAGAGGAAGAAAAAAAAAAAAGCCATGCCAAAATAACATTAAGCTTCATTCAGAAGACCTTAACCTGTCATGAGCTAAGCTGTACACAGTATAGTGGGCTTCTTCAAGGGTTCAAAATCATAGTGAATCAGAAAGTGCTTCTCCATTGGAAGGATGTGTTCAAAGTGAGGCTGTATATCTAGGTTGCCTTATGATCAGGCTACATCAATAGACAATTTCAAGAATCTCTGGTAGAGAAGTCTTGGCTTCATGTCTTTTATTTGGCTTGTCCTGAAAGATGCATCAAGGTGTATCCTCCGAGTCCTTCACTCACCCACAATCCTTTGCACAGAAAATTCACTAAAAATAATTTATGCTGAAGATAAATCAACGTTGAGCTTGTTTATTTTCCCTGTGTTATGCAAGACAAAATCACAATTTAGAGATGAAGGCATTCTCATTTATTTTGTTTTGTTCTAAATTATTCACATATAAATGTTAAACTGTATAAAGTAAACCACAGACGCTCTTTACATTGCATTAGCAGAAAATAATGTAATATTAAAAGGTTTTTTAGTTATACACTACAAATAACTTGACTTCTAGTTGGTCATTTGGTATCAGACAAGGCTTATGTGAAAGGCAAATTCCAGATTATGCTTATTTTACCTAAATAAAATATGATCATGCCTTGATTTTTAATTATTTAATTAGGACAGAAAGGTCTTACTTTGCTTAGACATAAGTCTTGTCACTTAACAAAAATAATATACAGTACAGAACCTAAAGTCTAGGTGCAGTGGAAAAAGAATTAACATTGTGTATGACTCCCATGAGCTTGGAGGACTACTGCATCCATACATCTCTGCAATGACTCAAATAACTTAATAATAAAATTATCTGGAATAGCAAAGAAAACATTCTTGCAGGACTCCCAGAGTTCATCTAGGATTCTTTGAATTCATCTTCAATGCCTCCTCCATCTTACCCCATACATGCTCAATAATGTTCATGTCTGGTGACTGGGCTGGCCAATCCTGGAGCACCTTGACCTTCTTTGCTTTCAGGAACTTTGATGTGGAGGCTGAAGTATGAGAAGGAGCGCTATCCTGCTGAAACATTTGCCCTCTCCTGTGGTTTGTAATGTAATGGGCAACACAAATGTCTTGATATCTCAGGCTGTTGATGTTGCCATCCACTTTGCAGATCTCTCGCATGCCCCCATACTGAATGTAACCCCAAACCTAATTTTCCTTCACCAAACTTGACTGATTTCTGTGAGAATATTGGGTCCATGCAGGTTCCAATGGATCTTCTGCAGTATTTGTGATGATTGGGATGCAGTTTAACAGATGATTCATATGAAAAATCTACCTTCTGCTAGGCCCGTCACAATAATCAATATATCGACTTATCGCACAACACATGGACATCAATTCAATTATTTTTAGTGATGCAATATATATCGCCCATACATAAAAACAATTCTAGCAACATTTTAACTGATTGTGCAACATCTCTACCTCTACTGGAGTTGTCAGTATTGTTAAAAACACTATAGTATTTACTATAAATTACGATAGCATATTTTCATGTGGATGTCTGACAACTGAAAATAGATCTGGTAGCAGATATACTACCTTTCACCTTGCACTTTTTTGTTAACACTAATTATTATTCATTTAGGATATGCGTTTTCACATTCTGATTCCAATGCCTAATTATTGAATTGTTAAAATTACTATAATTAAAATAAATATTCTTAAGAATAAAATATTGTGTGTTTTTTGAAAGAGTGTACTTGCATTGTGATATTATATTGTCATATTACATTGTCATTATATAATAAATGGCATAAAATGGTCTTAAAATGACAATAATATCGTTTTTCGCGATATATTTTGGTGCAATATATCGTACAACAAAAAATAGATATTGTGACAGGCCTACCTTCTGCCACTTTTTCAAATAATCAACTAGAATTCAAGTTATTATGTTACTCTTTGTCTACAACTGGGATCGACGACAAGACAAGGTAGTGTAGAATACTCAAAATACACTTTAAACTTAAATCATTTTAACAGTATTTCAGCAGTGCAATCAGTGGGAAAGAAACATGTATGTTTACTAATGCTGAGTTCAGACTGTATGATTTCCAAGTAGTCGTGTCAAAGATGTTTTCACACTGCATGACTATCTGGACTGGCGTTTTGTCGCTGCTTTGTTTACACTACAAGATGGATCGGTGACAGGGGATTTCACATTGCATGACTTTACAATAGGAAGAATCACCGACAACTTTGTCAAAACTACGTCTCACAACCAAAAACATGTAGTAAATCTTTTCTCATTAACTACATAATGAGAAAGAAGCCTTTAATGGGGTAGAAAATGTACATATTTGCTCACCTGGGTTTGAAAAGAATTAGCAATTTCTCCTCAACTTTCTTTTTTGACTTTTTTGTATGAGACGTCAAACAGACATGGGGTGCTCCTGCCAAATTTACTAGGGGTGTCAAAATTAATTGTTTCTTCAGTGCACCGCGATGCAGACGCGGACAATTCGGTATCGGTTCAGTAATAATCAAAACCGGTTATTATGTACTGACGTCATTTATCTCATGTGCGCTATGTCTCCGTAGCTTACTATGGCGAGGGAGGCGAGCGCAAGTATTTAAAACACTTTAACTACTTAAAAAAAATCAGAAAATGTGGACAATTTCACTGCGTGTGTGTTTACTGAACAGTCTTTCACTGACACTTACAGCAGAAGCCCCTATTTCACTGCGATTGAGAAAATGAAAGTACTCCTTTTCTCCCTCTCACTGTGGCCCATTTGACCTGCTGGCGTGACTTTTCATATCCTCTCGGCTGTTACAGTGTTACTTCTGGATACAGACTCAAGCGAGTGTCTGCAGAGTTTCCCCCACCGCGTCTATCATGGATCCATAGCCATGGATCAGCTGTGATCGCCGCTGCAGTGTATCAGTGTTTATCATCGGTGCAGAGCGCCAGCGCGTAAGAGCCAATCGCAGATCTTTATGTTGAGCGCGTGACCAATCAAAGGGGTATAAAAAAAGAAATCGCCAGACAAGGCTCAGAAAGCGAGCAGCATATTTATATTTGTTTATTTGCTATAAATGCTCGGGTTGTTCTGTGCATGTACTTGAGTTTTTAAAGGTACAGTTCATATATCTGACTGTTTGCATTAAAGGACAAAATTGTATTACAAATAGTATATAAATATAAATATATTTATACATTTTAATACAAGAATTGTTGTGCTGTGAAGAAAATATATAACTGTGTATGGAAAGAATCGTCAATGCACCGTGATGCACCGAGATATCGAATTGAACCGAATCGATGGCATGATAATCGTAACCGAATCCGAACCGTGAGACCAGTGTAGGTTCACACCTCTAAAATTTACACTAGTTTTTCCTCCATTTTTTGGGTCCAAATAAACTGAAAATGAGCACTTTTAACTTCTCCCCCAACCTCCCGCTGGCCTGCAGATGTACACACACACACACACACACTGTTGGCTGTTGGTGATCGCCGATGTTATTTTCAGTCAAAATTCATTTCACACGGCATGATTTGAATCGCCGACAGCTCCAGATATTTAGCATGCCAAATATCTCACAGGCATCGGCGACTCATCTGCGATTCTTTTAGATCACGTCTTTGATAGTTCACATTGTGTGATTTCTACTCACGTGAACGAGCACCGATTTGCCTGTGATTTCAGGCATTTGTCTGCGATTTCCCAAAACCTGTCGGCGAGTCAAAATCGGGGCTAAAATCATGCAGTCTGAACTCAGCATAAAGCATCTCATCCTTGTGTTTAATTCTCAGAAGTACTGGTCAAGTAAAGATTCTCATCCTCACCACTAGTATGCATCCTTTTATTTAAAAAAAAACATGGGTTTTCCACAATGCTTTTTTAAAATTTGAGCTAGACAAGCAGCTGAGTAAAAAAGGAAATATTTCCATCAAAACTGCCACATCACTAGATTCAATCACTCCATCTATTACAATGGAAGAGAAATCGAAGAATAATGCCTGACCTTGAATTGAAGCGACAAGTTTAGTGCATCCAAATCAGTTCAGCTATTGTTTGATTGCCCAAACTCAATGATTGAGGCAGTATGTTAAGAATGCTCAATCCCTTGTTGTTTTTGGTAGTAATTGCACGCAGCCATCAAGACTCTTCCAGACGTAAGCATGGTCAAAGAAACCTTTTGAAAGCCTTTCTCAAACAGAATAGCAGATGTCAAATACGAAGGGAAAAAACATTCTGCATTAAGGAAGACTTCCATTCAAAAGACGGACAAACAGACTACCTCTTCAAGCCAAGCATGAAGACTGAAGTGAGAGAGAGGTTTCATCTTGAAAGAGTAGAAGCGCTGCTCTTTGTAACAGCCCCCGTGTACAAGAGCTCTTGATGGAAGGCAGAAAAACCCTGAAGAGATTAGAACAACTAATCTTCTGCTGCTACTTCAAAAATGTTGTTTTTCCAAGTCCTTTGATCTCTCATTTACAGATAATTGAATCAATCTACCATTTCTTTAACCTAAGGGGTAAGAGCATTCTAGAGGTGCTCTCTCCACCCCTTGATTAATACTGGTCTGTGGCAGACTCTCATTAGTATGCATCACAGATGGTCTCTAGTGGGGATGATGATGCACATTTATATACATATCAGATGATTTGTTATTGTATTAATCTAAATAAAATATATTCGACAGCAAGTTATTAGAGGTGTCAAGGCTCCAGACTGTGACCAAATGGTTGCATTTTGCAACCATTTTCCAACCGGTGCAAAACATTTAATTTGGGGTTTTGATTGTGCTAAAATTGGGCTGTAAGAAAATATCAATGCATGTGAAAATTAACATATACTTCGATGAAGCTGTAAACATTTCAAAACGATGTATCATTATTTATTTATTTCTTAACACAGGTTTTGCTGTTTGGCTTTGTGTTTGGTTTAACACTGACACTACATTGCAGTGTTGTTAGGAAGAAGAGCAAAACTCCATCATTTGCAGCAACAAGCTAATCTCTTAGTAGGTACCAACTACAAAAAACATTTACAATGGATGTTACAGGCAAATGCAGATTTCATTGCTGAAACAATAGTTAAGCAATTTTAAATGTCACAAAGAAGCATAAGAACTCAATTCAGTACCTGCACACTTTTTTATGTGGGCATACAAACAAAGTGAGTCTGAAGTAAAGCACAAACACAGAATTGAGCTCACTATTGTATTTTTGGAAAGCAAAATTAAGCACATTTTTACCATAGTCTGTTCCAAACTAGGCCTGTGCATTACTGAAGAACAATGCAATAACATGCTAAATAACGCAATACACTTAAAAAAAAAAAAAGTTATACCCAACATAACTTTTCATCTTATTTCTTACATTAAAATCTGTACAATTATTTTTTTGTCCAGAAAATCAGCATCCACTCTGCTTGATATCAGAGAAGTGTGTTGACATGTAACTACATAATGTAATGAACAGTCTTTCAGAGGATGTCTTGTGACAGGCACATAAAGTCACTCTTGTGAGCACTGGTTTATTTCACCCCATTCTGATGTTTATTGTGATATGCAAATTTTTAATATTTTGATCATTTTTTTGTGAAATCATTTTTTGATAATATATATTGCACAGCTCTAATCTTAACAATGAAACCTTTTATCCAATGTAACCCTTGAGGTGTGTTCTTATGTGCTTAAAGGACATCTATTTTACCCCTTTTACAAGATGCAAGATAAGCCTCCAGAATGTGTCTGTAAAATTTTAGCTCAAAATAATTAGCTCAGATAATTTATTATAGCCTCCAGAATCTGCCCATTTTGGTGTCTAACTACAGTGTAGCCATTTTTGTAGCCTGTGGCTTTAAATGCAAATGAGCTGCTTCTACCCACCCACCATTCCCACGTGTGTGTCTGCTTCTCCTGCTTTACGTCAAATAAACAGCAGTCAGTGACAGAGACAGACTTGGATGAAGCTGAAATACAGCTCATTAGTCAAAAATACCAAGTAAGTTTACTTCATGTATTTGTGGTGGACTTTATTCAAGCTTTTCTGAAATGATGAGTCTCACACAAATGCCGTTTGCAGTACACACACACACACAAACAAATATTACCATTTACTGACACCATGCAGCTGTGGTGATTACAGCGGTTAAGAATTACATAGCGATTTTAAAGTCTTGATTACAAACATGCTCTGATTAAAAAAATGTTTTAAACTTATAAAAAAAAATTTAAAAAAAAGAAATCACAGAGAGTTGAAACAAATATTTTAATCTTAGTTTATTTGCAATATAAAACGTTCTGTGGACATGTGTATAGACGTTATTACAGAAACATGGCACCTGTCAATCAATTCGGTGGGCGGGGAAAACTGCACTTCTACGTCACGTTGCGATGGGTCTCAAAATCACTGGGATTTGGGTCTTATTTTAACGTCAGGAAATTAAAAAAAAAAAAAAAAAGAGACTCGTGTTTATATCAGTTATAGCTGTGGACACACTATATTTACAGAGAGCTCTGTCCAAACAGCTTACAAAGTTGATTTTCATCATAGGTGCCCTTTAAAGAATATTTAACTGTATCATAGCCCCTGCATCTCCAGATTCTGTTCGATATAAAGCCTACTACCACATTGCCCTAGGCACTACCACATTGCCATTGCATGTTGCAAACATTAAACAACAAATTAAACAAAACTAAAAGGGCAATGGAATGGAAACAAAACCACACTCATTCGAGCTCTGTAGAATGGTGCATTTAGTTGCTCAGAACAATAAAATGTGCCACTGTTGTCAAAATGCAAGTCTGGAGCCTTAAATGTTACATTCACTGCATACAGTGCTGATGGTCAGATAGATGGGGGTGCTAAAGATAGTGATGCTTTTTCCAATCATCTGTCTTTTTTGTCCCCCTCAGATATGTGATAAGATTGGATAGCAGCATGGCACAGGATGGATCACTTGACCAAGCTGCTGGACAGCACAGTGCAGTCTGCTAAATCCTTCGACCCATTTGACTTCTGCTGGGAATGTTATACTTTTAAGCCCTATGGAGCAAGTCAAATATCTCAAGCAGCCGGACAGCCTGGTGTTCACAACAGAGGGAAAACCTGACCTTGTTTGCCTTCAGATATTCCAAAAAGATGACTTAAATCATTAAAAGCCTGATGAAAAGAAGGAAAGGCAAAATTTCAATAGAAGCACAGAATCAACTCTGCAGTGAGCTACTCACTTTTAAAATATTCTTAGTTGGAATCCTT
This sequence comes from Danio kyathit, assembly GCA_903798195.1. Taxonomy (NCBI): domain Eukaryota; kingdom Metazoa; phylum Chordata; class Actinopteri; order Cypriniformes; family Danionidae; genus Danio; species Danio kyathit. The sequence goes on along the minus strand of LR812531.1, from coordinate 26,588,008 downwards.
CATTCCAAGAAGAACATTTAACATTCATGGAACCTTTTCCACACTCTTAAAAATGAAGAGGGTTCCATAGCGATATCACAAAGAATTATTTTGGATTCTTTCAGTATTTTCTTTTGTCTTAAATTGTTTTTAATAATCTGGGAAAGAATTATTATAATTTTTTCCCTCAAATCGAGAAAAGATTTTAGAGATCTTACAGGATAATAAAGGGAGAGTTCACATCAAAATTAAATTTTGCCCTTCGAGCCATTCAACTCAAGACCTTTTTTTCAGTAGACAAAGTGTATTTTTAGCTGAAACTGTGGTCATTGGTGGATCAAAAAAATAAAGTCAACATTCACTAGTGTGTGTGTGCGTGTGCACACTATTTGCAAATCTATTACCTTTTATCCACAAAAAAAAAAAAAAGTTTACCAAAGTCTGGAGCCTGAGCTTCCTATTGAATAATGATGTATGATTGAGTGCTAACTTACACATAAGCCAATACTGTTTGTGCACTATGGAAAAGGACGCTCTCAGCTAGGCATGGGACGATAACCATTTTCAAGGTATACGTCAATAAGGCATAAGTCAAGATTTTAAAACTGCCAAAATTTTCTGTAATAACGTTTCTAAAGTATGTGTAAGATTTTTTTATTTAGATTTTTTTTAGAACAGTATCTTTAGCAGAAAAAATATCCAAAGATGCCATTTTAAATTGTAAAGAAATCTGTGTTTTTGAAACAGTCAATGATTCATTTGAATTATATAGCCTGACATGTTTACTGCTCCAAAATATCATAAATCTTTCAAAAAATAAAACTTTTAGTTTTTTACCCAGACATTTAAAAAGATTATATTTTAGAGCAGTAATCACAATACCGTGATATCTTTATCTAAGGTTATCATACCATCAAAATCTTATACCGGCCCATGCCTACTCTCAGAACTGTTTGCTGAGGCTGTGCATTATAGGTTATAAAGCTGTCTTTATTACTCCATTGAATAAAAAAGTAATTTAGATTTTGGATGGATTTAAGATGAAGTAAATTAACAGTAATTTTAGCTTTTTGTGTGAACTATAATTAGCCATATATTTAAAATTATGAAAACCCTTAAATTAATTAGCTTGATTTTCACTCTAAGGCAAAACACTTAAATTCAAAAGGTATAGACCATTTTAAGGGATGTAAACAAAAACAATGGTCCCAACCTATTTCCGGTTTAACATTTTTAATTTCTACAGCTTCCAAGAATCCAAAAAGAGCCACATAATGATCCATAATGTTATGATAGCTGTTTTAACATTAAGTTATGATTAAATTGCCTCTTGTTACAGTTATGAAATAGTTTGATAACAAGCAGGAAATGTTCATGGGCCAATGGCACTGTCTATATTAGATGTAGATGTGATCAATGATACCTTGTTGATCTTACCGTGTTGAAAATATCCAAATGCAATTTTTCAATAAAGGACCTTACGCAAGCTGTCATTTACATAAACAAAATAAAGATTTCATTGAAAGCTATTTATTCTAAGATTAATTATTCCAATAACAAAAATGACAAAACAAATCACACACACTGTGTTTTGTAGAAGTGATTTAATCACCAGAGACAGACCACCTCTATGTTTACCTTTATTCAACTCTAAAGGCTGATTTATACTTCTGCGTCAAGCGCACGCGTATGCTCCGGCGCAGCCTACGGGTGGTCACATAGCCCTCACCGTGGCTGTTGGTGATGCTGATGCGCACCTCTCAAAAAAATGGAACTACACGTCGCAACGACGCGTAACGCAAGCTCTATGATTGGTCGGCTTGGTAGCGCTTACAAGCGTGGGCGGAGGTGAGAACCATGCGAGCCCAATAGAGTGAGTGTTTACAAGTGTGGAGTCCCGCGAAGGAGCTCTAGATGGAAACTGTTGTTTTGTGTTTAAAACTGTTGTTTGTGTTTATGATTAAAGTTGTTGCATGTCCGCCGATTCCCACCTCAAAATAAGCGAGTTTGAAAAGCGTTCAGAAAAAAACAAAACACCAGCAAAGAAACTCCACAGAGAGGAACATAAACACCTACTGCCAGCTAGCGTTTCTAAAGTGTGATCGCAGAGCAACACAAACAGCGCGCAAAGTATATAAATGCACAGCTACGCGCATTGCATGTGCCGTGGGTCACACCAATCACTCAACGCAGTACTATAAACCAGGCTTAAAGGACCACGAAACCCCCTGTCTCAGCAGGGTGTTTTCACACCTCTGTTTTGAAAAAAGTCAGGAAAGTTGGGCGTGTCCAGCTCTGGGAGTGTGGGAGTGTCGGGGGAGGGAAAGAGGATAAGATTTTGCATAGAAGGGAGTTAACATTTGGGCGCGCGCTAAGTTTGACAGGAAAAACAAACACACAGAGGCTGATTTGATACGGCGAATAAGAGAAAAAAATCCTCTGCATTTCTCTGTAACTTATGTACTCGGTAGGTAGCGTCAGAAAGCCGTGTGTGTATAGACTATCCTGTCACAAATTGCAGCGAAAATCCTGCACGACGGGAATAGTTTGTGTTTACATGTTTACACTCGGAGAGCAGCATTTAAACAAAGGGCAGTCCACTGCAAACACTTACCAAATCTGTAGACAGACAATCAAACTGGAGCTGTGTCTTTTTATTAAAAGTAGACGAGCGGCAAATCCGGGTTTCACCATTTCCAGATGAGAAAAAGCTCTCGGGTAAAAATGTTCCTTACAAACGCGTTTCTGCCGCGTGTCGCGTGCACTGTAATCCACACGTGAGTCCAGCTGCTCTCTCATAAAGGGAAAATGAAAACAAAACCTTCGTTGCAACACACTAATAACACCTACGAATTTTGTCTTGAAATTCTTGTACTTTCATTTGTTTGGCAACACAACATGGCGTCTCTCTGCCGTCTGAACGGTGTAAACTGGTAAACAGTCTCCGGAGCTATCATGCATATTAATGAAGTTTCACGTCATACACAAAAGAGCGCGCTAATTGGTTTGAAGCACGTCTTTCTCATGAATTAATACTGCACACTCAGATACGTAAGAACGTCCTAGAAAAGACAGACAGCCACTCTCTAGCTGGATTTACACCCAAGTATCTCATGGCCGTGACGCAGCTTCAAAAATTCGTTTCAAACCGGAAGAACGAATTTGCTCAAAATAACGCAAAAACAACCAATTTTCACTTTTTAGTGCAATATATGTGTCCTAATAGTGTTTATAGCAGCGTGGGACACATATATGACTGTCAACAGCTCAAAAAAAGTGTTTTGGTGTTTCGTGACCCTTTAAGGCTTCTCTCCAGAAGGGTATGCAGAAAATCCACACACTTGCCTCACCTGTGAATCACCATCAGGAGAATGAGGCTTACTACATTTAAGAGGACTGTGCTTACACTGCATGGCTATTTAATTAGTCACACCCAATCATATCCCTGGAGAAACTTCAAGAAAAAAACAATCAGAAGGAAGGGCAATGCAATTTTTTGTAATCAGCAGCTGTGCAGAGAGATAGATTGAGTTAGAAAGAGACATAATATCTTGTGGCATGAAGAAAGAATCCATCTAATGGGGTTCGAACCGGGTGAGATTTACTGACAAATGGCAGATAAACAGAAATTCATAAGGGAAAAAAAAAAAAAAAAGGGGGGGGGGGGGGGGGGGTTGGGGGGGGTAACTCAACACTGTTCATGAGAGGTGTGCATTCTGTGCAAACAAATATGGGAAAAACAACAACTTTGTTTTCCCTGGAAAATATTCCCTATCAAAAATGCATTGTTAGGAGAGGGAAACAAGTTAGGTTTTTAATTACTTGATAATACATAATCCTCATCTAAAGAAAAAAGATTGCAAATATTATAAACACATTTTCACAAAAAGAAATGTGTACTACACCATGCACTTAACTATTTGACTATAATAAAAATGTTTCCGGTAATTAAAGAACAAAAAGTAAAGCATTGAGCATGTAGCTTCAATACAAGACATGCTCATAATATTGTAACTATTATAAATAATGTGCAGACTCATTTACATCCTAATTCTTAATTAAGCACCATCGCTTATCAGAGTCTACACCGGTGAAAAGAGCCACAAACTCCTACTCTTAAATTATAAGCATTCATAATTCATCATCCACTAGATAAAAAAAGATTGCTCTCTTCAATGCCATAACCTGTGAAGATAACACAAAGCTAATTGAAGCCCCACAGGCTTGCGGATGAAGGACGTTTATATCTCTGCTGGGCTGGCAATCAGCTCAAAACTGATCCGATATTAAACTAGCATGCCATTAATACTTGCACCTCTTGACCCCTGCCATGCAGCAATCCCTACAGCAACCCTTTTTATTAATAACAAGGGCTACTTAGGCTCAGCATACTGATCTCCTGTTAAAGACCAGAGGATGACCATCTATTCGCTTCGGCCTCTTGTGCAGGAGTACGTGAAGCAGACTACTTCCGTACAGCGCTTCAGGCTTGTTCTCAGCGCTTCAATTGGTTGCCCCGATCAAAGCTACAACCCAAAAGCTCTCAAAGGTACCAAACTTGACAACTGGATACTGCGAGTAAACATCTTGGTAGCTGAAATGTAGAGAAAACAGACTCTATTGAAGTGATCCAGGTGCTTCAGTCAGTCATTTTCAATCAAACACTGACTTTAAACACTTCCAGCCAGTTCTGGATTCATATTATTATTGGTATTTGTTTTTATTGCTATTTTTACTCCTGGTGTCCTCAAGGCTATTGGTTTGGAGAAGAACCCTTCATCTCCTCAAGCATTTCTTGAGTGCTGGCTTCACTGCATGGCTTGATCAAGCTGTAGAAATCCCTCCGTGTCGACATAGCTTTCTGATTTCCCAGTGCTGTACAAGACCTGACTCAGCTCCCTGAAGATTAAAAATCAGGTCCCTATATTCAGCCCTGTTCTTTAGTGGAAAGTGACAGTATACTCAGTACTGCAGGAAAAGCATTATCAATGCAAATACAAAGTGCAAACAAGCAGGCGTTTTCCTCTAACAGTTACAAAAGCATTCATATCATTATAAAGTTACAGATCTAGGTTGCAAGTTCAGTCAACCAGCCTTTCCAAAGGTCATTCTGAACACAACCAGAGTGAGTGAGTAATACTATATGCACGCAATTAAGATACAGGGGCGAAATTAATACCAGCTTTAGGGAGATGAGGCGAAAGAAAAGAGCCTGGTCATTTGAAGTCATTAATCTAATGGGATTCTGGGTTCTTCTCTGGCTCTATTGAAACATAATCCAAGCCTTGTCCCACTTTCAGAGTCTTCTTTTTTTTTTTAATCCATAACACCCAAAAAAGTCTCAGCATGAGAGCCATCCCAGGCCCAACACTCATTAGCAAATTATCCTAGACATTTATAATGTTCTTAGGACAGAAGCGAACTCATCTTTAACTCACAATTCAATGCTAATTGGGTCATGGACCTGGGGACAGCCAAATGAGTTATGGATGATCTCATGGCATATATTTGTCCTGTTTTTAAACTTTTACAGCACAGTCTGCATGTGAACCATGAGGAGAAAAAGAGGACAAACTAAAACTCAAGAGACAATGGCTGAAAAAAGCTTGATTTTTACACACAATGCATACTTTATCTGCAAGTCTTCAATACAATATGTAACTTTCTCAGGATGGCCTCATAGTTCACTGATAAATTTTGTACAGTAAAGAGGCTCACATATTACAAGTGAGAGATTTCTGAATGAAGGGTGCATTACTTGATTTAAAAATAACTGAAGGAAACACACAATATATGATTATTTCTTGATCATCAACGTTGAACAAATGAGATTAAAACACACATTGTCTGAAACAAACAGTCACTTTTTTTCTTATAAAACAGTGAAAATAAATAACTTGCACATTTGGAAAATGTTTTTCATATTAAAAAGTAAAAAACAAACAGTATCTCTTCTAAAGAAAATAAATCTTGTATATCCCATAAATAATATTTTAAACAGTGCATTTCTTGAATCTTCTGTAAACAAATATTTTAAAGTAAATAATAATTTTATTGTAATGGAAAAACATGCCGTCAAGGCATCTCTGGCGCAGCTTCCAATCATCGTCAATGTAGTGCAAACATAAGACATGTAGTTACATTTTTGTGAGGTGTATGGGTATGCAGCCGCGCAAAAGCTGTGTCGGACCATACAATAGCATTCGACACAGAAGTATAGATCAGCTTTAACAAAGCGGGGTGATGTGACTCCACACACAATAGGGAAAGTAATTGAAAAAATTGACCTGGAAAAATTTGATTGATTATAGTTGCTGAATGTCGATTTCGATTACTTTTCAATTAATCGTCCAGCCCTAGTAAAATGTAACAGAGTTTTAAGGTATTTGCTCAGGGTTAACCATGGCATGCTTCCGAGGTTTTCACCACAGTGACAGCAGACGTCTTCCTGCCAATTATTGAATAAGTTCTGTGAAATTTGGATAAGAAACACAGGAGAAACCCTTTTTAAAGCATAAAATAATTTTTTGTTGTACTCGATATTTTTTTTTATATTATTATTTATATTTTTATATTTTAAAAATATCTGTGAAAGTATGCATGTAAAATCTTATATTGTTGTGATTACCGTCTTCTAGGCTAAAAGATGGAACCATTTTGAAAGATGCAAAAAAACACACAGTGACTGCTAGCCAGTTTTGAGGAAACCCGACACATCGGAATAGGGATGGGACGATAACCGTTTTCAAGGTACACCGCAGTTTGGAAACGTCAAGGATTTAAAACCGCCAAAATTTTCTGCTATACCGTTCTTAAGGTATGTGTAAGATTTTTTTTTTTTTACGTTCTTTCTAGGACAACATTATCCCCCGCAGAAAAGATATCCAAAAATACGTTTTTAAATTGTGAAGAAATCTGTGTTTTTGAAAATAATGAAGACAGCAGAAGTCAATGACAGGTTTACTTTTTTGAAATATTTTGGAAATGTTTCTCAAAATAAAATTTATTGTGTTCAAAGGGGGAAAAGTTCTTGTTTTTTACCCAGACTTTTTAAATGAATATGTTTTACAGCAGTAATCACATACCGTAAAAGCGTGATATTTTTATCTAAGGTTATCATACCATTGAGTTAAGTACTGAAGAAATATACTATGTAAAGTAAACAATTCAAATTATTTGTGTGAAATTTGACTTAGCATGTGCTACAACTAACTCTCTGTCTGTTACAACTTGCCCCGCAGGTGGGGTAAATGGTAACATTTTTACTCCTGGCACTTTTTGCAATACCGCACAGAAACCATAGGTCCGGCGATCATACAACCAGAGCTCATTTGTAGGAGAGGCTTGTGTGTTGTTAGTTTGTCTGTATGGTTTGTCTAACCACATTACTTTGTTCATCATTTAGCCAAAACCAAAAAGTGTTACTTTGTGCCTCGCTCTCCCCTACTCCACAAATAATTTGAAAATCTTCAAATTCTATATGGTCAAAAGGCAAATCTTATTGAATAACAGCAAAGATGTTTTTCTTAATTAGATTTAATTAGGGAATTAAAACACTTCCTTTATTAAAAATGTAACCAGCAGCAGAGGTCATGTGTATTGTGCAAAGTCTGTATTACGCAACAAAAACTCAAAGAGATATAATTGCAGTAAAAAGGCTTCATTTTGCACGCAACTCACTAGATCAACAAGTATTCAGTCTAAAATAGCCTCAGGGCTAAGAAAACATTTCACGATCACTCATAAAAATAAAACATCATGTTTAATAACAAGTTGCAAATTCCTGCATAGAACCAGGAATACTGTTACACTGTATTTTTAAAATGCAATTATGACTTCACCTTTTTATGCATTAAAATAAATGTGCATATATTTCTAAAATAGCATTGATAGGAATGTCAAAAGGACGGTTTCTATGTCAACAAACACACAAATAAAGTGGAGTATTTTCCTAAACCAGAAGCAAAACATGTGCAAAAATAACTATACAAACTAAGTAGCGATGCTAATTATAAATATTTTAAAAGAAAACCAAGAAGTTGGAAGTTCCACCAACCAAACAGCACATTCGGTTAACGTTCAGAATGCACCAAGTGACCATTTTAAAGAGATTACGAACAGCAACACAGCTGTGCACCACAACCTGACACGAGATGTATTCTTGACTCACATATTAAAGAGAACAGAGCATTGACTGAAGCCCATGCAAAATTCATTACTGCCCAAAACGAGTCTCCATGGCACGAGCTGGCAGGGTTACTCGGATTTTCTACGTACTACGTAAAAGGTGCCAGTGCAGCCTCAATCTGTGCATAAAGTCGGAGAGAAACACATGCATTTAAAAGCAACAAGCATCCCGCTTTGCTTTTGTCCCAGCTGCTCTGAAACTCACGCTTACGCTCTCATACATTTTATCCATCTTACTGCACATTAAAACAGCAGAAAAGCGCTGGGCTGTGAATGTTTACACGTATTTACATCGTTTAAACACTTGCTGAATGTGAACATGAAAATCTCAGACTATTTGAAACTTCAACTAAACTGCAAAACTCAACTCCACCGCGGCTCCAACAGTCTCCTCGGCGGTTAAAACGCACTTTTCATCAAAACAACATGCATTTGACAAAGTTTAAGTCCATTGTTTTAAAAATATACTCGTGTATTTGTAAGCTAAAGGGGGTTTAAGTTAAGCACGTTGATAAGTGGGTGCTCTGATTTTCTTCAGAACGAGGTTAGCGCGGCTAGCCGTAGCATTTCTTCAGTTCTGAAGAGGCAAACGCGCTTCTTTTGAAGAAAAAACACAACATGACTCACCGATACAGTTTCCTTTGATACAGCTATCCGTAAAAAGATCCTCAAAGGTTTAATAAGTTTAAAAACGAGTAGCGAACTCAAACTCTCGTTGACAGCATCACTCTCTGAGCCGCCATCTTCACTCGGCTATGATGCTGCTGTTGGCTTCGAAACGCTCTACCTACCGAAAACTCTGGAACGAACCAATTCAGCCCGTCGAATAGGGGGGAACCGCCGGCAAATCAGACTTTTCACATGCGATTATCTGAAAGTACTGTCAAATGTGATTCTTTACCTCGATGTGTTGATGTGTTTTTAATACCATTTTGGAGTTCTTTCAACAAAATATACTGACTGACACGTTTAAAGAAATAATTGTGTTGAATTTAGCCCCTGCAGGACGGTCAAATTTGAAAGACTTGTTTCCAACAGAGCGCACCTCTCCCGAGCAGATTTCTTTCAGGTAGGGGCCCCAACAAGAACCAGTGTATTTTTCCTTCTCATTAAAAATATTCACTTGTTTTTTAAATCACATGACTCATCAACACACTCTAAAGTGGTTTGAGGACACGGTTTTACAATAAGTTTGAAGAAGTATAGTTTACCATTAATAATTTTTTTCGCCACCAAAAAACTAACTGCGTGATTGATTAAGCATAGGGTTGAAAAGTCAGTCCGTTTATATTAAGATAATAGGAATCTCCGATAGACCACAACAATCATAGTGCTTTCCAAGTTTAACCTCCTAGCGCCCCCAGGCGATGGAAACACCCTCAGTACAATGTTGATTCACTGCAAGCTGTGGTTGTTTTTAGAAGGTGCATTTCAGATACTCAGTAACACACTGCAAACACTACCGTTCAAATATATAGGAACAGTTTTTTCCTTTTTAAGACAATACAGGTGAACAGGGTAAAAAGATCCAACTAAATTTTACTATACCTCTCCAGCTGATTAATTATATTAAAAATAGCTTTGATTTATAAGTTTTCTACAATGTTGAAACATGCAAATGAGGTATTATTTCAATAAATATGCAGTAATTTGCGAACATTTCTAGCATTATAATCTTAATATTAGATTAATTAAAGTTAGAAAATTCTTGTTTCTTATTTTACATTCGTCAATGTTTTCACAGTGGAGATTTTGGGAGTATCTATCGATTCAGAAGATACAGCAAACAGACAGGTTTTTGCTGAATAAAATGTTTTAAACAGGCAAACTATGTGTGAAGATATTCCGGTATAAGCAATTAAATAAAATAAATAAATATACTTGAAAATATAAACATTAATAAAAATGTAACGTTTGGTGTAGGCAAATGCTACTGTGGTGGAGACAAAATCAGGACCAAAAAAAAGCTCATTTTGAAAAAATTTAAAAAGGTATTATTAAACCATTGCAAGTGTATTTAGATATTTTCTTTCAATCACCCCAAAAAAAACAAATCAATTAAAATCTAAAAGCCCAAAATTTCCACGGCTGTAAAACCTTACCTGCAGTTTCATGGCTTAAGAAAAAAATACTTTTACTCAGAAAGGACACAGTAAATAATCCAAAGTGACCAAAAAGACGTTAAACGAAACTATTTGTATTTTAAAATAATCGCTGTTCTCGTTTATTTAAAGAATCCTTTAAAAATGCATCACGGTTTCCACAAAATCTGCACTAGAGCTGAATCCTCTCTGACTGGGGGGAAACATCTGCTGAGCATTCAGCTGTCACAGCAATTAATGGTAGTGTAAATAACTTTAAAAAAAATGTAAACCACATGAACACACACACAGAGATGAACCTAGTGTTTTGATTTATCTTTATTAAGTAAACTCTACATTTTTAATATTGCTTTGTTCCAATTTTTTTTCTCTTTTCCCCATTTATTCTAGATTACATCAGAATGCAATCAGCACAGTTTATATATATGTATTTATATAGATTTTTTTGTTTGTTTTTTTTTTCCAACCAAGCTACACTTGAAGAATACAAAAATATCACAGTACATTTTCTACGCAGTCACTCTCCACTAGTGAGTTTCAAAGCTGGGGCCGACGCTGGAAACATGGGAATCTGGCAGTGACGTTTATTTAACACTTAACTACACTAGGCTGACGGTTTTCAACTGAGAACAAAACTAGATTTGCGTGGTTGGAGTAAATCTTGAAATTGCAAAGCCTATTCTAACAGAATTGTAAATGACTTCTCCAATAGCTGGATTTGGGATATAAAAGAACCCAATTTAAATGACAGGAAGCTCGAATTGTTTCGGATTAAAGCAGTGTAATCTGGTCCAGCCAGACTTCTCTGTTCCAGCACTCAAGCCACCAACATCCAACCAGAACAAAAAGAAACAAAACTCACAGAGCAGTCAGTAAGAACATTCTACCATTCCTCATCCTGGTCGCTGCAGACACACCACACTATACAAAATATTAAGAACAAACAAAAAATAAAACAAAAACATTGAAGAATCCTCACCCGTACTGATTATTGTTTCATAATAAAGGTTTCTTTTAGCAAAGTTTCATTTTTTTATTCTTTTTTTACACCGTCGTCCACCATCCAACGCTGAAATCCTTAACGACCGGTGGAAGCTCTGTTCTCCAGGGTAGAGGAATGTTGCAGTATGAGTCTGACGTTTAGTGGTTTTCTTCAAACGTGAACCAAGACCCCTGTCCCGTTATCAACCAACTAAATGAACTCAGGGGATCGAAAAAGCATAGAAATCAGTGAATGGAAGATGGTAGGAGACATAGATAAAACATAGATAGCCATTAAGTTACTCGACTGAACACACCAAAACAAGAGAACTAAAAAAAACAAACAAAAGATCAGATCAGACACAACACTGGAGGGACCCACTTGACCCGAAATCTGTTCCACTTTCTCATGACTACTACGTTGGGGGTCATGTGAGTGGGTTTGTACAGGAAGTCCACAAGGCTGCACTTCCTGTAAAGGGGAAGGGAGAGAGAGCTGCGTGTTAGTGGTCTGGCTTTGGGGGAGATTGAGTGTCTCTCGTCCCCGTTGGGCTGAAGATCAGTCAGGGTGAAAAGGTGGCCATTTCCAACGAGATCCGCTGCCAGAGTTCTTTAGTCTGTTTGCCCCTCTTTAGGTTCTGCAGCACATCGTTGAACTGCATCATGCCAACTGGAGTCAGACAAAACGCCCCGCGGGCACTTCTGATGATGTTCACAAAGTCGTCGTAGTCTGCGGGGGTCAGATGGATCAGCCTGTGGTGGATGTACTGGAACAAACACAAGCACACAGTCAGGTGAGGGAGGGAGGGTGGGAATTCTGGCCTAATATATTTTACAGTAAGTATACTTTGTATGATCTGCGAGTAGAGTCGGGTAGATTATTTATAAAAAATTATTACAAAATCTGTAGTCAATAATATTATCTCTTATAGCAGTGGTTCTCAATCTTTTTACATCAAGTACCACCTCAGAAAAAAATTGTCTCTTCAGGTACCACCATAATGACGAGGCAGATTAATTCCTATTATTAAGAATATTTATTATTGTTAGCCACGTTAAACATTATAAATAGTTTAAACATTAACACTGTCCTGTGCTAATAGCTAAAAAAAATTATAATACAAAATTAAAAGTCAACGTTTAAAATGCACTTTTAAAAGTTAATTAAAAAGGGTAGGCTACTGTTCTTAAAGTAAAAAAAAAATCATACAAATTTCAGTGCTTTGAGATCTCATCTTAAGTGGACTGTGGAGTTTGTGTTAACCGCACACAGAGACTAACTTTAATTAGGCTATATCCTAGCTCCAAACTTCAAGCAAGGCAAAGCTGCTTGAGTCTATGTTCTGTGTCCTGCGACATTTGAATCACATCCAGATAAATTAGCCTAAATCTGAGGTAACAAATTAATCGAAAGACACGCTGCTTTACAAAACAAATAACTTTATACATCGAAAACATGCATTGTTTTACACAACTGCGAGCACATATTTACCACATTTGTGAGAATTATTTTACCAATGATGCAGCATTGGTAGATTCCCGAGTTTGCAGTAACTGAAATGCCAACACAACAGCACTGGTCTGCAAAAGTGCTTCTCTAGCGTCTATCTGCCCCGCAAGTGCCACGCACCACTTCCTCTTGCTCTGCGCTAAAGCGGGTTGATTTTTAGCATCCGATAATGCAATGAACTAAAGTAAACATTCCAAGTACACCGGTGTAATCATACGCTTCAGGGAACAGCCGGTGCTGATCACATCAGCATAATCGTTCAAGAGTTAAAAGTGTTTTTTTTTTTTTTCATTATTCAATATTTCTCTGCGTACCACTAGAAGGAAGCCCACATACCACTAGTTTGAGAACCACTGTCTTGTAGCATACATTTATGGTAATGTAATCTGACTACTTTTGGATTACATTACTTTTGTATTAACCCTTATGTGATGCCTGTCGCATAGGGCTAGGCAATAAAAAGTAATTTAGCAAAAGCTGTGATTCGCATGCACAGCTTGTCAGGGAAGCACAGCTCTATGATGAGTAGTAAATCTCTTATGAATGCCAGAGGGCACTCATGCAGAAACTGTAAATAGGCTGCAAAATAGAGACCCAGAATTTCAAATAGAATATTATAAAATTAATGAATAAAATGTTTTTCATTTATTAAATTTCGTAACTAATAATCATACAACTTTGGAATTACCTCAAAGATTTATTTCATAATTACACAGAAATTATGAAGTTTGGAATAAATCCATGTTATTAAATGTGGTTATTTAGATGTACGACCATCACAAAGCTCCAAACAACGAATCGCAGAATGATTATCCTTGAATGGTGCAGGATTAAATCATTTGCGATTTGTACAGTAAACTCTTTATAGTAAATGCTGTTCTGAAAGCAGTTGGAGATTTACTCATTACAGAGCCTGCTTTACTGCCAAAATGCACATACAAATCACATCTGATTAATCAAGCGGCCCTACTGCCACACATTGATGTAGGATAATCTTGGACTATTTTGACAAATATACTAACACTAACACCTTGTTGTTTGTGTTCGCTAATAGTAACACTGGATAAAACAAAATTACATGTTAAGATTTTAAAACATGTATTTAAAATTAAGTGAATTTAGAAAACTGTAACATTACAAAAACAATATGAAATATACAGCAACAATACTGCATAATCAAATATATATATATATATATATATAATAAAAACAAAACAAAGTACATATGACAACCCCAAACAACAGCAACACTGCAAACACAAAGTATCACAGCTGTATACAAGTGGCAGGTATATTAGGAAATATCTATATACACATGTTGAAAAAAGCAAAAAATAAATTGATAAAATAAAAGTTTCATTAAGAGATACATTTTTAAATATTAAATTAAATTACTAGTACTTACTTTACTGATTACATAAACTAAATTACATATAATCTATTACTAAGCAGCTTTATAAAGCAACTTATGTACTGCAATTAACGTCAAGCAAGCACCAGTGCCTACACATTTGTATTGGTGCTTGTATTGGAGACGCATGAGTTTGTGCACAGCACATTTCCCCCACACACCACCAGTAGAGTTAAAATGTGATCACATTTGCAAAAGGTGATGGGACTTCACAATCAAAAAGATACATTGTCTGTTGACAAGTGTAGCAATGCTCTTTCAAGCCACTTTCAAGCCAACCGCTTTTGGCCCAAATTGTCAAGACAAACCTTTGCACAAATTAAATCTGGGAAACTTTACCACCCTTATATAATACGCTACCAATTCTTACTAAAATGACATGTTTTTGCCTGCAAATGTTTTGCCGAGGAACAGTAAAATGTGTCTGCAACTTTAGTTTCACATTAAGCAAATTAATTTAGGCGTGATATTTATAGTAATTGTAGTTTAAATTGAATTTTAGTTAGTGTTTTGAACACTCTTTTGCCTGAAACATTTGTTGTGGAGAGATGGGAACTAAAATGGTAGCTTCACATTATTTCTGAATGAACTCATAAAAAGTTTTGGTGATGCAATCCTCTTGGAGGAACAGATAATTTTGGAAGTAAACAAAATTATCTACAATCTTCCCTTCTCTTGTTTTCTTCGTGTCCCCTTAGGGGCTCTAGAGAAGCAGGATACTAGGAAAGAAAAATAAAGTTTTTCTAGGAAAAAAAATACTTCTTTTTGGTTACAGGATTATTTCTATGGAAATGATAATAAAAAAACTGAAAAGCTGGATGAGAAACTAAATGCTGATGTTTCTGCAGATAAATATATTGTTATGCATATGTAATGCACCATGTTTTTATCCATTAGATCATTTTAACTTAAATCAACAATTCATATGAATGTATTTAACAACTGAAGAGTTACGAATAAATTAATAAGGATGCATGATTAAATGCATGACACTACATTTTGGACTTTGATTTATTTATTTACTTATTTTTTTTCTAGCTCTAAAATGTGTTCACTTATTAAACATCTCATTACCCACATCTTCACATGATTAATCGTGCACCATTATAAATGCATAAACATCTTGCTACTGGATGGCACTAACTTTAACCAGTTAATAAAATGTAAAGAGGTTATGAAGCATGTTCAGAGGGACCTGCAGCATATGGAGTGAATTTCCCACCAGCGACATACAGAATGAGTCAGTGACAGCCTGTGAGGTTTCCACTCGAGTACAGCCTCTCGGTCCCTCATCTCATTATCCACGCATGGAGAGAGTGGATTAGACCTGGCACTGTTTCCCTTTCACGTTTACCCAACATTCATTTGGGTAGATTTACAGTGGCAGACGTATGGTAGACGCTCCCTTGATTTAGGCATTTTGAAATTTTAACGGTTAGTTCACCCAAAAATGAAAATTCAGACATCATTCATTTACCGTGGTGCTGTTCTAACAGATATACCCTTCTTTCTTTTTAGGGAGAAATTTAAAAGAGACTGGTGCTCCAAAACTTTGAATTAAACCAGCTTTAAGCTTTCAATCAATTAATAAACAAAAGAAAATAGAAATTAGTAAATTAAATTAGTAAAACATGAAATTAAATGCTGAGATATCCCAAAAAGTAGCCACGATCCTTCATAGAGTTGAATATCTACAGATCAGAAAGTCGGTTATCAAATGAAAGTCGAGGCCCCTATCATACACCCGGCGCACGATGTGTTTGGCGTGATTTGTTGTCATTTTCAGACCAGCGTAACCCTAATAATGTATTATTTTCTATATAAATATAAAAACCACTGCCTCCATGCCTTCTTCATGCCTCCTTTTCCAGTTCATTCATGACAATTTGCTTTTGAATAATGTTATTATTAGATGTAGTATTATGTATTATATGCATATTTATATTTGTTTTAATAAAAACAAATTGAGATTTGTCCATCTGTCTGGTTTTGGAGACGAAAGCGACATTATATGGGGCATAAGAATGGAAAGTGTGTTTGGATACAATATGTAATATGTTTTTTGACCACACTTTGTTATTATTGTTCATTTATTCATTTGCTGAAAATTAGAACTGAATTTAGAAATAGTTTTGAAACAAATCTTAGTGCTTAAAATAAAAAATATAGGCTAATGAATGTCTTTAGTGGAGTGAGTACAACACTGTTTCAACAACACAAAGTAAAAAGGCTGAATGGACGAGGCTCATTGTTTATCCTCACGCTGCAGATGGTTTGTTTAACTGTTTTCTCGCTAGTGAAGCGTTCAGTTTTTCCACTTACAAAGTCTACCATGTAAATAGCAAGTGTGCCATGGTGCGACACAACTGATTCTTAAAGGGAATGGGAGATGAGACTCTGATTGGTTTAATGCATATTATGCTCAAAACACACCCATAACTCGTTAAAAGAATAAGCACAACACTGACCATGCGCCAGGGCACAAAGCGTAGTTTTCCGCCCTTAAAATAACAAAAGTGGATTCGGACACGACCTCAATGCTTTTGCCCCATGCGCTTTACACTTTGCGTTTAGTTGATTAAAATAGAGCCCAGAATGGTTGATGAATGTGACAAGCTCTTATTACAATGCATAACTCAATGCATAGATCATATTGTGTCACATTTCTCTCAACACTTTAAGGTCCCATCAAGTGCTTTGAAATGGGCATTTTTGTTCGATAACATTTAAAATATAAACATGTATTTTGATTTCACATGGACTTTAAAGGGATTGTTCACCCCAAAAAGAGTATTTACCCCCCTCATTAACTTTCCCTCAAGTGGTTTCAAACCTTTATAAAAGTTGCTTTATTCTGTTAAACACTAAAGATATTTTGCTGAAAGAACTATTGACTTAGTAGAAAAGACAAATGCTATGGAAGTAAATGGTTACAGGTTTCTTCAAAATATCTTCTCTTGTATTCAAAAGAAAAAAACCTCAAACAGGTTTGGAACAAGTAAAGGTTGAATAAATAATGACAATTTTCAGTTTTGAGTGAACTGTCCCTTTAAATGCACCGTTTTTTTGTCAATCATCCTTACATATGGGAGTCTTTGAACCGGACCTATATATTAAAACAAGAATGGAAGAACGATTCCATTACCATGAAATTATTCAGATATTTTAAAAACAATTACAAAAGAATAAAATATATCATCAGATGACAATATCATCACTGAGTCACAGTGCACCTCCTCAGTACATTAAGCATCTGGCACATACTTGCAGTCTCATTCATATTCTCAAATCTATCCCTTCAACAGTCTTCAAAAATCAATATTTTGATCACTGAAAGCCGATTCACCAGATCCGTGATTAACTATGACAATTATATCTGATCACAAACAGTAACTGCTCTGCAGTAAAGCCATTCAAGTCATTTTATTTCTGCATTTTGCTGATGATATTCTTGTTTTATGTCTGTAGTAATTAAAAGTTAAACGTCACTTCATCATTATGTACCAGAAACTGCCATCTAGAGGTATAAGGGGGAATTGCACTTAATGAGAATTCAGATATATCATTTTTGATACACAGAAAAATCTATTTACTGACACTAATACATAACATACCCTTATACACTTTGTAAAAATATTTATTTATTATTTTTAAAATAATTTATTTATCTCTTTAAAGCTTACTGCTGCTTTCACTTTCCTGTGAAAGCAGCAGTAAGCTTTTCACAAGCGCAGACAGAATTTTGTTTATTTTTTATTTCTCTCAATGTGGTCCAAAAGAAAACAAGGGCATACTGCATAAAAACAACATCAGGATGAGTGAACTATAACTTTAAGGGCACTACGAGTGTCCACTTGCATAAACAACTGTGCCGTATGCCCATGCAACAACTTGAAACCTCTTTGAAATGGCAAAATAAAGAGCGTAAGCTGGCTAACAGGTAACTGCAGAGCGTGTCTGTGTGTGCGAGGCAGAGATAGCATGTGTGTGTGTGTGTGTGTGTGTGTGTGTGCTCGTTCTCTAGGAGGCAGCTTTTGGCTTTGGGCTGTCACAGTGTGTTTGATGCTCTCTCATCAGTATGCACCATCCTGTGAACAGACTCAGGCTTCCCTCTCTAGCTTTAACACTCCAGAATTGTTCATGCACAATTTATATTCAGTGTGGGCGACAATACCATCGCAATCCAGCCCTGGCACCACTCGACTGCTCTAAAACCCTACTCAAATTCACTACTTCAAACTTGAAACTTGGTCTAACGAATAGAAAAATGAACTTGGAGACGGTTGCGCCGCATTCAATACTAAATGTCAGCCGTGAAGGATCATCTCATGTGTGAGAGTGTAATTTTAACTGCTTCTGTCAGTGGAAGGATGTATGTTGTTCCTGGATAATCACCATTGTCATCAGGGTACGGATTTATTTCAGGATTTCATCCAATTAAGGGATGTTATTAGTAATAATGTCAGTTTGATTAGTTTCCCCAGGCTGAACGGTAGGGATTTGGGAGACTTTACCTGTAAGTAGGCCTGCTGGCAGCGCTGCACGAGCTGGTGGAAGGCAGGAGTGCGGAGGTGTGCATGGATATGAGCAGGGTTTAACCTCTGCAGGGCCTCCATAATGATCTCCTGCAGGACAAACGGACTAAGAACACCTTTCGCTGCCCCCACGCAAAACTGGTAGACGTGGTTCACACCTGAGAAGAGATGCAGACGGGGGAAGAGAAAAATACATTGTATATGCATTCAAGCTTTAACTTTTTTTTTTAAATTATTTATTATTTATTATTTAATTATTTTAATTTAATTTTCAGGTTTCTCAGCAGAGGAAGTCATCATAGATGGATAAACTTGGAGCTCAGTAAAGCAAAAAACTTTTTGGATTTCTATTTGCTCACATAATAAAAGAAAAACTCAACTATAGTGTTACCAAGACTTTCAGAAAAAATAATAATAACGACGGCAGCCAGAAGAAAGAACCAGGCATGGGATGACAACCGGTTTCAAGGTTTACCAGGTTTGGAAAGTCGAGTTTTTAAAACTGCCAAATATTTGTTATATTGGGGTTTAATTTACGAGTTTTTTGCAACTATTTTATTTAGTATTTTAGAGCAAAAGTGTCTCCAGCAGAAAATGACCCTCCACATCAAAAGCTACTGTTCCAAAATGTTTTAAATTTTTCTTAACCCTTTAACTGTCGCACCCAGAAAAAAATGCTAGGATTGCATTTTTCAACTCCTAATGTCACTAGTGAACACACTCAATGCATTTTTTTAACACATCCCATAATTTCTAAAATATCAGCCTCTATCAAATGGTTTATATGTCCGTTTATGGTAAAAGTACCGGAATTAATACATATACTTTGAAAAATCTACAAATATGTGTAAGTAATATGTGTAATGTGTAAGACCAATTTATTTTTTAAAAAAATCTAAATAAAACATTATTGAATACTAAATCACTTTTTTTTTTTTTTTGAAGTATGCCATAAAATATTTCAGATTATCATTTAACATGTTTTCTTGTTTTTTTTTTACAATTAAACCAAAATTAAGTGTAGTAGTGTAACAGGATGTTTGTTTGATTTTTTTTGTAAACCAACAATGCTGTGTGTGTAAGCCATTATTTAAAATAGTCATTCTTTAACTTTAACAGTCATCATTTAAACAGTAAACACATGGTCAACCGTTTGGTAGAGGGGCAGAGTCAAAGGGTTAAAATAAAATATAGTGTGTTCAATGGGGAAAAAAGTTGTTTTTACCCAGACATTTAAAAAGAACCTATTTTAGAGTAGTAATCACAATACCGTGATATTTTTAACAAAGGTTATCATACCATCAGAATCTTATAATGGCCTATGCCTAAAAAGAACAATGTCAAATTTACTGTCCCGCCCAGAGACACTGAATTAGGAACACCTTGAATAAGCGTTAATTTGTTTTTTGTAATTTGATGCAAAGATGATATAATACAAAGTATTATAATACAAAAAATAAAAAAATAAATCAATATATTAAAAACTTTTACGCATTTAAGATGCTGATGACCATTAATGCATCATAACCATCTTGTGAAAAGGGTCCATTCTTTATCATTTATATCATTTCAATTCAAGCATTGACAATTTCTAACAATTTAAGTGTGGTAACTTCACTACTAGTTGTATCTTGCTCATCAATGCACAGCTTTGCTTGTTCTGACGGTTTGTCCTTTTCTCAGACACATAAAATCCATCTAGCATCATTTATTCATTTTGAAATATCTAACTATTGGACATCAAATAATCCTGATTGAGAGAGTAAATTCTAATTCAAATTCTTTAATAAAGTCCACATAAATAAAGTCCACATAAAAAAAATGTAATCAAAAAAGCTTAAATGCCTAAAGGCCAGATGTTGATTTTCCAAGCCAATGATGTCATTTAATATTATGATCAATTAACAGCCAATTTGATTTGATGAGCTGTGTTTTCAGGAGTGCTGACATTTAATTTAAAAATATTATCTAGGATAATTCACTTTGATTATTTGTGTTTGAGATGTTCCAAAACACAGTAAGTGCAGAATCTGGAGCAAAAAAAGCTCTATTTTTAGTTAGAGTTAGAGATCTGGTGTTTGACAATGTGAAAACAAAGTGGAAATTGCTGTCAGTTCCCTTACACAGTCTGTTTACACACTATCCTGGCAAATACAGTTTAAGATGTAAGTATTTAACCCAGAAAATCCTTCTAAAGGAAGTGGAGGACCAATTAAACTACACGTCCATCTCAGTGGGGATCATTAGCGAGGAAAGAGGACAAATTACTCATTTGAAAAGGATGCTGAACCTGAAGCTGGCTAAATATTTTCTGCTTCTGCATTTTCAATCGTAACATTTAGACTCAAGAAAACTGGCAACATGCTGCGATCAGCATGGGATAAATCTCAGAGTAAAAGAAAAGACATCAAGATGTCAATAACTCAGCTGGAAACTCGCTGTTGAAACCACTCTCTTCTCTTGTCTGCTGAAGGCACGGTAAACTGCCGATACATCATTTATAGTCTACCTCAGCCATTATAGCAGATAACGGGAAATGAAAGGAGTTTTTAGAAAACCGGTCTTCCCTTAAAGCAGTACTGAGAAGAAAGGTGGACGTACCAAGACGTGCAGCCAAGCTCAACAGCCATTTGACGTCTTCCGTGTATGGGGGACTTCGGGAAAAGTTGTTTGGGTGATCGTTGTGGGCCCTCCTTCCCAACATCTCCAAAGCCAGCATCCCTAAAAGAAAACAGGAACATTTGGACATCAACCCCTTTGTCCTGCACCACACTGTACTGATCTAGAATTAAATTGGCACATGCACCCAACGTCCTAATCTCCAGGACTTATGAGTACTGATAAAACGGAAATCATGCCTTAATTAATATTTCTCACTGTGAGAGTTCTTTGTCAGTCCTGCAACATGGACTCAACCGACCTCTCCCTCACCTCTCTTGATAATTAATCACCACAATTCAGGACCAGATGGATCCTATTGGGTGCAAAACAGCAACATAAGGACAGGCAAGCCATGCCCTAAAGGATCTGTGTAATTAGAAATCAAGCGGCCTTACCGACTCTGTAGGCCGAGTGGAGGTAGTGCAGGCCCTGCTGGCTGATCGGCTGGCTGTGCTGCTCGTCTTCCACGGGGAAGGGTGCGCTGACCAGTGAGGGAGGCTGAGACGAGAGTCCTGGAAGAGAAGCCCCCTGAATGGCCTGGATGGCGGCACCGGCGTGTACTCCTCCTGCAGGGCAAAAGAAACGTCAGGAGTGTCTACAAATTTACAAGCTGTCCAATAGCATGCCTTCCTAAAAGACACTGGTGAAGTGTTAAGACCTGTAATGAACTTTTGAATTAATGACCGAACTGACTTTTTTTATTTACAGCATCATAAATTTAATCCACACAATTGGCAAATGATCATAACAGTCTGGAGCATGAGTGTCCTGTGGCAGAATGACCAGTTACAAAGTAATCATTTACTCTATTAAATTATTATCCATTGAAAAATGCAAAGGATTATTGTTCACCTTCAGGTAATTCATTTTTTAGTTACTTTTAATGTACTTTCCTTAAATACAGTTAAGCTTTTTCCAAATAAAAATCATATAGTTTTTTCCAACTAAAGATACATTTATAGATTATTCCTGCTTAAGAAATGATTTAAGAAATTTATTAAGAAAGATTTATTAAGAAATTAGTTTATGACAATATGTGACACTGGGCCACAAAACCAGTCAAAAGTGCCTATTTTAGGAAACTGAGTTTCATTCATCAACTGAAAGTTGAATAAATAAGTATTTCATTGAGGTTTACTTCCGTTATGATAGGACAATATTTGGCAAAAAAAAATATATATACATATATTCTGAGACTTTGCCTTTAAATCTGTCTAATTAAAGTGCTTAATGCATATTACATATCAAAAAAAGTTTTGATGTATTTACAGTAGAAAATTGATAAAATATCTATATAGAACATGATGTTTACTTACTTTCTAATGATTTCTGGAAGAAAAAAAATCGATAATTTTGACCCATACACTATTTTTAGCTATTGCCAAAAATATACCAGTGCAACAAAAAAGGTTTGTAATTAAATTTAAATAATTAATTTTTTAGACATTATTAGAAAAGTAATTTAATACAACTTTAAAAAGCAATTTATTACTAATTACATAATTTACATAGCTTAACACTGAGAATTACATATATTAAACAAAGAAACTATGAAGTCAAGCATTTCAGATATCATGGACAATTATATGCATGTAATTGTGCTTATTTTACATAGGTTGCAGCATCCAGGACATGCACATATAAGTACAAAATATGTGCAGTTTATTTCTGTTCATACATCATTAAATGTAATGGAAAATTGATGCTCCAGACCATCCTGAATTCATTCTCGACAGTTTACTGAAGCTGTGAATTACACATTTTGCAAATAATGCCTGACTACTAAAAATCTGCTAAAATCTACTTTAATGTTCTACATATGAAAAATAGTCCCCTACACCTTAAATGTGAGTGAGCAAATAGCACATTTATCATAATCCTGGGATTGTATACTATGAATATTGCTGGCTTGAAGACAAATTGCTTGTTACTCATTTTCTTAAAGTCCCCTTAGTTAACATCACCTGCCAACTAAATGAATAAAATGAATTTTGTCTCATTCGTATGTAAATAATATTACAACTTTCAATCCACAATTAAAGTCAAATTCTAGTATGACTCAGGTGTAGATGTATGCCGATATTCAATACTCCAATATATCATGATAATGAACATGCACAATATTGATATCATGGGCATTCCAAAATACCAAAAATAACAATTTATCATTAAATTAGAGTGCCTTTAAAAATATCTGCATCATAATTACAGTGGTTTATAAAAGTGCCAAATGCTTGGTCACTTCATTGGTTATCTTAATAGTTCAAACATGTTCACGTTAATCTGGCCTACTACATGCTGAAATATTGATAGGACATGTTGACTATTTTAAGTGTTTTGTATGTTAACAAATGTGCAATAAGGCACCAATAGGTAAAATATAAATATATATATATATATATATATATATATATATATATATATATATATATATATATCTTCACGTTTCAGTTGAGATTACTTCAAACATCGAATAATAAAAAAAGCACATTTCAAAGCACTTCACAGAAGCTTTAAAGTAGCATCAATATCACGATAATACCTTACACGATAATACCAACAAAATCCACATTACAGACAGCTTTTTTGTTGGTGTGGTTACTGCATGGTGCCTTTGTAGGGCAGTATTGTCACTGTGATGAACAAAAAGACTGAGGCTATTTAGAAACCTAAAATAGCCATAAAATCTTTTCTTCTTTTGGATCAGAAACAATCAAGCCTGTAACAACACTTTCACCTGTATGATGTTCATTTGACAGTTATTAGCACTATGCAAGATATGAACTGCCACTCACTGGAAATGGAGTCAGCAATAATAGTGACAGTAAATCTGAATGTTGACAAAAAGATGTCAATGTTAAATGCTGACAGAATCACAATAGACCATTTTGAGGGATGTAAACAGAAACAATGGTCCCAACGTATTTCCTGCTTTACATTTTTCATTTTCTATAGCTTCCAAGAATCCAAAAAGAGCCACATATTGA
This sequence comes from Danio kyathit, assembly GCA_903798195.1. Lineage (NCBI taxonomy): Eukaryota > Metazoa > Chordata > Actinopteri > Cypriniformes > Danionidae > Danio > Danio kyathit. The sequence goes on along the minus strand of LR812531.1, from coordinate 26,563,655 downwards.
TCAATAATGTTATGACCGCTGTTTAACATGAAGTTATGATTGAATTGCCTCTTGTTACAGTTATGAAATAGGTTGATAAGCAGGAAGTGTTCATGGGCCAATGGCATCACCACATTAAAATGGTCTATATGGCGTAAAACATGGTGTAAACAGGGCCTCAGAGACCATAGTTGAATGAGTTTCAATAGTGTTGAATGAAAATGAAAATATCTATAACTTTAATAGATGTGTGATGTTAATAATGATTAAAATACATCACAGTCAGTAACTGTTTTACATTTCAAAGAATTAAAATCAATTCAGATTCTGAACCAGGGATTTCTAAAATCAGAAGACTAGTGTTGGGTTGGTCATAATCTCAACATAGCAGTCTTAAATGCAACAAAACAGCTATTTAAGGTCATAAATTGACCATTATTTCAACCACAAATAAATTACTAATGTACATTTAATGAAAGTACTAATCATTTCTTACAAATAGCTGTGAAATTGTAAAATTGCAGTATGAACCCAACGAACATTATATGTTATGCCCAAAATTGTGTTTAGATGGAAGTGAAATTCTACACCATCTTCAACTTGTGTTCCTTACCGGCCACAGTAGTGCTGAGTGGAAGCGCTGCCTCTGTGGTGTGGTATGGGTGAACCGCGATCTGAGTCATGGACGGCACTGGAACACCAGGGAAAGTGACAGCAGTAGCTGCCAAAGGAGGATGTGGGCCAGTGGCCACAGAGAACGGGTACTGAGCACCAATGAAAGCAGGGTGCATTCCCTGAGAAGAGAAACAGGCGCTTTTTAAACCTGGTTGATACGCCTTCCTTAACTCATACACCTGCCATTGAAAAACGAAAAGCCACAAAATTAAATTAAACCAAGGGCACAGTTGTAAAGATAATTATACACATAATCTAGAATGACTCTGCATCCATTTAAATTCTGCCAGAAATGTCACACTAAGCATCACTGACTGCCAAGTAAGTGTCTACGTTAATGTATAAATTTAGCATTTATCACCTTCAGTTAAGTGCAGGCCAACAATATTACACACTGAAATAAAAATTCTAAGCACAGGTAATTACAGCCTATGAATTATATGAAAGAGCTCATACTTGTGGGTAGGCCGCCCCAGACACAGGGAAGACAGCAGGACGGGGGACGTGTTGAAGCGGGTGGCCGAGGTACTGTGGGGTGCAGACGGTGGGCAGATGTGTTTGGATGGTAGTGTAGGGATGCAGGCCTTGCGTGTGTGCCATGGCTGAGCCTGGCAGCGCATGAGACTGGTAGATGGTGGAGCCGACAGAAATGACGGGTACTACGGCGGCTGCGGTCACTGTTGTAGTTACAGCAGAGACACCTGATGAATCCAAAGCTCCGGTATTATCCAGAATACCACAGCCTCCTTCCAGTGGCATTCTCCCAGCTCCACCGTTAGCCCCGCAGCGTCCTGAACCTTCTCGCTGGGATCCCGAACCACCGCCAACGGTTTGTTCATAAAGCCAATACCACTGATGAGCCACCTCGAATAGGACTTCTGGATAAACACCACCCCCTTTTGCAGCCTCCTCAACAGCCATGCATGCTTTCTCAAGCATCACATTGTCCTGAAAAGCAACAAGCAGATGATTTTGATTAGTATAAAAATCTGATTACAGTCATATAGAATGCATGTGAGCTGTTCTGGATGGTACCTGCTCCTTGCACTGCACCAGGGCTCTTTGAATCTCATTGGGGTTCAAGGCATGAGCATGAGGCAGGCAGCTCAAGGCCAGCTCTGCCGCAGCTCGCACCATGTTAGGATCACGTGCACGTGACGCACGATCTGCCAGTGATGCCACCTCTGGAGGAGTGAGGTGCCCGTCCCAGCATTCCACCAGGATGTTTAGAGCAGCACTCCCAATCTCCATGGCCTGGCCTGTGGAAACAAAACAGAAGAATTTAAACAAAGTTGTAATTATATACAGTATATGTCCATGTGATTTATTTGATCATTTCATCCATCTAAATCAGGGGTGTCCAAACTCGGTCCTGGAGGGCCAGTGTCCTATATATTTGAGTTCCAACCCCAATTAAACACACCTAAACCAGCTAATCAAGCTCTTTCTAGGTATACAAAAAACTACCAGGCTGGTGTGTTGAAGGAAATTGGAGATAAACTATGCAGGACATCGGCCCTCCAGGACCGAGTTTGGGCACCCCTGATCTAAATCCATCCATATAAATCAATCAAAAAGTAAAATCCATCCACCTAGATCCATCAATAAATATCTAGCTACCCTTCTGTCTATCAGCATGTATGCAGTCATGTCTATCTACATCTATCAGTATACATTCATGTCTATGCACAAATTCCCATTCATACATCTGTATCTACCCACATTTAGATTTCCATCCACTCATCCACAGACCCACGTCCATCAACAAAACATTTATTAATTCATCCCCATCCATCCATTTAATCATCTATATTAATCCATCATCCATCTAATGTCTAACCATTTTGGAATTACACATTTATAATATCTATATTATAAAGCAATTAGGGGTGTAACGGATCACGGTTGATCCGTACGGATCACAAGCCATGGTTCGGAACACACGTGACCCGTGGATTAATACTTTTTTTTTTACTTGTATTAATCCTAAATTTGTACCGATCGCAGAGAGATAGCCTCTCGTGGCATTCAAATCACGTGTATGAAAGAATTTAGTCTTTCTTGTAAAATATAATGATGACGGAAGAAGTTGTGGTGGGTTTCATTAAAGGTGTTTTCTGTCACTAGTTGTTTAGCCTGCATTAATGCACTCAGTGTAAATGCATTAACATAAATTATTAATGATGGTGATTTGCATATGTTTGTTATGCCTTCGAATCGCTGCATTCAAATCTGTGTTTGAAAAATGCAAAAATCAAGAAAGAGGTTGAGTATTTAGTTTACAAACAGTCAAATAACACAGAAGTACTGCGACAACAGTTTATAATTTAGATAAAACCGCTGATGTTTATGCAGGGTATATGCAGGAATCCTAAAGGTAATTTCACTTTCTTTTTAAGACTTTTTAAAGAACTTCTCGAAATATTTTAAGACCTCATCGCCACTTCAAGTTCTAAGCAGTATCAAACCTTAAAAATAAATATGGGTTGCACAAATTATAATGTTAGATTTCTACATTTAGCGTCATCGGCAACAGTAGTAGTACCAGTATTTTTTCACAGTATTGAATATTTTACTATTTATTTTATTCAGCTGATTATTTATTTATTTTTAATAAAATTACAGTTTCTAAGTTCTGTTTGTTAAAGCCAAATGTTTCTTGCAGTACTGTTTTCGTAATAAATGGAAAACAAATTACATTTGTCGTCTCCTCTTTTTGGCTGATCCAAAAAATGGTTTGATCTGTGACTAATAAACCGTATAGTTATCGGAACTGTGAGATTTGTGATCCGTTATACCACTAAAAGCAATAGTTTAGAACCGAAAAATGTATAAACACATGGTGTTTTACATTTTAAAGGAAAATATGACAATCTAGAAAAGATCATAGAAGCCTAGGAGTAAGACATTAACCCTTTGTCTTTATGCACTTCCAGACCAACCGACAGGGTCCCAACCACTGTGTCTTTGCCTCTATGAATTTCAGGACAATACTGCCAGGCTGATTAGCAGCAGCTATGCATTTTAATTAGTACTGAAGCTGATGAGATCAGGACCAGGGAGGTTCTAGAGCCAAGCTGACTCCTGTCCTTCATTTGCAGGCTTTGTTTAGATTTGTCTACATTCACCTTAGATTTGCCCTGTAACACAGCTCCCTAATAATCTATAAAATACAGAGCAACACTGCACTATACAGACTTCTTTTAGACTGCAGCAACAGTGAGTTCTTAATAAAAAATCTTTTTACAAGGTTCTCCTGTCTTCGCTTTTAAATTCACAACCCCATCATAAATCTATCCATGCATCAACTACCCATATCAGTCCATCCTTCCATATTCAACCATGCATCCAACCAACCATATCTAACCATCCAGACATCAATCCTACCATATTAATCCATCCATCCATCATTTATATACATATTTATCTATCCAATCTTCCTATCCATCATCCTTCGCATCTATGAATCATAAAGCCATAACTAACGATGCATCTGTCCATAAATCATGCATTCATCTTTTAACCATCCACCCATCATCAAACTATCTTTCACCATCTTTCCATGTCTAACCCTGGAGTAGTACTATAGTACTTTTGTGATCACTGCAGAGCAATAGTTTCTCACCTGTAATCCAGGATACGTGTGAGGAATACGTTCTTGATAGCCAATTAGGAGACACGAAATTATGCAGGCCAAGGGCGTACAGGCCGATCTCAAAGGCACAGAGATGTAGGTTGCGGTGTGGCCCCTGGTGGCCTCCGCTGGCAGAGGGCTGAGTGAAAATGGAGGTGGAGCTGTTTCCACCAGCTTTAATCAGCACAGTCTTGGCCAGCTCAAAGTAGAAATGGGCAGCTGCTTCAGATGGCTGGTTGGGAACGTGTGGAGCATGGCATTCGGGCCGACGGCCTTTATACCTAAAAAAACAGAGATAATGTGTGTCATAAACTGCAAAGAAACTGAATCAGGGAATATGTTCTGACTCAGAAGTAAATCAACTAACAATTGTTGTTGAGATTATGGAGTGTGGTACAAGAACTCAAAAATAAGTCCAAACAGGCTTGTCTCACCTGCTGGTGTCAGTACTCTTTGCTCTGGCTCCTCCTCCAGCTCTGCGTGAGCCGCTGGATGATGAGGAGCCCAGTGAATCAGAGGAAGAGCTGCTAATGCTGTCGCTGTCCTGACCTCTCCCCCAGGAAGTAGCGGTCCAACCTCCTCGAATAGGCCGTCGGCTGAGAGTAGGAGAGCTGTCTGACGTTGTCTCTGGAGCACTGCTGTCTATGCTTGCCATGCCTAAAAAAACATGCAAGAAGAAGCATGACTTTCTTTTGCTCTCAAATTTCTTAATGCAGTCTAGTGTTGGGAGGTATATGAAGTTTAATCAATCTATCCATCCATCAATCTATCCATCCATCCATCCATCCACCAACCCGTCACTCAATCTGTCAATCCATCAATAAATCTGTCTGTCTGTCTGTCCATCAATCAATATATGTCTATCTATCTTTCTATCAATCTATCCATCAATCTATCCATCAATCTATCCATCAATCTATCCATCAATCTATCCATCCATCCATCCATCCATCCATCCATCCATCCATCCATCCATCCATCCATCCATCCATCCATCCATCTATCTATCTATCTATCTATCTATCTATCTATCTATCTATCTATCTATCTACCCATCCATCCATCCATCAATCTACCCATCCATCCATCCATCAATCTACCCATCCATCCATCCATCAATCTACCCATCCATACATCCACCTATCTATCTATCTATCTATCTATCTATCTATCTATCTATCTATCTATCTATCTATCTATCTATCTATCTATCTATCTATCTATCTATCTATCTATCTATCTATCTATCCATCCATCCGTCTATCAATCTATCCATACATCTACCCATCCATCTATCTATCTATCTATCTATCTATCTATCTATCCATCCATCCATCCATCCATCCATCCATCCAATCTATTTATCAATCTACCCATCAATCTACCCATCAATCTACCAATCAATCAATCAATCAATCAATCAATCAATCAATCAATCAATCAATCAATCAATCAATCAATCAATCAATCAATCAATCAATCAATCAATCATATAACCATACCTTACTCACTCTCTCTGCACATGAACCAAACTTTTTCTTTAATGTGATGTAATTCTTAACGTTAAAGGGTATTTGTTTGATCTATAATTGTATACAGTATCATGCCATTGAACTGTTGTATGAACACAATATCGCACGAGTAGCAATGCAATATGGCTGTAAATCGGCACTGATATGATTTACTGTGGCCTCGCTTGTGCACCACAGCAGTACTGATAAACAGCTGTATTGCAGTGCTACTTTTGTGATGCTGCTCTAGTATGTCATTTACCAATTAATCTAATAGGCTGATTTGTTGTTAAATTATTATTTATTGTTTAATAAATAAATTGCATAATAAAATTAAATAACATTTAAAATAAAATGTTTCATCTATTAAAAAATGTTGATATATGTTGTGTATAAACCGGAATCAAAGCTGTCAGCCTAAATGCCATGCATCAGTACTGAATTAAATATTAATTTTTCCTTTTTTGGCAAAATTTCCAAATGTAGCAATATATTAAACAAAAACTATATAAAAGGTAAATGAGTGAATTCTGCTCTCTCTTACCAGTGTGTTTCTTTTTCTGCCGTACAGGTGACCCCCAGCAGCGGGTGCCATATGCCCCACGGCCCCCCAGTGCCAGACGACTAGGCACAGTGCCCTCGGGTTTGAACGGTGCAGCTTCACTCTGCTGATCACATGAGGTCGACTGCGCACCTTCTGCCAAAACAAAAGTATGAGGAATAAAATGAGAATTTAATCTTGCCCACTACAATCTTCATAAAGACACAATATTTCTCTAAAACAGAATTGTCTACCCATAACAGTTTGGTGGATATTGCTCACCTTGATCTCTGTTTTCAGAGATGCCCTCTCCTGAGGCTGTGCTCTGAACACCACCAGCTGAACCTCCTTGCTGGCCCGCAGCTCCCCCGCTGGTCATGCCCTGCACAGCAGCTGATGTTGCTGAAGGGGTGTGCTTCGACACTCCCCCAGAGGCTCCGCTGGCACCGTGGGTGGCATGTTTGGATGGGCTCTTCTGGCTGCTGGTGGCTGGTTTGCTAGAGTAAAACGAGCTCAGAGTCTGCGGCTTATGGGTCTGGCTCTCACGATCAAGCAGCTTGTCCAGAATCTACACAAGAATCAAATGAGACAATAATTTAAACATGGTATCATGGCTTGTGTTTCATCCAAACGGCAACACCCCGATCTCCCTCATGAAATCATATTAGAAAACTTTCTGAAGGATTGCTTGCAATAACTTGCTACAATAGAAATAGTCCAAATTTACAGAAAACATTTTTTCCCAAATTTTCTTTTATACATATTTAATATAGATTTTTTTTAACCTGCTTTGACTATCAGAGAGTAAAAACAACATTTTTTCCCCATTTTGGATAGTTAAAAATAGGGTTTGGGACATTTCATATGCTGCAAAACAGTTGCAGGATGACACTGTATATCTGTAACAAAATAAAAAACATTCAAAGTACTTTAAATTACTAAATCATTATTATTATTTTAATAAAGTAAATGCAGCCTTGGTGAGCAAAAGGAACGTCAACAAAAAGAAAATCTAACAGACCCCAAAAGTTTTATACTATAGCGTGCATTTCAGTTTGTTACTGAATATTTCTGAAGACTTCATGCTATTTAAAGGGCCATGAAACCCCCCTGTCTCATCAAGGTGTTTTCACACCTCTAGTTTGGAAAAAGTTAGAAAAGTGGGCGTGTCCAGCTCTGTTTAGGTGGGAGTGTCAGGGGAGGGAAAGAGGAAAAGATTTGCAAATATGGAAGTTTCCTTTTGGGCACGCAGACGCAGGGGAGCAAGACAGTGACTGTGTTTACATGGACATCTAGTAATCAAGTAATCGAATTACTTGCCAAATTTTTAATTTGTCGACTTTAACTGTAGTTTGGCACTTTAACATTTTATTCAGGAACATTTCCTGCATGTCGCCTGTGACAAACGAGATATTGAAAGCGAGGAACTGCTACAAGAGTGGAGTTTTAATGGTATGTTTGATACCGCATGGCGAATGAGAGAAAAAAACCTCTGCATTTCTCGGTAACTTAGATGCTCAGTAGGTAGCGTCAGAAAGCCGTGTGTGTATAGACTATCATGTCACAAAATAGACGGGAATAGTTTGATTGTGTTTACATTCGGAGTAAAACTGAAACTGTGACGAGCGGCAAATCTGGATTTCATCATTTCAATTCAATTCAATTCACCTTTATTTGTATAGCGCTTTTACAATGCAGATTGTGTCAAAGCAGCTTCACATAGAAGATTATAGTAAATTGAAACAGTGTCAGTTCAGTTTCCAGTGTTTAAGTTCAGTTCAGTTTAGCTCAGTTCAGTGTGGTTTAATGATCACTACTGAGAGTCCAAACACTGAGGAGCAATTCCATCGATGTGCAGCTCTACAGATCCCGAACTGTGCAAGCCAGTGGCGACAGCTGTGAGGAAAAAACTTCACCAATGCCATATGCAAAAAGCTCTCGGGTAAAAAAATTTACCTTACAAACCCATTTCTGTTGTGTGTCACATGCACTGTAATCCACATGTGAGTCCAGCTAAGCTCTCATAGCGGGAAAATGCAAACAAAACCTTTGTTGCAGCAGATTAATAAACGTTGAACAAATTCATGTTCTTTCACTTGTTTTGGCAACCCAACGTGGCGTCTCTCTGTCGTCTGAACACTGTAACAGGTAAAACAGTCTCCGAAGCTATCATGCATATTAATGAAATTGCACCGCATACACAATAGAGCGCGCTGATTGGTTTGAACAAAGTCTTTCTCATGAATTAATGCCGCACACTCAGAGACGACACAATGTACTCGCAGGTACAGACAGCCACTCTCCTTGCTGGATTACACGCAAGTATCTAATCGCCGTGACACAGCTTCAAAAATTAGTTTCAAACCGGAAGAACGAATTTGCTCAAAATAACGCAAAAACAACCAATTTTCACTTTTTAGTGTCCTAATAGTGTTTATAGCAGCGTGGGACATATATATGACTGTCAACAGCTCAAAAAATGTAATTTGGTGTTTGTAACCCTTTAAAGTTACAATAAATAAATCACTTTAAAAATCTTGCCTTTTTAAGCTTGCTTTGGTCATCTTTATAGGTGATCATCAGGGCTAAAGCCAGGTCTCCTTTCTCTCTCCGTGTGCCTTCACATAACAGAGGATGCTCTGCCTCGCTGACTGTTGTCTTCATACCTGAAAAAAGGACAGGCAATTGAAAAACAGAAAGAAAGAAAATTTCTTCCATAACAGACATAAGTAATGGTTGGTTTTGTGTTTTTTTTCCACATAAATTGACTCTTACCAAGAGCTGCTACAGCTGCCTCAAAACCCAGCTCCTCATCGCCAGGCATTTCATTGTTTCGGTTCCGGCTTGGAGGCCGAGAACCCGTGGGAGAGACCACTGTAAAAGGCAAATGGAAAAAAAATAAATATGAAAAATGAGCACTGGGATTCTGGGGCTTTAAAGAGCATTTTTTAAATGGTGAAATAAAAGGTAGATGTGTGACGTACCAGGGGTGCAGAGCACATCAAATATGAAGCTTGCCAGCATGAGGGGAAGAACAGGCCGATAGTCGCAGAAGTTTCCATCACGGAGCTGTTCTGCTCGGTCCCTTATGGAAGTCATTTCTACAATACCCAGAGGAATCTTCTTCAGCAGAGCCACTACCTCTGACTCCTGATATGCAAGCTTCACCTAACACAAAACAACAGTACATCAGTATTTCTGGAATTACACACACACTGTTTAAAATTCACCATCATTTTGTGAAACGACAAAAACATCACAGAACGTTGATCACCCTTGCTAGCTCTTGACAATAATAATACATCAGTTTGTAATCTTTCATTACTTGAATTGTAACATTGAGACTGTTCTTTAAATGTAGACATCTGCCCCGCATTTAGTTGTGTAATTGGGTTTTATGTTATTTTATTATTATTTTCTTTTACTATCATTTTATTATTTTTTATTATTATTATTATTTTTATAAGGGTTGTTTGATATGTTTGTAAAATGTAAAAACGTTAAATAAATCATAAATAAAAAAAAGAAATTCACCATCAAAATAGGTTTACTTTGCAGTAGTCATGAGTAGCCATATGGCAGATACATATTAAGCATTTACTAAATAAAATCATAAATACTACGCACTTAAAAAACATTTTATAAACTGGTTAAGAACAAAATAATACAACTTTTTAAAAGATTATTTAAATGTAAAAGTTTTTCTTGATCCATAAATACAACCTAAAAAGTTTACCTCAAAAATTTGGGTGATCCATAAAAATGTGCTTTTCAGACTATTTACCACTCAAGTACTGACATTTTGTAAATTATAAGTAATACAAACATGTGTTCAAGCAATATACTAATCTACAGGGTTCATACACATTTACTACTAAAATTCCAAGATTTTTCAGGATATTCAAGAAATTTTTTATGGCCTAGTGCAGGGGTCACCAATCTCGTTCCTGGAGGTGCGGTGCCCTGCAGGGTTTAGCTCCAACTTGCCTCAACACACCTGCCTGGGTGTTTCAAGTATATCTAGTAAGACCTTGATTAGCTTGTTCAGGTGTGTTTGATTAGGATTGGAGCTAAAATCTGCAGGACACCGGCCCTCCAGAAACAAGTTTGGTGATCCCTGGCCTAGTGTTTCATGTAATGTGAGATATGTGGTAAATAATTAGAAAAACAATGCATGTTTAAATTTATTACAGCATATCATAAATCATGTAACAATCTATTTAGTTTAAATTTATTTTTATATCTACCCTGTAAAACCCAGAAAACAGTCAACTTTATCAAATGAAATGAGTGTAGTTAACTCAAAATTGACTGAAAGTTAATTCTACTCATTTGAAAAGTTTTGAACTCAGTGTTGAAGGTAATGAGTTAATTAAATACCTCATTACTTCAACTTAAATGGAGTAAGTTCAGAGTACTCATATAGATTAGTTAGATTATTGTGAGTGCATGTTTTTGGCCAAGGACATTAAAGAAGTAAAGACAAATATTCAAGTATAAATATATGAAAGACAATTTTCAAAAATACACATTTGTTAAACTAATTTCCAAGACTTTTCCAAAACATTGTGGGTTTTTCTGTTTTTTCAAAACTTTATCAGTCCTGGAAAATGCCTTGTCAGCATTTCATGACTTTTCCTAGTTTTCCTCCACCTTATAAACCCTGAATCTAAAACAATGTAATGTAATGCATAAATGTCTATATAAAATACATCACTATACTGTAAAATACACAATGTACTGTACTGATATCTAGATCCCCAGATTGGACTACTGTAATGTCAGCTTTACCTCCAGGGCTTTAGTAGAAGCTGGCGGCCTCTGCAGCTCCAGGGAGAACATGCCAGTGTTGAAGGCCAGATTATGGAGCTCCAGCCTCTCACTCAATACTGTCAGCAGGAAGGCTACTTTAGACAGGGTGTTCGTAGCCACTTGTGTCTGTTTAGTGGTCGACACCTTACTCTTTTTACCCTAGAGAAAACAAGAAAGATTTATTTATAAAGGTGAGCAGGGGTAATCGCTTTAACCTCCATGGAAGAAGTGTAAAAGCATGTTTTAGTACCTTTGTCTGTGGCTGCTCCACCTTCAGATCAGGAGGGTTAGCCAGCAGATCTCGAGCAAGATCAACAGCCAGTCGACATGCTTCATTACTGTAGCCGTGAGCATAGAGGGCCTCTGCACATGCAAACAGAACCTGCAACACACCATTAGACCATTTTAAATCATTTGAAATTCAGGACAAATACATCAAAATGATTCTTTGATTTATGAAAGGTCGGTGAAATTTATGCTAGGTTGGTGGCGCGAGTGTTTAACAAGTCTCGAGTCCCATAGAGGTGCTTTAGGTCAATACTTTTTGTTTTGTTTTTTATTTTATGATTAAAATTCTTTATTGTTTGCTGGTTCCTTCCTTGACAGAGTGCGAGTTTGAAGTTTTAACTACTGTTATGGTAGCATCACACACATTTCTGGCATAAAATCAAAACACCAGCAAAGAAACACAACAACGGAGCACAGAAACCCCACTGCCTACTAGTGTTTCGGTAGTATTATTGCAGAGCAAAGCAGACAGAACACAGTATAACGAGCATTTATACCATACAAAAAAAAAAAAAAAAAAAACAGACTAAGGCCATGTCTATGCATGTATTTTTACAAACAGGGTTTGCCCTGCTTTTGTTTAAAAAACAAAAACTCTGTCCACATGAAAAAGCAAAAATGCACTGTGATGCATGTTAAGAGCACACCAAACCAATAGGAGGCAATAATGACACTTTTATACTGTGTTCATACCAAACAGGGAATTAAGTATTTGCGCAATGAAATTGCATACAAATCAATGCAAATGTGAGAACAGAGGCAGATTAGGCAGATTACGAGTAAACACAAAATATGCGATGCGTTTGTAGCATTTGGTTTAAACTCAGCCGTGTTGGTCAATTAGACAGTAAAAAAAATGACACACACGCTGACATCATGAGGTGTAAACTCCGGTTGTAGTGTCAACACTGTACCTGGACTTTAGGAAAAATTCACCCTGGCCGGAGTTTTCAGAAAGTGTTGGTTTCAGTCACCTGACACTGTGTTTTCGTGTGGACAAACAGTGAAACCGTTTAGAAAAAAAGACGTTTTGAAAATACTCATGTTCGTGTGGACATGACCTTAACCAGGAGTGACCAACCTGGAGATCTACCTTCCTGCAGATTTCAAGCTGCATCCCAAATGGCACACTATACACTATCCACTTATGCACTTACACACTCAACAGCATTGTTTATGAATGTAGTGTCGTTCCAAAGGGAACAGTAATGTTTTTTTACCAAGTGGAAATTCAAACAGTTTCCCAGATGACGTTTGACGGCTGCCAAATTAGTGAAATAAATGACCAAAGTACCAAATAACATGTGCCATGAGTATAACCGCATTTACCATCGGGAGACGCTATAATCACTCTCGTAGGAGAATTTTGCTTTCACAATCCAAAATAAATAAACGAATCCAACATGAGCACCTGAATGCTCCGCCCCTTCTGCTACGTGAGCAAAGCAGTGGCTGTTGAGTGCATGAAGAGTCCAACAATCCACACTTTTTTTCCAAGGGTTAAATAAGTGCATAATCCGGGTAACTAGTGCACTTATTATTTTTAGAGTTTTCAGTGTGAATGCACTACTTGCACTATATACTACAAAATGGCGTAAAATAGTGCATAAGTATGTGATTTGAGACGCACCTTCAGTTTCAACCCGTATCAAACACACCTGCCAGTAATTATTAAGTGCTGTTGAGGTCCTAATTAATAGGTTCAGGTGTGTTTGATTAGGGTTGAAGCTGAACTCAGGGGAAGGTAGATCTCCAGGAACAGGATTGAGCACCCCTGCACTAAAACTATAATACAAATAGAATATATAAATAATAATAAATAAATTAACAAAATACACAAAAATAGAATAAATAAATAAAAATAAAAAATACTTAAACCAGTTGCATCTATCTACCCCTCATAAATTTAAGTTCTTAATAAGTCATTAGGTTATTAGAAGATGTGTGCGTTTAGATTTTCCACTGTTCATTTTGCACCCAACTTTAACACAAAATCTCACTTTATGGAATAAAAAACAAAAACATTCACCTCCATCCTGCCCTCCTGCTCCAGAGGTTTAATCCCAGCAAAGATGTCTGGCTCTTCCTCATGATTGCTGTCTGCAACACCTCTTTCCGCTCCCTCTTCTGAAGCAGCACTGAGGTAATACGCTTGATAGTCATCTTCGCCCACAGCATCTGCACCTGCTGCAGCTTCAGCCACCTGTGGCCCAGGGGCACCTGAAGCCCCGGCTCCATCTCCCTCTCCGTGACCACGCTGAGCCTTACTGGGAAGCGAATCAGAAGGCCCAGCATCATCTATAACATCCTCATCTCCTCCATTCTCATCCAGATCTGCCTCCACTTCCACCTCTTTCTCCATAGCTGCCACTACTGGGGTTGCAATGGAGCTCTCCTTTGAAAAGCAGGCATGGGCATCAGCAGCATGTGGCACACGTTTCGTCTCAAAGGCACGCTCTTTCGAATTACCGCTGTACTTGAGTGGCTCTCGGAGCAGTGTGCTCGGTGAGGGCAACATCTCAGGAGGAGGAGGAAGAAAATCAAAGGTGTTGCAGGCCTCTGCTCCGAGTGCCAGGCTGGAGCCATCATCTAGATTCAGTTCTGCCATGTCAGGCTCTAAAGAGCTGTCTTCACTGCTGGTTCGCCGCTTAGCACTGGGATGCTTCCCGCTGACGCCACTTGAACTTCCACATGAGCCCTTGCTGCTTTGTGTTAACTTGGCTTTAGTACCAGCTGATGGGGAAGAGTTAGTGGTCTTATACATGCTTTTACCTCCATCCTGAAGTGAGAGAGGAACTCTGCTGCCCAGACAAACCAGCACACTCCCACTGTTCACATTCGACACTACTTTCCTCTTGCTCACAATGGTCTCCTTGGGGCGCACGGCCACCTCCTGCTGGGGAAGATGGGAGTTGCTTCGTGATTTGTGCTCAGAGGAATTGCCTTCTGATGTCCCACTGCGAGCTCCTTCCCCTGTTTCGCTGCTGGTTCCAGCTTTCAAGCCCCGCTGCTGCTGCACGGCCCTGGCCCAACAAAACGAGACGTTTTTCTTATCTGCGTTGCAATATGTGATGCCAGGTAAGGGGTACGCCACTTCCCAGTTGAAGTAGCAACACTCCACAGCTGGTTTGAAGCCTTGGAAGAGTTTGTCCAGAGATTTGCGGTGCTGCCCCCGTTTCACAATCTCGATCACCTTCAGGTGCCACTGTTTTAGCTGGGCAGCAAGTTCCAAACGCCTGAGTCACAAATAGAAGAGTAAAAAACATTATTTTACTTGAGCGATAACAAATACAGCCACAAATCCTTCAGCTGAGCTATTCAAAATCAGTGCTGAGTATGATTTAGAACAGGGATATTCAGCGTTGCCTATCAAGACTGACTTCAAGATTTTAGATTCAATTTTGGTCAAATCACACCTGCCTGTAACTTTAACAATAATCCTGAATACCTTGATAAGCTTTTTCGTATGTGTGATTAGGGCTGGAACTCAACTCTGCAGAAAAGTGAACCTCGAGGAACAGAGCTGAAAATCCCTGTTCTAAATCAAAGTCACAAACACCACTAGTTCTTTAAAGGTTCAAGAAACCCTGGAGTACTTTTTTGAAATTAACAGATTTGTGTGTGTTGAGCATAAGTTAAGACAACATTAGCACCTGTCAGCTTTAATTGTGGGGAAAACTGGATAATTTTGAGATTTTGTCAGCTAATTTCATCTTCTGGGTTTAAAATAATTTTTTGGGGAAGATCAAAATCGGTGACGTAGCACCGATCTGCCTGTCCAGTGATGACGTTTTGGTTTCTCATTAATATTAATAGCAGAGTTTTCTTATCCTATGAGAAGATCCTGCTTCTTAATTATTCATGACTGCACGTGCTTTCCTGAAGGCAAGGCAGACCTGCCAAGCTGTGAGACCGCGTCTGCACATGACACGCAGTACTTAGCCATTCATGAGAAGTCGTATGTGTTTGTTTCCATGATCCACGGGGTTTGTTGCATGTTTTTCCCGGCGGTGCTGTCAGGGCCGATACAGCAAAGCTGTTGGTTTGCAGCAAGCATTTTTGTCGGGAGAGCTGTACAAGAATTGGAGAATGGCGGAGTTTGTCTTTTATCAGTTGAGTTTGTTACCATTCAGACACATTGCCTATATCTGTGCTGCCGTGTTCGCCTTTGTTTAAAATCCTGCAGATTACTAGCAGGGCTAATGATTAAAATAGATAGGGCAAGAGACTACCTGCACTGCTATCCACCGTGTCTGCATTCAGATGTGGAGATTCTTGAGAAGAGAAGTCCTTCTCATTTATAGTGTTAATATATACACGTTTATCTTTATAATGATATAACAAATTGTGGTACTGTGTATATGAAATGATGAATAACATGTGTAGCAGGGCATTAAATAACTTCATATAAAATCATGGGTCTCACAGTTTGTCTCTCAACATTCATGGCCCTTTGGCCAGGTGTTTTAACTTGCTCACCTCTGGGGACTCATGGTTGGGTCTAGCACTGCCAGCCTCCACAAGACAACCATTTCATCACACATACTAGCACACGCATGTGCAGCCACCTCTGTCTGCCCATTACTCCGACCCGTGTGCCCACTGGCACTGCTGTGAGAGGCTGATGTTCTTACACTATACCACCAGCCAATAATCTGGAGAAAGAACAAAAGTACACAATGAGAACTCTAATGAACAGAGAAAACAGAAGTCAGTGTGCACTATAATTTCTTTACTTTAAGATAGATGTGGGGAAATCCACATATTATTCACTTGCAGTCTCCATATTGTATATTTAACAATGTTTTAAGATATATAATTCCGCAAAATCAAGCTTTGTGTAAACATGTTACACACACACACACTAGGCATGGGCCGGCATAAGATTCTGACGTAGGGCTGGGCGATATGGCAAAAAAAAAAAAATCTCGATTTTTTCATAAAGTTTGACTGATTCACGATTTCGATTTCGATTTTTTTATTTATTTTTTTTATAAAAAAATTTTTACTGTGTAACTACCTTACCAGCTTACCTTGTTCATTTAAATTTAAATAAATGCTGAAACTAGTTTTTTTCATGCTCACTTGTAAAAGAAAAGCAATTGTGTGACTAAACGCGGTTATGGCACTCTCTCATATAGGGATGCTAAACATAGCTACAATAGAAGTCACAGCAGGTCATATGTTGTGCAACTTTGAGCAAATTTTATTTGGAGAGAAAATGACCGAAATGTAACTTGAAGATTAAAAAGGATTGGAGGGGAAATAAATATTTCAAATCTCTGTACATAACAGAAAAATAAACAATGATAATGCAGCAATAGTTTATCTGTATTAGTGGCATGGCAGAAATATATATTTAGACAGGCCTTGTCAAAGTGAGCGGGCACTTTCACTAATAAAAAATATAGCACTTAAATTATTTCATAACAATCAATAAAATAACAGCGGTTTTATATCAAAAGTTGGTAATGATATAAAATATACTACATTTTGATGATAAAATATAACCATTTAAACGATTTTGTATTTAAACATTAAATAACGAATGCATCAAGTTAAATATAAAAAAACCGAATGAAACAACACATAGCATATCAGGATATAAAGGACTATATTTAGCAGAATGCTGCTCTTTTTATCTTTGTAATTTTATAGTTTTATTTTTGTTATTTTAATTATTTTTTGTCTTCATAAATAACTAACGAGCTATAGACAAATATCTGCTTGACGTTTTAGAAAATATTTGTGCGTAGCTCCACCACCCAGTGTATATTAAAGATCACCGTGAACAAAAAAAAACCCACAGAAACCTGTTACATATCTATCTTTATTTAAATGTCTATCTTATATTTAACTGAATCGTATAATGGCCTATAGCTGAAATGTTGGAAATTGCTTAATTTATTATAAAACATTTGTCGATATGTATTGATATTTTTTGGAGTAAAAACTGCCGACATTTAAGAATCCATATTTATTTTATTCATTCATTCATTTGACTTGTTTATTGGTACATATATGGGTTATGATTTAATTCATACAGTACCTTGACAGCTACTGTGCCACTCCATAATTCAAGCAAAAGTCCAAATTAAAGAAAGATTTGACTTTCTGCGGTGACCGACATTTACAACACGCCGTAACCGTCCTTCAGGTGGAGCACGGGTATAATATACAAAACCAGCCGTCTGGGCTTTGAACTAGGTGCAATTATTTACTCGTGTGTGTGTGTGTGTGTGTGTGTGTGTGTGTGTGTGTGTGTGTGTGTGTGGAGCGATGGGTGCGCGGGCATAAGTGACTAAAAGTGACTCCACCTGTCGAGCCAGTCTCGCAGCTCGCGCGGGAGAGACAGACGGCTGCGGGGACGCGAACAACAGCACGACGCGCTTGGAAACATTCGCAAAGCTGGCTGGCTGCGGAGCTGTTGTTGCTCTAGCGGGAAAATGTCCCGGTGTTCCCAATGGCCAGTCCGCCCTGGCGCGCTTCCGCTAAATCAGCTGTGACAACCGTGCTGAATTGTGCTGATTCTGTGTGTTGACGTCGCAGCTCAGCCGCGACGTCAACACACAGAATCAGCACAATTCAGCACGGTTGTCTAACAGTTTAGAACGGTTTGGCATGATAGTGGAAAAGTGGCTTTATATTTGTATAAAAAAAAATCGCGATTCTTCGATTTTGTAAAAAATAAAATCGTCTTAAAACGTAAATTCGAATTAATCGAAAAAAAAATCGAAAAAAAAATCGCCCAGCCCTATTCTGACGGTATGATAACCTTGGATAAAAATATCACAGTTTCACAGTATTGATTACTGCTCTGAAATATGTTCTTTTTAAATGTCTGGGTAAAAAGCAAAAACTTTTTCATCTTTGAACACAATATATTTTATTTTGAGAAACATTTAAAATATTTTGGAGCAGTAAACATATCAGGCTGAATAATTCAAGTGAACGATTGACTTCTGCTGTCTTCATTAGTTTCAATAACACAGATTTCTTTACAATTTAAAACTGCATCTTGGATATCTTTTCTGCTGGAGATACTGTTGTCCTAAAAAAACTTAAAACAAAATGTAAAAAAAAATCTAACATGTATAGCAGAAAATTTAGGTAGTTTTAAAACCTTGACTTTTTCAAACCATGGTATACCTTGAATACATTTATCGTCCCATGCCTAACACAAATACACACACACACACACATATATATATATATACATATATACATATATAACAGTTTTTAGGAAAGCAATAATCTAAAATATAGTCTTCATATGCCATAAAGTGCACAAACTGAATATTAAAATTTGTAATGCAACATTTAAGGTGCTGACAAAACATTTGACTGTAAACATTCTGGTAGCGCTTTATTTCACAGTCCTGTTTCGCATAGACATACCATTTAGTTATCATAGTCATTACATAAACTGGGTAATGACTAGGTGCTATCCTAAAGTCTAAATTGATAGTTCACCCAAACATTTCCTCACCGTTTATTCACAACCAAGTGGATCTAAATATTTCTGATATTCTTTCATTCTATCTGTTAAACATAAAACAAGATTTTCTGAAATTTTAAGGGGGAAAAACACCATTGACATCCATAGTAAGAACAAAAAAATACAGGTACTATGGGAGTGAATGGCTGTTTTTGCCAACATTCTTCAATATATCTTTGTGTTCAACAGGTGGTTTAGAACAAGTGGAATATGAGTAAATGATGATAATTTCTATTCAATATCTAATTTCTTAGGTGAACTATCCCTTTAACCTATCCAGCTACCTTGTATTTATCTTTTAAAGTTAAGTGGACATACTGTAAAATAAAGTGCAACCAACACAACTATGAATTTGTTTTGGCCTCAGTGCAAGCATAAATGTGACAAGTGTTTGCATCAGAATAAATGAATGAATGAATGAAGTGTTGCTGAGTCAGAAATGGTACCTGTTCGTGGGTGAGACACTGTTCGGTGAGGATCTCTAACAGAGGTGCAGCGTTACTGTCTCGCCTCTTAAACATCTCTCTGACGATGGACAAAAGATTCCAGATGCCCTCTGGCTCTCTGCCTCGCAGGGGCCTCAGCAGACAAGCCCATTCAGCAGCTGCCGGAGGCTCGGTGGACGACAGGTACATGGAGTTCACATCACTGAGAACAACAAGAGACCGAAGGAACAGTTAGTTCTGTCTGTTGTCCTTCTAACATATAGGTGTGTATAAATAGCTACCTCCTAGTATGATATTTACCTAAACACAACAGGTGATGGGCCACAGAATTTGTGCAGGGTCTTCTTTATGTTGTCACTGAGGGTGGACTCATCTAAATACCAGGTGCTCTGGTCAGAGGCTGAAGGGCCAGCAGTAGGATCTGTTCAATCAAGGTTCAGGAAAAAAAACAAAAAGGAAGTACATGGTATGCATATTTTCACAAAGAATGAGAAAATAGACATTTATTAATTGCGGTTTGTAGGTCAGTACATACCTGGGGCTCCACACACGGTGTTAATAGCGGTAGACTGGGAGGAAAGAAGCTCATCCAAAAGACGCTGAGCAGTCGGCAAGATCTAATCCAACACATCAAAAATAAGGCCAGAAATTAAAACAGAATTAGAGACTAAATCATTTTATAAAAGGTTTTGTTTTAAGATTTATGATATGAATAGACTTTTATTATTGTTCATATTAAATATAAAAAAATATATATGAACACACACATGTATAATCATTCATCACAGATATCTTACTACATATAATCATTCAATTAAAATAAGCAATTATGTACACTACTGGTCAAAAGTTTGGGGTAAGTTTCTTTTTTTTCTTTTTTTTTTTTTTTTAAGAAAATTCTTCTATTAGGCAGCATTTCTTAAAATGCAAAAAAAATAATTTTAATTGTTAAACATTTATTAAAATTTTAAATAACTGATTTCGTATTGTATGTAGTTTCAAATGAAATGATTACTTCCAGTCTTTATTACTTTTAATACTTAAATTATTAAAAATAATATTAATGTTAACAACAATAATAAATATAGCTGCAAGCAGCAATTATCGGGGCCAAGCAGCTCAGCTGCCACATCATAAACAAGAACGACAACAAGCTACAGAGGAACTGAAAAAACTTTTTGGCAGCATGGTACAAGTTAAATTTGGTGGAAATTGGGCTAACGATTCATGAAGAGTTCAAAACAACAGATTTTCAAACTAATTCAAGATGGTGGAAAGGAAGTTGTGTAAATTAGGGAATACATTTTATCAAATGTTCACATATCAATGAGACAATGAATCTGCAAGAGCAGTTTCATGACAATAGACAAAACTGTAAATCTTTTAAATTCAATTTTGGTGAAAATCGGACAAACAGCCTAGGACGAGTGCGTTCAAACAGGTTTTACAAAAAATTTGAAAAAAATAATGACGGAAAATTATGTCATAGGGTGCGTTTCAATCAGCTTGAAAAACATTTGATTGTAGCCCATTAAGTTCAAAAGTTATAAACATAGAAATAAGTGAAACTTTGGACAAGTGGTGGTGCTAGAGATTGATTTAGAGAGTTCAAATTTGTTGTGGTTGAAGATCAGACTATCCTCTATCAGTGTGCCAAAGTCTGCACAAATGCCGCAAACGGTTCATAGGGCTGCCATAGACTCCTAAAACGGAAGAAGCCGGAAGAATAATAAGAACCGGAACAGATACAATATTAGTATATTATATTAATATTAGAGTGATTTCTGAAGGATCATGTGACTCTGAAGACTGGAGTAATGAAGCTGAAAATTCATCCTTAAAATCACTGGATTAAATTATTAAATTAAATGATAAACTACTTTTGAGCAGTTATTTTATAGTGGAATAACATCTCACAATTTTATAATTTGTACTGTATTTTTAATGAAATAAATGCAGCCTTGGCGAGTAGGAGACACTATTTTAAAACACTTAAAAATCCTACTGACCCCAAACTTTTGACCGGTAGTGTGTTTATTAAAGTTATGACAACATTGCCCATGTATGAAAAATATCAGAATGTATCACTCAGATATTACACCAATTATTTACAGAACCAAACCCAAGACATGTCCACAGAACCATGATATAAACCAAACTGTGTGATATCTGAGCAGCAATACCCTAATAAGGACAATGAGGCCACGGTGTGCACTTCATCACCGCCATTAAGAGCTGTGCAAAGATGCTTTAGACCAAAGAGAAACTATATGCATCAAACCCATCTCCACAATTTAGAAGAACAAATAAATAATTCATGCCTCACCTGCTGTGGAAGTTCACTGATGAGGTATTGTGCAAACTTCTGGAGTTGATCCCGTTGTAATCTGGACAGGGACTCAGACACAGGTGCTCGAAGACACACGGCAGAAGCCTATAGCCAAACACATGCCAAGAATCAGATATTTGAAGTTGACACTGTAAAACTGAAAACAAACTTCACTGGTTTAACTCCTATTCACCAGTGAAAACTAAACCGGGAGCAGACTGCTCATTAGCAAACACTCTGTGCATTTCTAATGTGTCTGGGGGCTTTCATGCCTTCAGGTGGCTGTCCCAGTGTGCAGTCACCTGGTCTCCACCATGGGCAGAAAACCCCTCATTTGCAAATGGCCCATGCATAATATATGAGTTCCAGATACACATGCTTTGAGCCGATCAGAGCTAATTCTCTCTTTAGCTCATAGTGAGGTTATTAAAGAGAATGCAGAGTGTCCTGTGAGGGCTGCGCTGTGAGCTACTGGAGTGAACCGCGTTGGCCGTGTCTGAGAGATGGAGGGTGGGAGGAGAGGAGAAAGGATGAAGTCGAAGCTGGAGAACTGCACTGAGGAAGATGGAAACGTTTGAGATTCCTGGACAACACCCATAAAAAGCAGAGTGATTAGAGATTAGCCACGTGGCTCTGAGAGAGATCATGTACACTTCCATATCAAATCGATTCATCTGCAGATATTTCACACCTAATAGCTGCATTTCTACTGTCGTGCCTAAAGGAATCAAGACAGTGCATGCCTGGGCCAGTTGTGTTTCCGTAGTAATTTTCTGGGTCTTATTGGGCATTGTGAAGGCTTCCTCAGGGCCAATGGCCAGGCTTTTTCAACCAGTCAAATACCTTGGGCCAAAGTGGGCCAGCTGGGGCTTTGGGGCAGGGAGAAAGGCAAAGATTCAACAGGTCCACAAAAAGTGGTAGAGAGACCACTCGAGACACAATGCAAAAAAACCAAACAAACCAAAATAAACATTACAGTCACTGAGTAAACAAAAGATAATGAGCAGCAGTGAGCGAAAATGCCTTGTTGATGCCAGAGGTCAGAGGAGAATGGCCAGACTGGTTCGAGCTGATAGAAAGGCAACAGTAACTCAAATAACCACTCGTACACCACAACCGAAGTATGCAGACGAGCAACTCTGAAAGCACAACACGTCAAACCTTGAGGCAGATGGGCTACAGCAGCAGAAGACCACACCGGGTGCCACTCCTGTCAGCTAAGAGCAGGAAACTGAGGCTACATTTCGCACAGGCTCACCAAAATTAGACAATAAAAGATTGGCTGGTCTGATGAGTCTCGATTTCTGCATCAACCATTAGATGGTAGGGTCAGAATTTGGCGTCAACTACATGAAAACATGGATCCATTCTGCCTTGTATCAATGATTCAGGCTGGTGGTGGTGGTGTAATGATGTGGGGGATATTTTTTTGGCATTAGTACCAATTGAGCATTGTGTCAACTCCACAGCCTACCTGAGTACTGTTGCTGACTATGTCTATCGCTTTATGTCAGTGTACCTATCTTCTGATGGCTACTTCCAGCAGGATAACGTGCCATGTCATAAAGCGTGAATCATCTCAGACTTGTTTCTTTAACATGATAATGAGTTCACTGTACTCGAAGGCCTCCACAGTCACCAGATCTCAATCCAATAGCCCTTCGGATGTGGTGGAACAGGAGATTTGCATCATGGATGTGCAGCCGACAAATCTGCAGCAACTGCGTGACGCTATCATGTCAATATGGACCAAAATCTTTAAGGAATATTTCCAGTACCTTGTTGAATTTTTTTTTAATTTAATATAATCTTCTATGTTAAGCTGCTTTGACACAATCTACATTGTAAAAGCACTATAGAAATAAACATGAATTGAATCTAAGCCAAGCAGTATTAAGGCAGTTCTGAAGTCAAAAGGGGTCTAACCTGGTACTAGTAAGGTGTACCTAATAAAGTGGCCGGTGAGTGTAGATTTATCAGTTAATACGGTATAGTAACATAGTGGAAAAGCAGTTAAAAAAGCAATAAAACTCTGGTGTTTTCAAATTTTGTTTTCCATAAAGTTGTGGACATAAGTTCATATACACCTTGCTGAATCTGCAAAATGTTAAAATTAACAAAGAGGCATCATCAACATTGCAAAATGTGTATATTGTATTGTCGAGAATAAGCCATATTCCATAACAGATGTTTACATCTACTCCACAAGAAAAGTTTATTCATAAAAATGACACTGTTCGAAAATGTACATATGCTTGATTCTTTATACTTTACTTTGTGTCATTATCTGTATAATTACTATATGTTTTTATGTTTTCTAATAGTTCTTTGTAAATCCATTTTTTGTCCTGAACAGTAAATTCTTCAATTTTGCAATTATTATTATTATTATTATTATTATTGCAGATTCTGCAAGGTTCTGTGAAGCAAACTTTTTTCTGAATGTGACTGGACAGTTGCAATAATATTGGACGGGCTTAATATTTTTATAATTAAAAATACGATTTAGAAAGAATTTAGTTAGAGAAAGATAACTCTGCAATCAAATTATCAATACAACTTTTTAATGGATTCCTGTATCTTAAATATAAGCGCAGGAAATGTCACACAAACACACCCATATAGACTACAAAACCACATTTAGCCTAACCATTGTAACAGCATACTCCTGGCCAACTTTAGTTAACTGCTTAATGCAATACTATATACATGTGCTATAAATTCATGCAATATTTGACAATACCGACAAACAGAAAATGTGAAAATGTTATTAAAACTGGCTAAAAGTCATTCTGGCAAAGGTTAACCCTGCAATTACCCTGGTGTTTACAATTCTAAACCAATTTGTGGGACAATTTTTTGTTCATTTTGGTCACAATTAAAATATTTACAATAAAGTTAGAATGTTTTAATGCAAGTTGCAACCAGCATAATTTGGTAGATTGGATGCACTGATGCACCACATAAACCACACAAGCCCACTCAAATAGTTAAAGGGCACAGAAAAGATAAAGAAGGAGAGGTCTAAAGACTGACATGCACATTTTAACATGACAGCAAGCCTCTCTAGCTATTAAATATACAATGTCATAATCTAGTAGCATCAATTTCTGTTTGAATTCAGTGTCAGGTAACTTTCATGTCAAGTTTCACTAATGCTTTAGAAAAGGTCTGCAGCAATGCATCACACTTTGTGACAATCTTGAGTAGGTGGGCTAAATGTCAAGCCTGAAGTATTTGAACTTCAGGCTGTGATGTTAAGGAACGATAACTAATCTCCTCAGACACAGCCACCAAAATGCAAAGCAGCGATTGAAGAGATACTACAGCAAGATATCAACATTTAAGCGTCAATGATTTACCGAAATTCCTGTGCGGCTGATAAAGGGCTCATAGCATAATCAATACTGGAGCTGTTTGCAATGGATATGACTGCACAATGGTGATTGGTGTATTAAGAGAATACATTCTCAAAGCTGCTTGCCAAGTGGCCGTTTATGATAAGACAAGTCTCAGGTTGCAAACACTTCCTAATAGTCTTATTCTTTTCATTCTTTCCTTTTCCAACCTTATTTCTAGCATCATTTCCAAGAAACTAAACGGGAGATTTGTATATTTATTATTTATGAGCAGACCATGCAAGAATGTTTATGTAAATCAGTTTGGAAAGGACAGGACTGCACAGTGATCACTGGTGCATTAAAAAAATTACATTATCAAGGCTAAGATACACGACTAAAAGCCTACAGATATGAGCAAGTGTCATGTTGCAATTGCAAACACTCCCTAATAGAGTCTAATTCTCCCCATTCTCGAATTTACAACGTCATTTACAAAGGAATGCAGTGGATTTCCACCAACGTTTATGAGAAACCAAACAGGAGAGTTGTGTATTTATTATTTATGACCAAACCATGCAAGAAAGTATATGCAAAATATGTTTGTAATAATTTCCCCTAGCAGCAGCAAACACAAGACAAAGCCCACATGCAAATGCTAAACGCCACCCACAGCCCAGACCGCCGGGTCTATCTGACTGTGGCAGGGACTCCTACGGGGGGGTGGGATATCACAGCAGAGCAGATCCTTGCCTCCACCCTCCTGACTCCACAGGGAGGCATCAAACCTAATCAAAAGCTTCTCAGTGCTCTCACGCCCACGGTCAACTCCACACAGATAGAAACCCAGAGACACATCGCTGAAATCTTCCCCAGATATGTCCATCTCAACCAGGCCATTGCGCATATTAAAATTCTGGTTTATACGCTGTTTTGAGACACAATGAGAATTGTTGCCTTAAGTAGTTGGCTTTTATTAATGCGTTAATTTTTTTTATCTTAATGGACAGTCCTAAACTATGCTGAAAATGGAGTTCTGGTGTTTATCAACTGGCACAAATATATTATTTTCTATTTTAAGCTCTACAAAATATCAGACTGTTAAATTTTTATTAAAAATAATAATAATTTACAATTAAAACACAAAATGAAATAGTGTAAATGAACGAACATCAAGTAACTGATGCTGATTAATAGTATTTTTCTTCAACTAACAATCAGTGTTCATTTCTTTGACAATTAATTTGTCATTTTTTTTTCACTGACGAAACTTAATTGTTAATTAAAACTTCTCCCCGATGGACTTCCAGCCTCCGGCACCTAGACTGCAGCACTGCTCAAAAAGTTTGGCCAGAGGAGAAATGGTCCTGCCTAACTGAGCCTGGTTTCTCAAAAGTTTTTTTTCCTTCACTTTCGTCAATTGGTGAAGTTTGTTCCTCATCACTATCACCACTTGCTTAGTTTGGGACTCATGGAGTTACGCATGAAGGGATTTGCTCTTCAGTGTTTGGACTTTCTGCAGTGCAAATTAAACCCCAGAGAACTAAACTAAACTGAACCTCAACTGGACTGACGCAATTTCAATTTACTAGAACTTCTACGTTTAGCTGCTTTGACACAATCTACATTGTAAAAACGCTATAGAAATAAGCATGAATTGAATTCGTATTAAACGACAAAATCTATGCCAAAAATTCCCTGATTTTTTTTTTATAAAAGTTTTTGTCATTTAATACAAAGCAGCTAATGAAAGTATGGCACATGCACAAAAAACAGCTTTGTTTTGTGTTGCAAAATAAGGTGAACTCAACAATTCCCTAACCAGAAGTCAGTATATGAATTTCCTTACATTGTGAATCCTGAAAAGGCAGAGGGCCACGACATGGGCACACCATTTGGCTCCTGCTCCACAGGTACAGCTGCAGGAAGTGATGCGGCAGCGATCAAACATTACAGCCACATTGTAGGCTCCTTTTGATTGGCCGGCCTGAGGCGACACTACTGTGGCACTGAGGTGGAAACCTGTTTCAGAGAACAAAACAAACATGTCAGTCCTAAAGACTCAAATTCCTCACAATCTGGACAAAATGTCCTAGTTACTGCTGAGTTCATGATTGCTAAACACTTATTTACTATGAAAACACTGTTTAATTATGTCAAAAGGCCTTTTTTTTTTTACTTTTTTGCTAGTTATATAAAAGCAATAAAGATTCCACAAAGTTCACAGAACTGTGCAATGAATAGAATTTATTTTTGCTTCTAATGATTATGAAAATATAATTTAAAGGTTCAATTATGATGGTGCAGTCTAATTGTATAACTGTGTTCTAAAGCAATTAACTAGATGACCTGACAACATTGCCACAGACCATTTAAACATTCCTTTAAAAAGAAGATTTTTCTTTTAAAATTGGATTGAATGGATGATTCAATAGCATACAAATTTCATGAATGAAAGAATCAATATTTCTGAATCTCAATCTTTTGTATATAATTCAAGGACATGTGTTTTTAACAATATACTTGTCACAATCTCTAGTCCAAAAACTGCATTTTAGTGGTCGCCAGAAAACCAGCACGCCTTTGAGCCAATTTCTTTATCATATCAGTTACTATCTATACAGACCACAACCATCTCATCTTTATTCATAAAATGCACAATTCCAATCAGCTCCTAATGAGATGGTCTTGTTTGTCCAAGCATTTTAACTTGTAGCTGGCAAAACAAATTCTTTAGCCAATTTGTTGTCTTGCATTGTTAAATGGTGTTTGTTTGTTTTTTTTGTTTTTTTTTTTTGGGGGGGGGGGGGGGGGGGGGGTTCTGGGGAGGTGTTATGTGCACCTCATGTAAACCCTGGCCGAGAGTTTGATCCTTTTGCCTTTCTATTATCTTATTGGTTTAGCTGGGGATAAAAAAGAAGGTGGATCTTAGAGTTCTTTCTCTGCCAGCAGCAGTTCTCTCATGGCCACAGTGCTACATTTTGCTAACCATAACTTGCAACTTTAGTTTAAGGGGGAGACCCAACCTGTTTCTGTTAGTTTAATTAGTTCTTCCTTATTTGCTGGGCTCCTCACCCCTTGCTGTTTGGTTACTGTTGTGGGTAATTTGTGTTAAAATAAATAATTAAGTTGAAAGATTCCAGCTGTTGTCTATCTATTTTTTTTTCTGCCCCTCCTGACTTCCATTTATCGCAGAGACATTACCCATTAAGGTATTTTCAGAAGTTTTTTGAAAATTTAAGCCCTGGTCAGAACCAGGGTTGTGACCATGAGGAAATTTCCCCACCGGTTAATCGACATGTGACAACACTGGTAATACCGGTATCATCGTGGGGGTGGGGGTTTCCTCTTTTCCTCTTTTTTCTGCTTTTAAATAGCTTATAAATGCGTGCGTCTTATACTTTCACTTTCAGTTTTGCGGAAATTGGCAATTCAGCATCAAACTACAAAAAAAAAAAAAAAAAAAAAAAATCACCGTTATTAAACACAGAACTTTTATTGACATAACGAAAAATCTTTTGGAAAAATCCAAAATGACATTAGGCTACAAAAATGACAAGTCAGCAATCTAAAAAAATAAATAAATAAATAAACAAAAACACTGCAAATTGGCATTTATTAACAGTGCAGTCTACATGTTCCTTGCCAGGAAACCCAACATTTTGACCATTTCTGATGGGATCTTGTGGGGCTCACCATGTTCCCCATCGTGCTGAACACTCTCTCGGATGCGCAGCTTGTTGCGCACATGCAAAGATACTTTTTGCCAACAGGGGGAACCTACTTTGGTTGTCTTTTGTTGTCCTACCTGACTTCAATGTCTTAATGTATTAATTAGCCCAATGTATTATATATTACTAGCCTAGTCCTTATAAACAATCGGTTTATAAAATACATTAACGAATCTATAGGCTACTGAAGAATAAACCGAATATGAAATATGATCTTGCATAATGATCACAGCTAAACAAGCTAGCACTCAATTTATATATAAACTATAAATAAAAAAAATGCAAGAAATTAAGTAAAGGAACATTATGTAAAGAATCTAAAGACTAGAGGCTAAATAAAAGCGCCTTGTCAGAGCTAAACATAACTGCGGTCACCGCATGCGTGTCAGTTTACAGCTTCTGTAAAGATCAGACCAGGGCCGGCACGTTCATAGAGGCGACCTAGGCAGCTGCCTAGGGCGGCAGAGCAGTCAGGACGGCGTCCGCGGCGCGTCTCCCCCCCTTCGCTTTCGTCCGCAACAAACCCTGCATCCCCTCAGCACCCCTCGGTTTAAGCTTTTGTTCGCGACAAACCCCGCATTATCTCAACAACCCAGCTCCGCTGACCCCCTCCCCACTCTCTGCCGGCTTTTTCGGATTGAAGGCAGCATAACTTTCGGTTTGATGGCGGCATTCTCATTGTTTGCCTAGAGTGCCAGTTGAGCTTGCTCCGGTCGTGGATCAGACAGCCACACAATCTCAATAAACATCATGTAAATGTATAAATATTTCGATAAGTATTGTTAATGGAATATTTAGAACGATATGATCTTGCTTTTGGTTATATCGATGCCGGCTTTAAGCTCTCACCAGCGCTCGCGTGTTGTTCCTTTTTTAAAATGCGATTTATTTTTAAAATCTCTCAAGTCAACATTGGCTATCGGGTAACAATCTCCCTCAAAGATATTAGAGTTCAATAACGTGGTGCGCAGTATGACTATTGACCAACACCTCCCTGTAAGTTTGCACACTGCATAGATAGACTATAGGCCTACAGCTCTGGTGTGTTATGAATTGCATGTTTTAAATGACAGCGAGACATGCTCCACTTAGTTTTTATTGTAAATATACATTATAACTCAGTACACAGTTAAATAATATTTCTTGAATGGCTTGCCTATTGGCAGCGTATATAATCGTTGAGCATAAATGGGCTAAGCATATTTTTATTAATATTATTACACATTAATACAAACTAGTTTTTCACCTTTTGATTTTTTTTTTGTTTCCATATATTTTTT
The DNA here is from genome assembly GCA_903798195.1 of Danio kyathit. NCBI lineage: Eukaryota > Metazoa > Chordata > Actinopteri > Cypriniformes > Danionidae > Danio > Danio kyathit. Next base: position 26,533,593 of record LR812531.1, on the reverse strand, counting down.
ATCAAACGAAAAATGCAATGAATTTTTGATTTTGGTTTTCATTTTATTAGAATTAATATAATTATTAGGCTACACAACTTCTACATAACATTAGCTCTAATTGCGTTTTTACAGATATCCTACAGACAGACTTTTTGGCTCGCAGGCATTTATGCCTGTTAATTTCAGTGCTGTATTTTGACAGATTTCGCAAAGGCTTCAGCTATTCTGTCAGCTGGAACCAGCCTCAGTTTTGCAGTTTGACTTGTGTGGCGTCTACGTATCAATGTCTGGATGACAGCGAGAGAGAGATGAGATCAGACCTCAGTTTCGATGTGTGGCCGCACGTCAGTTACTGCAATTTTTAAATATTGGCTCATCTAAATTAACTTTTCATTCGATCAAAAGCCGAAATATTGCCAGACAGACAAAGCAACTTTCGGTTTTGGAAGAAAGCGGCATTAGTGATAAAAGACGCACACACACAGGATACACTCTTGTAGGCCTATTCCTTATAGATTTTTTAACATTAAACTCATAATAATCAAGTGCAAAAAAGAACAGCTGAACTTCGGAAAAAGTGATCACTGCGGTTGCCGCGATGGTTGCTTTGTTTCTCTTCAGTTGGCTTTGTCAGTGGCGCGGCATTGCTAAATCACTTTTGTTTGAATAAAAAATAAGATTATTTATTATTATACATTGTGAGATGATGGTCGCATGATTTTTTTTAAAAAAAGAAGCGCTTTTGACACTAAATCGTCCGCCATTCTCTTTCTGTAAATTCGACTCCTCTCATTCTCCTCACATTATAAATGAAATATGACGCATTGTAGCTATGTTCAGATTTTAACTATAGGGCATGCTCTCGTCTTAAGTAATTTATTTAGAATTATATTTTCCATTTAATTCAAATATTTATTTAATAAAAAACCAAATACTTAAAAAAAATGTGGGCACAGTGTCACAGTGTAAAAGTGATGTCACCGGTGCTGCATCTTAAAATTGGTAACACCATCAATCGTGGCAAGCCTAGTCAGAACACAACATTTTGTCACAATTTCGGCATGATTTCCTTGACATAGGGTGTTGTTCGGGGTCGTAAATAACAAATGGGCACCGTGACACAGTATTCAATAATTTCTTCTCATGTAATGTGGCATAGTTCATGACAACCGTTACCATGTCTGTGACACCGTTGCAGAAAGTCTAGCATGTTTAATTTTTCCCCCCGATCTTAACGACAAACTCCGTCACATGGGTGACACTGGACAATAGGAGTACATAATTTCTCAGTTACATATGCGGGTATATCTCAGTTATAGTTCGTGGGTCAGGAAATCAAAAATAGGCTGCATATTTACTTATGGGTGGGTCTCGGGTGGATAAGATCAATCATTGGTTATGTAAACTTTACTTTCTCTGAAATATTAAAGTGTTTTAAGCCATTTTATTTGACAGACTGGCACAAATGTGCACACATCTCCATTCTCACAACGAGTTTCTGAGTTCTCTCAGGCTTCCAACAGAGTTTGTTCTTCCAAGGTATACGTTTAGTGCTGAGAATACATTGTAAAAGCCCGTCTTGCTTATTCAAATTACTTGATTAAATTATTTAAATTGAACAAAATATACATTGAAATTAAGATACAAGTTATACCAAACAAAATTAGTTTCAAAAAGATATTTTTTCCAATAAAAATACAAATTATTTTTTTTGTTTGTTCCATCCACTAGGCTACTTAAATGTGCAGTGATGATTAGTTCCGCTTCGAGGGAAATAATGATTTAATTAATGCTCTACTCTAATTGTTGTATCACAAACCTCTGTCATATATTGGCTAATTTTTTAATATGTCATTATTTTGTCTTGAGCATCTGATTTTTCCTTGGTGCTGATGTGCTTTCATTTTCTCCATCTCACTTACGGCAAGTTCAGGCAAGGGACTGTTTAATAAGCAACCCATGGCTGGAAAATATAGCCTACATTTAGATTAAAAAAAAAATTAAAATCTTAGCATTAAAAAAATATATATACGTTTGATCCCATCAATGTCTTAACAAATGCCCTTAAATAACGTAGCCTAGTTGTCAGCAAGCATGAGTGTTTATTGAGATTGACATAAGATTAAAGTAAAAAACATTGAAATTAATAAAATAAGAAATATTGTTATAGCAACAGTCACGGGATGACTGATCGTAAAGGAACGTGTAGTCTGGCACATATGTTACCGATGACAAGTCAAGGTTTTATACATACATACTTACATAGGGACTTTCGTAACAGACAATAAAATTCGTGTGATCTGACCAGGGCTTTACTCCACTACTTTGATCTACTACTACTTTCTGAAAGTTCACTTCAACTGTAGAATACAAAGGTTTAACATACATAGCCAATTTACAGTGATTTGGAAATAAGATTGCGTAGATTTTTAACAATCAATGGTTTTTCAAGTAAAAATTACAATCATACCAAATAATCATGTTTCCTATGATTTTATTAAAACTGAGCAGCTTCACCACAATGTATACAATGCAAGGAGGTTTAGTGGAGAAAAAAAGGTGGAAATTGTTAGTTTGCAGAGTGTGCTGACTAAGACTGAATGATATACCAGGTTTAGCACTGTACACAGACCATACAGGAAATGAAAGACATCTGAGACGAAGAGAGAGAAAAAGAGAGAGAGTCCAAATGTGTGTGGAGAGTGGAGTGTAGTGGGTTGGCCAAAAGCTTTTACCACTGGACAGCGGCCAGCGCTCCCCTGGCCAGTAAGAGCAGAGGTGGGGGTGGTGGGTGGTTTCAGCTTATAACTCCTGTTCCAAATTCAACGGGCCTCCTCAAGCCAGCACTACTACACCGCCTCTTTATTTCCTTTCAATCTACCTGTCAGTGCCAAAAAAGCACCCCTCTATTCCTTTATTCCTGACCCACATTCCCCTGACAGCTGTCCCCGCTAAAACAAAAGGCCCAAAGAATTTCATAATCAATCTTGACTGAGGAAAAAAAAAACCGTTGTTTAAAACGGTGTCTTTCTTTAATTTAGTGAGCAGCTGGCTGAGCCAACAAGCACATCATGACTGCAAATGCCACTGGGTTGTCGTTAGTCGAACGTCATGAAATAATATTAATATTAGTCAGTAATGGCAACTGATAATTCACCTCACATGCACCATAAACAACCGCCTGAATGAGTCTACCTTACTCATATCCCAGCAGGCGATGCAGTAGTGTTTGTTGAACGGACTAATACGTTTGCAGCAGGCACTATAGGGAGTTTGGGCATGTTGTGAAAAGGCAGATCCTTGGAGCTTACAGTCTTTTTAGCCCTGTATTCTCACTAGGAGGTTAAACAAAGTGCAAAGGGAAGAGTTCTGGAACCGCTTCCCTTTTAGGTGCAGCTGTTCTGCGTCAGACTGTTCTGGCTCCATTGTGGTGGAGGGACTCAAAACATTTGATTTGGCCTTGATGGGCAGTTAGGTGGTCAGTGAAGTAGATGGACAATGATCAGCAGGGATGTTTCTTTTACAGAAATTTGCAGTATCATGTAATTAAATGTAAATTCCCATAAAAATCTGTTACCACAATATAAATAGAAAGTGAGCACAGAGGATCCAGGCCTAAGATGTAAACATAGGGTGCACTCACACCATGCTATTCGTACCGTGCCCAGGCACGTTTCCAGTTCTTTTGACAAGTGTGAGTGCTCCAAATTGGGCCCAGGCGCGGTTCAGTTGGCCCGATTGGAAGAGGTGTGCCAGAGCACGGTTCGGTTGGGCTTTAGCACGGTATGCTTGTAGTGTGAGTGCAAAGCACGCCAGAGCCCAAAACTGAAGAGGCAACATCCGAAGACACAACAACTTGAACTTTGAGTTGATTTACCGAGAGATTAAAAACTCAGAGTTTTCGGTTTCAGAATAGCTGATCTGGGTTGGGTCAATCAACTTTGAGTAGACCAACTCAGAATTAAGGGTGCACACTGTGACTATAAAAAGGCATTATCAATGAAGCGCAGATATTACGAGTTCTCCAGCTGAACTTGATGTGCTCATGCAAAGTTATAGCAAATATGACCATATATTTAAAAAGGCAACACCACTGCATCAGTGAAACAGAGACAGTCAGCGTGGGAAAACATAGCTGCTCAAGTTAATGCGCAAGTTTACATTTAAAGTATTTAATTAAGTATAATCCAAAAAGTATTGCAATGTGTGAAGTTTATTAAATTGTTACTTGGAAAAAGTGGGGAATTAGCAATAATTTTGAAGTATTTCAGATGTAAATGCATTTAAATTACATAAAATAGGCTAGTGCATTTCTACAACAAATTTTACAAAACAAGAATGCATATAACCTTAGCTTAATGTTCAGTTGAAAGTTTAATTTAAGGTTCCCACTTTTACACACGTTGAACAGTTTTAAAAGTGCACTTGTGTGTCTGCCTTTTTTATTGTTCGAGTGGTAGAGGATATGACATTTATAATGTAAGCAGAACTAAAAAATAGTTTTTAGAAGGAGTAATAATCCCATTAATCTAGTTGGTAACGTTACATGTGCCTGTGGAAGGTCAGTGAATTTAAGCTAATTAATTATTGAAAAAGGACAAGCTATTCTCGTACATGACTTAGTTCTTTGTGTGACTGAAATGTATTAGCTATGTTTCCATCCAAAAATGTGAATTAAATTTATGTGCAAAACTGGAATATCGCATAAAAGATGTGCGAGTAAAGCAGCGTTTTCATTCAATGAATCAAAGAGAACAAAATTGTCACTTCCTGATTAACTGGCGCCAAATATCAACAGTAAAAACACAATTTACTGCAGTAGAAGAAGCTGCATGAACCTGCTCTTTATTTAATTAATGACTTGTGCCTCAGAAGACAATGCTGACACACAATGAACGCATGGTAGCGTTTGAGACGCAGAGAACATGGTTAAGGCGTTTTAGAATGACTAAAACAACATTTCAGATGTTTTACAATATGTGCTCAGCCAGCTGGTTTGTCCATTCACACACATTTTCATCATCGTATGATCTCTTATAACAAACCTTTTTTAATGCGTATGCTGGAATTTGTTCAGTAAAAGTGTTTCCATCATAGTTTATGCGCATCTTTTCTTATCAAATAAAAAGTTTATCCTACTCAGTTATGCGCATATGTTTATTATGCCTATTTTCAAAAGTTATGTGCATCTTGGCGTTTCCATCAACCGATTTTTTATGCGCATATCCAAAATGCACATTAAAATAGGTGTGTGGAAACGCAAGTCTAAGGTGAGAAATACCGCTTCGTCTTTAAAAAAGGGGAGGAGACCTACAGAAACTCTGAGTTTAAACTAGGTTCACAAAGTTACCACGGTAATGGACTATGAAGTAAAGTTACCTCTCTTTCAGAAACAGGGTTGACTTACCCTGCCTTCTCCAGTTTGACAAACCTGCCATTTAGAAACAGAAAACCCAGAGTTTCTCTCATTTCAGGGTTAACATACTCAGTTTTCACTTAACCTCGTTTCTGAAACGGGGCCCATATGGAAACTTTTGTTATGCATTTACGTTATTATTAAAATTGTTGCACGTCCGCCAGTTCGCACCTCTAAATGAGTGAGTTTGAGCTACTTCTACAGGTAGCTTTCACAAAAAAAACAAAACACTAGCGAAGAAACTCAAGACAGATGAGAAAAAAAAACCTCGCTGTCAGCTAGCATTTCGAAAGTGTTATTGCAGAGCAACACAAACATCACGCAGAAGTATAAATGCACGACTACATGCAAAGCATGCAAAGTGGGTCACGGTGATCACTCGACACAGAAGTATAAACCAGCCTTTAGGGTAGAGCTGCACAATATATCGTTTTAGCATCAATATCACAATGTGTGCATGCACTATATACACGTTGCAGGATCTGCAATGTTGAACTGGAATTATATTCGACCAGGAGCCACAGTTCAAAAATGGAAGTCATTGAAGATTTTACCATAATGGAGCAAAGGTTTATCAATTGCATATGTTTTTTTAAGGTCTGATAATATTTTTTCTTCTGGAGAAAGTCATTTGTTTTATTAGAATAAAAGCCATTTTTAATTGTTTTAAAATCCATTTTAAGGTCAAAATTATTAGCCCCTTTAAGCTAATTTTTTTCCCGATAATCTACAGAACAAACCATCATTATACAATAACTTGCCTAATTTCCCTAACCAGCCTAGTTAACCTAATTAACCTAGTTAAGCCTTTAAATTTCACTTTAAGCTGTATAGAAGTGTCTTGAAAAATATCTAGTAAAATATTATTTACTGTCATCATGGCAAAGATAAAATAAATCAGTTATTAGAGATGAGTTATTAAAACTATTATGTTTAGAAATGTGTTGAAGAAATCTTCTCTCCTTTAAACAGAAATTGGGGAAAAAAATTAACAGGGGGGCTAATAATTCTAACTTCAACTGTACAGGGAGTGCAGAATTATTAGGCAAATGAGTATTTTGACCACATCATCCTCTTTATGCATGTTGTCTTACTCCAAGCTGTATAGGCTCAAAAGCCTACTACCAATTAAGCATATTCGGTGATGTGCATCTCTGTAATGAGAAGGGGTGGGGTCTAATGACATCAACACCCTATATCAGGTGTGCATAATTATTAGGCAACTTCCTTTCCTTTGGCAAAATGGGTCAAAAGAAGGACTTGACAGGCTCCGAAAAGTCAAAAATAGTGAGATATCTTGCAGAGGGACGCAGCACTCTTAAAATTGCCAAGCTTCTGAAGCGTGATCATCGAATAATCAAGCGTTTCATTCAAAATAGTCAACAAGGTCGCAAGAAGCGTGTGGAAAAACCAAGGCGCAAAATAACTGCCCATGAACTGAGAAAAGTCAAGCGTGCAGCTGCCAAGATGCCACTTGCCACCAGTTTGCCATATTTCAGAGCTGCAACATCACTGGAGTGCTCAAAAGCACAAGGTGTGCAATACTCAGAGACATGGCCAAGGTAAGAAAGGCTGAAAAACGACCACCACTGAACAAAATACACAAGCTGACACGTCAAGACTGGGCTAAGAAATATCTCAAGACTGATTTTTCTAAGGTTTTATGGACTGATGAAATGAGTGAGTCTTGATGGGCCAGATGGATGGGCCCGTGGGTGGATCAGTAAAGGGCAGAGAGCTCCAGTCCGACTCAGACGCCAGCAAGGTGGAGGTGGAGTACTGGTTTGAGCTGGTATCATCAAAGATGAGCTTGTGGGGCCTTTTCGGGTTGAGGATGGAGTCAAGCTCAACTCCCAGTCCTACTGCCAGTTTCTGGAAGACACCTTCTTCAAGCAGTGGTACAGGAAGAAGTCTGCACCCTTCAAGAAAAACATGATTTTCATGCAGGACAATGCTCCATCACGCGCGTCCAAGTACTCCACACCGTGGCTGGCAAGAAAGGGTCTAAAAGAAGAAAAACTAATGACATGGCCTCCTTGTTCACCTGACCTGAACCCCATTGAGAACCTGTGGTCCATCATCAAATGTGAGATTTACAAGGAGGGAAAACAGTACACCTCTCTGAACAGTGTCAGGGAGGCTGTGGTTGCTGCTGCACGCAATGTTGATGGTGAACAGATCAAAACACTGACAGAATCCATGGATGGCAGGCTTTTGAGTGTCCTTGCAAAGAAAGGCGGCTATATTGGTCACTGATTTGTTTTTGTTTTGTTTTTGAATGTCAGAAATGTATATTTGTGAATGTTGAGATGTTATATTGGTTTCACTGGTGAAAATAAATAATTGAAATGGGTATATATTTGTTTTTTGTTAAGTTGCCTAATAATTATGCACAGTAATAGTCACCTGCACACACAGAAATCCTCCTAAAATAGCTAAAACTAAAAACAAACTAAAAACTACTTCCAAAAATGTTCAGCTTTGATATTAATGAGTTTTTTGGGTTCATTGAGAACATGGTTGTTGTTCAATAATAAAATTAATCCTCAAAAATACAACTTCCCTAATAATTCTGCACTCCTTGTATATTGCAGAAAAACAAAACACTGCAATGTCAAATTTGTCCAATATCGTGCAGTCCTAGGTTAGCGTTTCCTCTACCGTAATGTACCTAAAGCACAGATTAACACAAAAACACATCATTCGCCAGTAAAGAGTTAATAGTGATGTTATAGCTACTGACATTTATTACCATAAAGAATCTCAATAAATGCATATTATATTATAATTATAACAGTCAAAGGTTTCTATTTCGAAAGACTCCTTGATTAGTGAAAAACAATATCGATTTATCCTCAATCTTGAGTTTAAGGCTGTATTTCATTTATTTAAAAGTGTTGCCTGCACTCTACTGGTAGTTTAAACATTCTGTAAATAAGCACGCAGGCAGACCCCTGGAGGGTGTGTGTGAGTGCTAGGTCAGGCTCAGGCCAGCTGCATCATGATCTCCCTCTGCTGCTGTACAGCCCACTGCCTCCAACAACAGCATTCATTCACACAGCCCGAGCACAAACCACTCACACAAACACCCAGCCTTATGTGCCATGCCTCTGCTTCGCTCTCAAGCCATATGAAGACTTGGCATTTAAATGTGTGCACAAGAGAGCCAAAGATGACTCAAGCACATGGATGGCTTATTTGGGGTTGCAGTTACATCCTAAAAAGCTTTAAGATGTCAAGAGTGATTTGGAGCAGGGTTGAGAATCCCTGAGCAGTTCAATTCACCTAAGGGGACTTTCAAACGCTTGTGGTGGATGTGTGTGGGATGTCTCACCTATCTGCAGAGGGTCTTTCACAGCCCTCACCCTATAGAGCTGCTCGCCACGCTGAAACTCATCAGGGCTGCCGTTGGCCAAACAGGAATATAATCTGCAACAACAAATACAGGGAAGAAATTAAAAGCAGCATTTAACAGCTTATTTTGTCATATTCTAAATCTTAGGTTCCATGAAATTAAAATAAAAAACATTTTAGATGTTAGTTTCAGTCTGATAGTTTTAAAAATATCTATTAACAGGGTTTCTGCAGGTTTCTTCAAATCAAATTTAAGACCCTTATCAACGAAATTTTAGACTTATACATGGCTGAACACTAAGGATTTTTTCTAATGGGCTGCTTACTTCTGTAAATAGTTTTGTATTAATGGAAGATCATGTAAAGGGATGTGTTGATTCAGTTTTCTTTCCCTGATTAGGGAATTTCATTTGGAGAATTTGCTGTAAAAATGTCTAACAGCTGATGCGAATTGTAGCTCTTTGCAAAAATAAAACTTAAATATATATAAAAAAAGAAGTTTTGAGATGGATTATAGGTGATTAGGTGACAGCCAGATTGGGTAGCTTTACTTGGATAGGGAAATTAAGACCCTTTTAAAATGATTTAAGACCTACAACACAATATTTCAGTCAATTTAGGACTTTTTAGGGCCTAAAATTGTGTTTTTGAAATTTAAGACATTGTAAGAACCCACGGACACCATGATTAACCAGTGTTCTCCAAAACTGTGACAAAATTGTGTTTAGAAAATATATAACTGATATAAACATGTAAAGCTTGTAGTTTGGCATTTCCGCCTAAATGGATCAACGATTTTTTTTTTAATCACCTTATACTTCCGTTTCTCATCAAATCTTGACCAATCAAATGCTCTCTAGTATCTGACATGCTGAGCCTCTTTTTATGTGATGCGCTTGATCTCAATCACTCTCACTGGTAGAGCTGTGATAAAAATGAAATGCTATTGGTTTTATAAAAGGGGAGGAGCTACTCTATGCCCCACCCTCTCATTGTTTTTCAGTTGAGATTACGTCAAACATAGAGAAAAAAGACATTTCAAAGCATTTCACTAGATCTTTAAAGTGATTTCTGGTAACATGCTGATTGATCTGGTTAAGCTTAAAGGGCACCTATTATGCTACCATGCTTTTTATGCTATTATAATCAGATTTTAGCTGTCATGAATTATGAAATGTAGCTGTGTGTGAATGTAAAAAGTTTTAAAGTCATATCAATGTGAAGTCAAATCTACAGTTTAATGTTACCATAAAAACTTAAATAAAATAATCAATTCTGAACTGCTGAAATTAGTCTTCAGCAAATCCAGTTTCACTACCGAAACTGATCTATGTTCATCTGTAAACAAACATCCATAACACCAGTCTATGATATTCTCTGGCTGTATTAGGTGTGAACCATTTCTACTTGACCTGAACTCAACTACTTTACAGTAGGTACAGTAAGTTCGAGTTGATCTACTAGTTCTTCCAACATTTTACTGAACTGAACTTGGTCATCTGACCAATCACAGCAAAGCAGGCTCAAGAAAAGGAGGGGTTTAGGATTAAAACTCTTCAAATGAATCATTTAAAATGCTTAGAAATTAGTTTAAATATAAATTTATATTGTAAGAAAATGAACATGCTTTTCTCACTTTGTATTTAATCAACTTTTTATAAGTTGCTAAAATATGAATTTATGAACTTTTAAAGCGGAGCACTAATAATAGGGTCACTTCAAAGACAGTTTTAGCTGTTATGAGGTCTGTGGGCTTTCACCTGATGTCTTCTTCATTTTCTGGGAAGCTCCAGTAGGCAATTCGCAATTGCAGCTGTTCAGGAACGGGAGGATAAACCTTTTCCACCACCTCAAATGGAATATGGAAGGCAACCTGTTTGGCCGACAGTTCCACCAGGGGGATGACTTGGCCATCTAAGAAAGGAAGTGACATCAGAGTTACTCTTTCTGCTGCAGATCATCAACATGTTCAAACTATGAAATTACTGACTTCAATGGATATTTATCAGCAATATTAAGGTTTACTCATACCATGTGAAAGCTAATTTAATTGGGATAAACATTTTAACTCGACTGAACAGCTGTTAAATTGTTTGTTCAGAGCAACATCAACAGTTTAAATGCTGTAAATGCAAAGAAACATCTCCATCCAACAGATTAAAATAAACATTACAGAAGCATGTTTTACATTAAAATACTATTTCAGTCATGCCCAAAGTCACTGCTATTACAAAAAACTTCAATTAAACTAATAATAATCATTGATTGTCTGATTGTAGTTGGTTGATCTAATCACAATATAACCATGACTGTGCAGTGTACATTTTAAAAAGTACATTTAATTTCTTAATCAAAACTTTCTGTAAACATTGAAATCATGCCAATGATTCTTATTTCACACAGTTAAAAACAAAGGACAAAAAGTTTTCTGTGTGGACGGAAGGAAGAAAACAAAAAAAACGACTAACGTCTTGCATATATTGTCACATTATATATAACAGAATGGTTTCCTGTGTTTGAGTGTGAATACAAAAAGGGCAGACTCAGAGATTAAAGTTAAGCAAAAGACAGAAATAATTACTTCAAAGCATTATTTTTTTTATTTTATTTATATTTATATATATATATATATATATATATATATATATATATATATATATATATATATATATATATAATATTGGAAAAAAAGTCAATTATATATAATATAATACAAAATTTTAAATATACGTGTATATATTTAAGTGCTGCCCTAGATATCGTTTCAGCGTGAAAATCGGAATGTGCACATGTGCAATAGTCACATTGCTAGATATGCAATGTTGAAACTGAATTAATGTTGACCAGGAGCTAAATTATTGTATTTAATTAATGTATTTATAAGAAATTTATGCAAAAAAAAAAAAAATGCTTTTCTTAACTAGAATTTGTCTTATTTATAGACCAAATATCTACATTTTAAATTGAATTTTTTTTTACTTACCTTCATTTTGACTTATGTCTTCTGATGTTGAAAACAAAATAAAATTTAAAAATAAAAATACATTTTTTACTTGATCCAAAAATGTTTAGATATTTAGACTAGAAACGAGACAAAGCAAGGTAAGAAAAGCATTTTTTTTTTTGCATCGCTATTATTCACTTTCTGTACCTGAATACTGTTGGGATCCCCAGAAAACCGTCAAATAGTGCTATTCAAACTATCTTCTTCTGAAACATATCTTCTGTATTCATATCGCAATATTTAATCACAGAAAAATAAAAATCTCAATATCAGATTTCTCCAATATCATGCAGCCCTAATATATATAAAATAAAGCAGCCAAATAAATAATTAATTTTAAATATTTATTCCTCATCCAAAGTTTCTCTGCAAAGTATTTTGTTGACTTTTGTTACAGTGAATAGGAGAGGAGGCATCTAAACCCTTAGATGTGTGTGCTGAACATTTAAATTGGTGTGAGTAAACAGGCCTTGATTGTAGATTGATAAAATCACAACATTCCGGTCACAGGCACTCCTTATTAAACAATCAAAAATACTTGGCATCTCAGTCAAATATCTGAACAATAGTCACACACATGGCTGCAGTTCAAACAACTCATTTTGAAATGGAGGAAAAATGACTGAGAAGTGAGGTTCATGACCTCAGGCAACCTAGTTTGTTCCTGAACCAGACGGTTCATATACACTCAAGGCTAATAGAGAAAAAACAAGACACTCAGCGACTAAACGCTGAACGCTGAGAAGAGTGTATAAAGTAGGGGGTTTCAATATACTCCAGGGTCCTGGATTCAAGTCACCAATTTCCTTCAGACTATGATAAAAGTGGCCACACAGAAAAAAAAAAGAACTAAAAGTCTTTCAAGAGCAACTGAATATTTGTGCCTTCAGCCTAAAGTGAACCCAGCCACAGGTTTCAGCGACAGCACTCATTATGAATCTTTATTTGCTATATTGAGCCGCAGGGCTGTAGTGACATACTTATCTTATTGGATATTATCAAGACGCGTCTGAAATGAACACCAGCATCAGGAGGTCATTATCATAACAGAGCTGCAGGCAGTTGGACTGTAATCCACTGCACTCGGTCACCTTAGAGCTGGATCTCACATTACATTCATACACAGACACTGCACTGATACGCCGTCACTACACACAACTGCCACATGAAGACCTCACATGATCAAATACACTTTCCAATATATATTATATAGTAACTTCACTACATATAAAAACAAATGTTATGCATTACTGTAATAGCAATATAGTACAGCCTAGCATCTTACTGCTTTTATAAAATATTTAGTAGATTTTAAAAATACTGGGGACACAAACTTGCATAATCTTATGAAGTATTACTAGACTTTAAAAAGTGATTCCTCAGTGAGTTTTAGATGAATAACGTAAATGTCTTCAAGAGATTGAATTATTAACTCAACTAATAAAAACTGTGATTCATTTAAGAACAAAAGAAGTGACTATCCTTATGTCAGAGCCACAGAATCATTTGTTCAACTGAGTCATTCAAACAAAATGATTCATTCAAAACCAAAAGATTGTTTTTACAGGCCTGTCTCAATACCTTTACTTAAACCCAAATTATACATAGTCAAACAGACAGAATTTAAAGTATACTCTATTTGATATAGTGTGTGAACATGTAGAGTGTTTCTTGTTTATTGTTCTTGTTCACCTTTTTTCTCGAGAAAATATGAGTGGTCAAAATGTCTTTGGACTCATTTAAAGTAAATCTGAAGACATTTTTTAACCTCACATAAGCACTGATCAATTGGTTTTCAATACCATGTTGTTAATCTTGTTCCATTTCTTCCATGTTTTCTGACTGTCAAACATTAGTCTACATGAAGTGTTGTATTGAATTCAATGAATACAGCGATAAGTATGCTGTAGGGCTGGGCCAATAAACAATATCATATTTAATCGCGATAAAAATTTATGTCGATAACGATAATAAGCTATAGAGATTTTTACTCAATATTGATCTAAGAGCCAATCCCACAGAAGACATATGCAACAACAGGAAGCTGTAATTGTGTTGAGATCAGAGATATGCTACGTTACCCAGTAGTTTAAGCGAGCTCGATTCACTTCCCTGTCAGCAGTATTTGCTGATAATTTGTTGTTTATTTTAATGACTTAATTGATTAAAAAATTATTTAAGTGAAACATTTATTTTAAATAAATTTAAATAATTATGTAAGCGTTTATTTTTAGAAAATGCAATAAGCATATTGTTTGTGTACTGTATATATGCTGTCAGTTACAGTTCTTCAGAATTTTATATTTTATATTGTATATCATAAGTATAAGACAGAAAATCAGAATTTCCAAGGAATCAGAGTAATGTGCAAACTGTTTTGGTTAATAAACAATACTCTAAATGTTAATCAAGCGTCTAATTTTTGGAATCGTCATTGTTGGAATACTCTTTTAATGCAGGAAGCATTAATTACTTATATCGAAACATATATTGTTATCATTCAATATGTAAAAGAATTATTGAGATTGCATTTTTGCCATATCACCTAGCCCTGGTATGTTGTATATTTTGCTACATGCAATGTTGTTGTTTACTTAATTAGAAGCATTAAAACGTCTAAACTATGAGTATTTTAAAGTTCTAAGTATTAAGTCACAATGGAATAAAGCACCATTGTCACTTAAAGATGCACAATGCTTTAGGAATTTTGATCATTTGCAAAATAAAAACTAAATAGTAAGCCATTCAGTATAAATACTGAACATTCCTAGGTATCTTCCAAGTTGCCAAAAACATGATGTGTATGCTCAATTCTTTTTTATGACACATGCTGAGTAAACAGATTCATTTAAACTATAGTAGATTTTCTCATTTTTGTTGTGCATGTGCAATAACTTGCTAGTTATTTACTCAAAGGTGTAGTTTACATAATTTAATTTCTGCCATTTACTCATCCCCATTTGTTACAAACCAGTTTGAACGTCTCCTGTTGAACACAGGGGAAGATTTACTAAAAAATATAAGAAATAAGCAGCCATTGACTTTCATAGCATTTTGCCTGGTACTGTACTATACTATAATGTTTATATAAAGAATATTGGACAATATATTGATATCTCCTTTTTTTTTTAAATCCTGGATATCAGTATTGGCCCCCCAAAAAACAATTTGCTATGGATGCCAATGGATGCCTTATATACCAACATTCTTCAGAATATCTTACTTTGTGTTTTACAACAGAAGAGAGATAATCATAAAAGTTTGATGAGGAAACTTTCCTTTTTGGGTGAACTATCCCTTTAAAGTTCATCATTGTTTTCTGAATACTACATATAGATCCAAAGTGGGTCATTGTCATTTACGGTCAACAAAAACACTAGTACATTAACTGCACAATAAAAAAGCGTGCAACCTAACGTTCTACCATTACTATATAGGCATGCCATGATCACACAGCAGAGCCTAACCACATCATTACAAGCCACCCACATAACCTAAACCCAACTGTCCAAAGATAAAACGCTAAACGACTTCAGAGATGACTTACCAACACCATAAGTTGATACAAAAATACTTTATAGACAGACAGTGGGAGTCATAGAGACCAACGACTTCGCAGGGGACAGGTGACTCATTACAGGTGCTGACAACAAACAGCTGCACAGCAACAATACGAGCATGAGGGCGACTGAGATCCCAATGAATCAGGCGGCACACTCATAGCCAGTCTTGGCTGACTAAACCATGGTGACCAACAGAAGAGGAGTTAACACAGGCTGCGAGTCAGGCAAGACAGCTTTGTCTTTTGTGAGGCATTGAATAGGTGAGACAGTCTCTCATGAGAAGTCTGCTGTCCCACTGCTCCATACCCTCCAACAAGCCGAAAACAAAGACACGGAGTGCTATATAAACAGTCATGTCTGCGTTATTGTATTCACTCTGTTCCAGAGCCAAGAAAACAGGGCACCTCCGATTTACTTTTTGGATGAATTCAGATTAAACACATAAAAAAAGTAAGTTTTGATGTCTCAAAGTGGGCTGTGCAAGATCAGCAGCATTATGCAGATTGATCAAATGGGGCTTTTTTTGTTTAACCACAATCCTCTGCTCAGAGGCAGTGACCTGCACAAGACAAAGCTCTTTTTACAGCTCTCAACTCCACCCAACCCCCTACAACATTCACTCTCAATCTAAACACCACACAAGGCCTTCGTTTCCAAACCCCCTTAACTCATCCAACAAATGCTACTCGCTCCACTCAGGGATCTGCAGCCGCACGGATCTCTCTACTGCACAGCTGACAAGTCTCTCTGCACACGCACTCCATGGGGCCTGAGGTGGACCGCAGTTACAGACTCACTGACCAAATGCAACAGAAACTCTGTGCAAACATTATTTTAACACATCACAGCTGTGCCGCAGTGTCCTGGAAGATTTATTTTAACTTAAATAATAAGCAGAGGATGCTTGAAAAGTATATCTGTGCTAATACATCGGACTTAAACAAAACTGCAAAAACAGCTGCTTTTTCAGTGGAAGAGACAGTTCATTCATATACTTTTCTCTTATGCGCACAAAAACAACATATTTTGATGAATGGTGGTGTTCAACAACCAGTGTTGGTTTATGCTGTACATTTTTATCAGTTCATCCACGATAAAACTGCTTGAAATCAAAGTTCATCATAATGCTGGTTGAGTCCCGCTGCTTCCTCCTAAACTCCAGAAAGCACACACATTAACTAAGTTTTCATACCTCTTAAATTCAAAAGAAGTTCTTCGATAACTCATTGTATATATCATAATGGGATTTTTTGGGGGAGATTTACAATTAGGTTAACCAAATTTTAAACTTAAAGAGATAGTTCACCCAAAAATTCTCACCATTTACTCTCTCTCAAGTGTTTTCAAACTTTGAGATTCTTTCTTCTTTTGAATAGGACGATAAACGTGTTTTAAGGTTTACCACGATTTTGAAAAGTCAAGGTTTTAAAACCTTTAAAATTTTCTGTTATTCCGTTCCTAAGGTATTTGAAAGTTGTTGTTTTTTTCGACTATTATATTGAGTTTTTTTTAGGGCAACAGTAGAAAAGAACCCTCCACATCACAAGCTACTGATCAGTCCATGAATCAGGAAACATCTGAAAAACAAATCTCTTATAAGCCACCATCCAGCATGCTGTAGAGCTGAACAGTGCAGTGGCTTTCATTATGTCCAAAGAAAAGAAAGATATCCATGCCTTTTCACGTTGAAAAGAAATCTGTGTTTTTGAAGCAGAAGTCAATGACTTATTTAAATTATTTAGCCTGACATTTATTGTTGAAAAATATTTGAAATGCTAAATAAATATATACCGTGTTCAATGGGGAAAAAGATTTTGTTTTAAACTCAGACATTTAAAAAGAACATATTTTCAAGTAATCACAATACCGTGATATCGTGAAACCATGATACTTTCATCCAAGATTATCATACCATCAGAATCATATATCGGCCCATGCCTATTTTGAACACAAAAGCTAAAAATATGTAACCACTGATGTCCATATTAAGAAAAGCAAATACTTTGGGTGTTAATAGTTACAGGTTTTCAACATTTTTCTAAATATCTTCTTTTGTGTCTAACAGAACTCAAAGTTTTTTTGAAACAAGTAAAGATCAGAACTTTCATTTTTGTGTGAACTATCCCTTTAATACAAGGGTTATGGATCAAACTCACCTTTGATTTAACTCAAATTGAACTTAAATTGGAAACAAATTCTTTTTTTATGATATCATAACAGCTCTAAAAGACTTAAAGGAATTTTGACAAGAAATACTGCACTGAATATTGATGCAGTAGCATTTTTGTAAAAATATTAACAACAACAAGGGCTTAACTAATTGAGTGTCCTGTTTAGGTTAATGTCTTGTATTACATATTTTGTTGTTGCAGAAAATTCATTCATTATGCAAAACAAACATCTGCAGTAGTACTACAGGCATTTATGTCAAGTTCTTTATTTGTTTTAGTTGCCAACTAGTGATGGAGAAAACTGCGTAACAGATGAACATTTAAAGTCACCTACAATATGCTGACAATGTAACAAACTGAAAATGTGTATTATATTATATACAGTTACTTTTGCATGTAACTGTTTAAAAAATTGTTTTAGATTGTTCTGCACAATATCTGACACCTTTGGCAGTATATAATCTGAATTGTTTCATTTAAAAAGAAATGAAAATAGCTCCAAACCATGGAAATATTAAACAAATTAGCCAAATTAGCCGATGTATGGAGCCACAGTTTGACTTGGTAGGTCTAAACATGCGGGTCACGTGACAATGTTGTCCATAAGTTAAGAATACATCTTAAGGTCAAAGGTACAGTCATGCCAACTTACGGTGTGCTCACGTTACAATGACAGCACATAAAAACAATCATCCTCCATTACCTTTAATCTTCACAGTGGGTGAATTTGGGCCGGCAGACTGTTTCCTCCATCCTCTCCAGTTCTGGCAGAGACTTTCTGCCTCTGATATGAATGAGCACAGGGAGTCCTCCTCAAAACGGTCTGAATCTTCAAAGGAGAACCTCTCTCCATCTTCCCACTCAGCGAACATCAGTTCCATCACATCTGCTGTGTGGAGACCTGGACGCCTCAACTGAACGTGCCTGTGCTCTCCTGTTGTTTTGAGAGTGACACTCGCCCAGGGGGAGGGGAAACTCACACTCAACCCAAACACAGCGTGAGGGGCCCTAGGAAGTCCCTCAAGAAGACTGTGTTTGTTAGCAATATATATTTACGGGTTTAAATTGAGCATTTGTGAAACACAAGTGAGGATTTAATCCATATTTTTTTTCACCCAAACTGCTGAAGACACTTTAGTTCTTTAAAAAACTGACACAACTCATGACTAAAACCCAAATAATACACTAGACTTATAACTTTTCCCCCTAAATAAGTGGTCTTGCATTGTCAAGTAGGAACTTATAAGTCAAAAACACCAACAAAGGTGTGTCGTTGGACCTCTCACGATTCAAATAAGATTTTGACCCCTCTACAGTGGTCTGATTGCAAATAAGTTTTCAAACTGCATAGCAAGTTGTGTTATTTGACAGCATTAACCGTAGTGACTTACGTGTTAGTAAAGTTCAGGGCTTTTTAGCAAGCATGAGTTCTTTTCACTCAAATGTTCATTTAAACCCCCTCTCCTCTGTTTGTCCTATCAGCTGAGCCTCGAGTCCCTCAGCAGCTCCACGGCTAACAAAACAAAAGAGCGGTGAAGAAAACAAAAACAGGTCCCCAAGTACAGCTAATGACTCACCGCGGGTTTATTTTACTTAAATAAGGGCATATCACAACTGTAAACCCGTGTTAACCCTAAACAACCCTTGGTACGGTTGTTTTTATTTCGATCGAGGTAGCTCTGCTAACTCCGAGAAGCTAGTCGGGTTAGCCTGCTAGCTTTTCTAGCTAGCCCGAAATCCCAAACAAATCAAAAACAGTCAAAATAAGCGCTGACACGGCCTGTGCTTATGTCCCTACACATAACCAGAAGGTATAACGCTGTTTTGACGTTTTGGCACAAAAGCCTTGGTCCCTAATCCGAGTCTTGTCGATCCACTTGGTTACCCAAAACAAACGACCGGCCAGCGCTCTTATCTCAGCATTGTGCCTCAAAGTGGGTTTACAGTCAAATCAGACGACTAAAATGCAGAGTTAGCCCCTCGACCAGGACATACGTCCATCCGTGGAAAACATATTTAATTGTCTTTATGCCACCTCTAGCTGCCTCGTATCTGTCTTCTCCTTTGTGTGTTAAAGCTTGTCATCCGCTTGTCTTCATGTGCCACCGGCCGGCTCTCTTCCAGTCCTCCGTTTGCAAGCAGCCAGCGCTCTCTGGATCCAAAATGTCTTTTAAAGCCGACAATTTGGAGTCGAGATCCCCCTGTACTCTCTGTCCTGCCCCCCTCCTCTCCTCTCTCTTCGCTCCGCTCGGTTCAGCTCAGTTCGGGAAGATGAAGATGGCTCTTCTGCATCAGCTGATCCGCACTTCCGCTCGACGTTAAAGCCAGACAAACAAGCTTCCAAAATTCACCGCATAATAAAAACGTGTGGCAGTTATGAGTGTGGCGTTTTGGTACTTAATCATAAATCATCTGTTATGCATTTCAGCTCTTTGATTTAACACAATACTTATTAAATGATGAATACTGTGCAACAGATCGTCATGGATGTTTTGGACATCATATTCAAATACAGGGGCGTAGCAAACATTTTAAAAGTGTGTGTGTGTGTGTGTGGGGGGGGGGGGGGGGGGGGGTCAGCTGTATGACATCCAATAGGTTACATTCATATAATTATTAATTACCTGTTTCTGAATGGTCTGTCTCTAAAAGTGAGGGGGAGTTATCCCCCTGGTTGCTACGCCCCTGTATATGTCCCATATATGTCAGAAACATATATGTCAGAACAACGCAATCTCATGGCAATTCGTAACTTTTTTATTTAGTGGCTAATTCGTATGAATTTGTAGGATCTAATTTGTACAATTTAGTACGATTTGCTCATCACCCAATCTCGTTGGGGTTAAGGGTAGGGTTGGGTGCCATGCCTTCTTTTTAAAATCGTACATTTTCATTCATTCATATGAATTAGCCACTAAACTGACAAAACGTAAAATACTTCCGTTTCCTCATGAGATCAGGCTGGTCAGAAACATATGTCAACATACATGTCAAAAACATATATGTCAAAATTTATGTCAGAAACATGTCAACATATATGTCAGAAAACATATGTCAACAAATATGTCAGAATCATATGACAACATATATGTCAGAATCATATGTATTATATATGTCAGAAACAAATATGTCCCATATATGTCAGAA
Source organism: Danio kyathit (assembly GCA_903798195.1). Classification (NCBI taxonomy): domain Eukaryota; kingdom Metazoa; phylum Chordata; class Actinopteri; order Cypriniformes; family Danionidae; genus Danio; species Danio kyathit. The sequence goes on along the minus strand of LR812531.1, from coordinate 26,512,956 downwards.
ACACATGTCAACATATATGTCAGAAACACATATGACCCATTTATGTCAGAAACACGTCAACATATATGTCAGAAACATATATGTCAACATATATATGTCAAAACCATATATGTCAACATATATGTCAGAAACATATATGTCCCATATGTGTCAGAAACATATACAGTATGTCAACATATATGTCAGAAACATATATGTCCCATATATGTCAGAAACATGTATGTCAACATATATGTCAGAAACATATATGTCAACATATTTGTCAGAAATATATATGTCCCACATATGTCAGAAACATATATGTCAACATATATGTCAGAAACATATATGTCCCATATATGTCAGAAACATATATGTCAACATATATGTCAGAAACATATATGTCCCATATATGTCAGAAACATAAATGTCCCATATGTGTCAGAAACATATACAGGGAGTGCAGAATTATTAGGCAAGTTGTATTTTTGAGGATTAATTTTATTATTGAACAACAACCATGTTCTCAATGAACCCAAAAAAACTCATTAATATCAAAGCTGAATATTTTTGGAAGTAGTTTTTAGTTTGTTTTTAGTTTTAGCTATTTTAGGAGGATATCTGTGTGTGCAGGTGACTATTACTGTGCATAATTATTAGGCAACTTAACAAAAAACAAATATATACCCATTTCAATTATTTATTTTCACCAGTGAAACCAATATAACATCTCAACATTCACAAATATACATTTCTGACATTCAAAAACAAAACAAAAACAAATCAGTGACCAATATAGCCACCTTTCTTTGCAAGGACACTCAAAAGCCTGCCATCCATGGATTCTGTCAGTGTTTTGATCTGTTCACCATCAACATTGCGTGCAGCAGCAACCACAGCCTCCCTGACACTGTTCGGAGAGATGTACTGTTTTCCCTCCTTGTAAATCTCACATTTGATGATGAACCACAGGTTCTCCATGGGGTTCAGATCAGGTGAACAAGGACGCCATGTCAATAGTTTTTCTTCTTTTAGACCCTTTCTTGCCAGCCACGCTGTGGAGTACTTGGACGCGTGTGATGGAGCATTGTCCTGCATGAAAATCATGTTTTTCTTGAAGGATATAGACTTCTTCCTGTACCACTGCTTGAAGGTGTCTTCCAGAAACTGGCAGTAGGACTGGGAGTTGAGCTTGACTCCATCCTCAACCCGAAAAGGCCCCACAAGCTCATCTTTGATGATACCAGCTCAAACCAGTACTCCACCTCCACCTTGCGTCTGAATCGGACTGGAGCTCTCTGCCCTTTACTGATCCAGCCACGGGCCCATTACGACTCACTCTCATTTCATCAGTCCATAAAACCTTAGAAAAATCAGTCTTGAGATATTTCTTGGCTCAGTCTTGACATTTCAGCTTGTGTGTCTTAGCCAGTGGTGGTCGTTTTTCAGACTTTCTTACCTTGGCCATGTCTCTGAGTATTGCACACCTTGTGCTTTTGGGCACTCCAGTGATGTTGCAGCTCTGAAATATGGCAAAACTGGTGGCAAGTGGCATCTTGGCAGCTGCATGCTTGACTTTTCTCAGTTCATGGGCAGTTATTTTGCGCCTTGGTTTTTGGTTTGGTTTTTCCGCACGCTTGCGACCCTGTTGACTATTTTGAATGAAACGCTTGATTGTTCGATGATCACGCTTCAGAAGCTTGGCAAGTTTAAGAGTGCTGCATCCCTCTGCAAGATATCTCAATATTTTTGACTTTTCGGAGCCTGTCAAGTCCTTCATTTGACCCATTTTGCCAAAGGAAAGGAAGTTGCCTAATAATTATGCACACCTGATATAGGGTGTTGATGTCATTAGACCACACCCCTTCTCATTACAGAGATGCACATCACCTAATATGCTTAATTGGTAGTAGGCTTTTGAGCCTATACAGCTTGGAGTAAGACAACATGCATAAAGAGGATGATGTGGTCA
>LR812531.1:26283276-26489910 GCA_903798195.1 Danio kyathit | reverse complement strand
GAAAACATATATGTCAACATATATGTCAGAAACATATATGTGCCATATATGTCAGGAACATATATGTCAACATATATGTCAGAAACATATATGTCAACATATATGTCAGAAATATATATGTCACATATATGTCAGAAACATATATGTCACAATATATGTCAGAAACATATATGTCAAATATATGTCAGAAACATATATGTCAACATATATGTCAGAAACATATATGTCAACATATATGTCAGAAACATGTATGTCAACATATATGTCAGAAACATATTTGTCAACATATATGTCAGAAACATATATGTGCCATATATGTCAGAAACATATATGTCAACATATATGTCAGAAACTTATATGTCACATATATGTCAGAAACATGTATGTCACATATATGTCAGAAACATATAAGTCACATATATGTCAGAAACATATATGTCAACATATATGTCAGAAACATATATGTCCCATATATGTCAGAAACATATATGTCACATATATGTCAGAAACATATATGTCACATATATGTCAGAAACATATATGTCACATATATGTCAGAAACATATATGTCAACATATATGTCAGAAACATATATGTCACATATATGTCAGAAACATGTATGTCAACATATATGTCAGAAACATGTATGTCAACATATATGTCAGAAACATATATGTCAACATATATGTCAGAAACATATATGTGCCATATATGTCAGAAACATATATGTCAACATATATGTCAGAAACATATATGTCACATATATGTCAGAAACATATATGTCACATATATGTCAGAAACATATATGTCACATATATGTCAGAAACATATATGTCAACATATATGTCAGAAACATATATGTCCCATATATGTCAGAAACATATATGTCAACATATATGTCAGAAACAAATATGTCACATATATGTCAGAAACATATATGTCATCATATATGTCAGAAACATATATGTCCCATATATGTCAGAAACATATATGTCAACATATATGTCAGAAACATATATGTGCCATATATGTCAGAAACATATATGTCAACATATATGTCAGAAACATATATGCCAACATATATGTCAGAAACATGTATGTCAACATATATGTCAGAAACATGTATGTCAACATATATGTCAGAAACATATATGTCAACATACATGTCAGAAACATATATGTCAACATATATGTCAGAAACATATATGTCAACATATATGTCAGAAATATGTATGTCAACATATATGTCAGAAATATGTATGTCAACATATATGTCAGAAACATGTATGTCAACATATATGTCAGAAACATATATGTCAACATATATGTCAGAAACATATATGTGCCATATATGTCAGAAACATATATGTCCCATATATGTCAGAAACATATTTGTCAACATTTATGTCAGAAACATGTATGTCAACATATATGTCAGAAACATATATGTGCCATATATGTCAGAAACGTATATGTCAACATATATGTCAGAAACATATATGTCAACATATATGTCAGAAACATATATGTCCCATATATGTCAGAAACATATATGTCAACATACATGTCAGAAACATATATGTCACATATATGTCAGAATTATATATGTCACATATATGTCAGAAACATATATGTCAACATAGATGTCAGAAACATAAATGTCCCATATATGTCAGAAACATATATGTCAACATATATGTCAGAAACATATATGTCAACATATATGTCAGAAACATATATGCCAACATATATGTCAGAAACATGTATGTCAACATATATGTCAGAAACATGTATGTCAACATATATGTCAGAAACATATATGTCAACATACATGTCAGAAACATATATGTCAACATATATGTCAGAAACATATATGTCAACATATATGTCAGAAATATGTATGTCAACATATATGTCAGAAACATGTATGTCAACATATATGTCAGAAACATATATGTCAACATATATGTCAGAAACATATATGTGCCATATATGTCAGAAACATATATGTCCCATATATGTCAGAAACATATTTGTCAACATTTATGTCAGAAACATGTATGTCAACATATATGTCAGAAACATATATGTGCCATATATGTCAGAAACGTATATGTCAACATATATGTCAGAAACATATATGTCAACATATATGTCAGAAACATATATGTCCCATATATGTCAGAAACATATATGTCAACATACATGTCAGAAACATATATGTCACATATATGTCAGAATTATATATGTCACATATATGTCAGAAACATATATGTCAACATAGATGTCAGAAACATAAATGTCCCATATATGTCAGAAACATATATGTCAACATATATGTCAGAAACATATATGTCAACATATATGTCAGAAACATATATGTCAACATATATGTCAGAAACATATATGTCCCATATATGTCAGAAACATATATGTCAGAAACATATTTGTCAACATATATGTCAGAAACATATATGTCCCATATATGTCAGAAACATATATGTCAACATACATGTCAGAAACATATATGTCAACATATATGGCAGAAACATATATGTCAACATATATGTCAGAAACATGTATGTCAACATATATGTCAGAAACATGTATGTCAACATATATGTCAGAAACATGTATGTCAACATATATGTCAGAAACATGTATGTCAACATATATGTCAGAAACATGTATGTCAACATATATGTCAGAAACATGTATGTCAACATATATGTCAGAAACATATATGCCAACATATATGTCAGAAACATATATGTCAAAATACATGTCAGAAACATGTATGTCAACTTATATGTCAGAAACATGTATGTCAACATATATGTCAGAAACATATGTGTGCCCTATATGTCAGAAACATATATGTCAACATATATGTCAGAAACATATATGTGCCATATATGTCAGAAACATTTATGTCAACATATATGTCAGAAACATGTATGTCAACATATATGTCAGAAACATGTATGTCAACATATATGTCAGAAACATATATGTCAACATATATGTCAGAAACATATATGTCCCATATATGTCAGAAACATATATGTCTCATATATGTCAGAAACATATATGTCAACATATATGTCAGAAACATATATGTCAACATATATGTCAGAAACATATATGTCAACATATATGTCAGAAACATATATGTCCCATATATGTCAGAAACATATATGTCTCATATATGTCAGAAACATATATGTCAACATATATGTCAGAAACATATATGTCAACATATATGTCAGAAACATATATGTCAACATATATGTCAGAAACATATATGTCCCATATATGTCAGAAACATATATGTCTCATATATGTCAGAAACATATATGTCAAAATACATGTCAGAAACATATATGTCAACATATATGTCAGAAACATACATGTCAACACATATGTCAGAAACATATATGTCTCATATATGTCAGAAACATATATGTCAACATACATGTCAGAAACATATGGGTGATTCTCACGAAATCTTAGTTTAAAAATTTTCAAACCAAATTTTTAAAAAATGTTTAAATGAATTTTTTGTTTTTGCAGATATTTGAAACAAAGTCTGGAGTGTTTGTCAACATTAATTTAAAAAAATATACATATCATTTAGTGCCTTTTTGAGCATAATTTAAAAAATAAGTAATGAAAAATCTCATTACCGCAACAGTCTGAAAAATCAACTCTGTTAAAAAAGCGAATTCACATTGACATTTTTAAAAAAGGGATTATTAACCATCAAGTACAGTTACTTGAGATTTTGAAATAACAATTATTTTTTAATTAACAGGGTTTTTTATTTTGATTGTTTTTTCTCATTACCGAAACACCCTACACAATTGACAACCCTTTTTTTAATATATTTTGATTAAACCTGATGTATTTTCAAAATGATGTGGCTAACCTGAAAGGACATAACTTGTAGATTATGCACATGCATTGAAAAGCAAACGATTAAAAATAAATAAATAATTAACACTTAATGAACATTGGTTGCGGTAATGATAAATAGGTTGCAGAATATAGGGTAATTATTTCAATATTGATTTTAGGTATACTATGTATGAGATAAAAATAAAAAAAACCCATTTAATTTAGAAAAAACAACATTGAATTTCAAATATTTTATTTTTTAGTGCTTTAATAACAAAAAATTAATTTCAAAGAATAATTTCCACTTGCTTGGATAAGCTGAAATGTATCATCATTCCTGCTAGATGGTGTGGTCTCTAGTACAGCTTTAACCCTCTGCTATTCCTTATTTGGGAATCAAACTTGTGGTCTTAGCTGGTCAAAAAGGGATGGACAACAGTGAAGTACCAACTGTTGTTGTTTTTTTTAGCTAATTTAATCAAATGTATATAATATTTATATTATTTTGAATTTTGAGAGGGTCTTTATGCATTAATTAACATACATTTCCCCTATTGAAAACAATGTAATTTTTATTTTTAATAATGTTTAAATTAGTGCTGTATTTCCGAGTAGGGTCTGTCTGTGGACTGCAAGACAGGTGCATAACATGAAGGGGCGTAACTTGTAGTAGAGGCGTAACTTGAAGTTATGGAGACCCACATGTCAAAATATGTTGTCGGCAAAATGGCGATTGTACCCATCAGTTATTAACATCTACACCTACTCCACACCTAAACCCAACCATCACAGTTATTAACGCCTATACCTACTACAGTACAACTCTAAATTCAACCACCATCTTTATTAATGTACAGCTGCAGAGGCTTTCATACTTGATGTGCTCAAAGAAGTCAGCGAGTTGCTAAATGAATGAATATAATAATATGTCAAGTTAATTGGTTGTGGATAAATTTGGAGAAAACTCCTGAAAACATGTAGTGAAAATGTTCTCTTGTAAGTAATTCCACCATCTTGCCAATAACATCTCATTGTGACATCTCACATGGTTCAATGGGATCTCTATAACTGCAAGTTACACCTCTTTAACTTACAAGTTACGAACCTTCATGTTACGCCCTTGTCTTGCAGTCCACAGACTGATACACTTGGTATTTCCAGGTAAAATAGAGACTGTCATTTAAAAACAAAAGACAGATTAGCACCCTCATGTCATTAAAAAATACATGCAATGGCATGGTCTAAACACTAGGTTGTTGTATTACGATCTCTACAATGCTGCTTGTGAATTCCTTTCTAGACAAGCTAAAATAATTATTTCTGACAAGGTTTTGAAATTTGTTGTTTGACAAAGTGATTTGAAGTGTAAATTTTTGCATTTTGATTAAATTTTGTAGTTTGAAAAACTACATATGGCTATAGAGACTACACAAAAGGCTTAACATTTTGTATGATGCAGTGTGTTTGTGTTTCTCACTTGGTGTCACCCCTTTTCACTTGCTGACTCTCTAAAATGAAACAAATCAAAGCAAAATATAAACAGATGGTACAAATTAATATTAAATTCAAAAGATTTATTTGAAATTAGTATGCAATTTACCTAAATTCTCATTCCTGAAACAGATGTTCTCTCTACCGCAACTGTCCTTAAATGGTTGCGGTTTATGAGAAAAGAGTTGCGGAGAATGAGGTGCCTCAATATGTTTTGCTAATAATAGGGAAGCTATGATGATTTAGAAAAAAATTCTCAGTGCATATAATTAAGACTTTAAAAAAAGTTTGTTTTCATAAAAATTTGTAAATCTAACAATTATGTAAATGTAGAAAACTACCTGTTTCGGTAATGATAATCAAAAAGTCGTTTAACCATTTTGACTGGAGAAAATTTTACATTAAACTGGAGAAACATAAAATATCTTCTTTTCTGGCAGCCATCTTGAAATAACTGGCCCATGTGCTTCTTTATTCAAAATTAAACTTTATTTAAACTCTTTATGTGTATTTAAACAGTACTTTAAAATGGTTGCGGAGGATGAGAACATCCGTCATGGACACATCGTTTTTCAGTTTTTTCTCATTATCATTATACATGAATATTCTGTAAATTATTTGTTCTGTCATGTAAGATAATCTATTAGAACAATTCAGTTGTTTTATTCTAAAATTGTTATGCTAATTTGTTTAAATTACAACATAACACACATTCAAACACACATGGACACGTTTCGGTAATGAGAATTTCAGTAGAAAATGCTGTAAAATTATTAAAAATAAGTAAATTATGTTGAAATTACACATCGTGCTTCGTAGAGAATAGTTTTGTCTTTATTATTATGTTTTTTGTATTAACAAATTAGCAAGTTTTATATTTAAAATCTTAAGTGCCATGTTGTTTTAGTGGTTTCGTGAGAATAACCCATATATGTCAACATATATGTCAGAAACATGTATGTCAACATATATGTCAGAAACATGTATGTCAACATATATGTCAGAAACATATATGTGCCATATATGTCAGAAACATATATGTCAACATATATGTCAGAAATATGTATGTCAACATATATGTCAGAAATATGTATGTCAACATATATGTCAGAAATATGTATGTCAACATATATGTCAGAAACATTTATGTCAACATATATGTCAGAAACATATATGTCCCATATATGTCAGAAACATATTTGTCAACATATATGTCAGAAACATGTATGTCAACATATATGTCAGAAACATATATGTGCCATATATGTCAGAAACATATATGTCAACATATATGTCAGAAACATATATGTCAACATATATGTCAGAAACATATATGTCAACATACATGTCAGAAACATATATGTCACATATATGTCAGAATTATATATGTCACATATATGTCAGAAACATATATGTCAACATAGATGTCAGAAACATAAATGTCCCATATATGTCAGAAACATATATGTCAACATATATGTCAGAAACATATATGTCAGAAACATATTTGTCAACATATATGTCAGAAACATATATGTCCCATATATGTCAGAAACATATATGTCAACATACATGTCAGAAACATATATGTCAACATATATGTCAGAAACATATATGTCAACATATATGTCAGAAACATGTATGTCAACATATATGTCAGAAACATGTATGTCAACATATATGTCAGAAACATGTATGTCAACATATATGTCAGAAACATGTATGTCAACATATATGTCAGAAACATATATGCCAACATATATGTCAGAAACATATATGTCAACATATATGTCAGAAACATATATGTCCCATATATGTCAGAAACATATTTGTCAACATATATGTCAGAAACATGTATGTCAACATATATGTCAGAAACATATATGTGCCATATATGTCAGAAACATATATGTCAACATATATGTCAGAAACATATATGTCAACATATATGTCAGAAACATATATGTCAACATATATGTCAGAAACATATATGTCCCATATATGTCAGAAACATATATGTCAAAATACATGTCAGAAACATGTATGTCAACTTATATGTCAGAAACATGTATGTCAACATATATGTCAGAAACATATGTGTGCCATATATGTCAGAAACATATATGTCAACATATATGTCAGAAACATATATGTGCCATATATGTCAGAAACATTTATGTCAACATATATGTCAGAAATATGTATGTCAACATATATGTCAGAAACATATATGTCAACATATATGTCAGAAACATATATGTCAACATATATGTCAGAAACATATATGTCACCATATATGTCAGAAACATATATGTCCCATATATGTCAGAAACATATATGTCAAATACATGTCAGAAACATATATGTCAACATATATGTCAGAAACATACATGTCAACACATATGTCAGAAACATATATGTCTCATATATGTCAGAAACATATATGTCAACATACATGTCAGAAACATATATGTCAACATATATGTCAGAAACATGTATGTCAACATATATGTCAGAAACATGTATGTCAACATATATGTCAGAAACATATATGTGCCATATATGTCAGAAACATATATGTCAACATATATGTCAGAAACATATATGTGCCATATATGTCAGAAACATATATGTCAACATATATGTCAGAAACATATATGCCAACATATATGTCAGAAACATATATGTCAACATATATGTCAGAAACATATATGTCAACATATATGTCAGAAACATATACGTCAACATATATGTCAGAAACATATATGTCAACATATATGTCAGAAACATATATGTCCCACATATGTCAGAAACATATATGTCTCATATATGTCAGAAACATATATGTCAACATACATGTCAGAAACATTTATGTCAACATATATGTCAGAAACATGTATGTCAACATATATGTCAGAAATATGTATGTCAACATATATGTCAGAAATATGTATGTCAACATATATGTCAGAAACATATATGTGCCATATATGTCACAAACATATATGTCAACATATATGTCAGAAACATATATGTCAGAAACATATTTGTCAACATATATGTCAGAAACATATATGTCCCATATATGTCAGAAACATATATGTCAACATACATGTCAGAAACATATATGTCAACATATATGTCAGAAACATATATGTCAACATATATGTCAGAAACATGTATGTCAACATATATGTCAGAAATATGTATGTCAACATATATGTCAGAAACATGTATGTCAACATATATGTCAGAAACATATATGCCAACATATATGTCAGAAACATATATGTCAACATATATGTCAGAAACATATATGTCCCATATATGTCAGAAACATATTTGTCAACATATATGTCAGAAACATGTATGTCAACATATATGTCAGAAACATATATGTCAACATATATGTCAGAAACATATATGTCCCATATATGTCAGAAACATATATGTCAACATACATGTCAGAAACATATATGTCACATATATGTCAGAATTATATATGTCACATATATGTCAGAAACATATATGTCAACATAGATGTCAGAAACATAAATGTCCCATATATGTCAGAAACATATATGTCAACATATATGTCAGAAACACATATGTCAACATATATGTCAGAAACATATATGTCTCATATATGTCAGAAACATATATGTCAACATATATGTCAGAAACATATATGTCAACATATATGTCAGAAACATGTATGTCAACATATATGTCAGAAACATATATGTCAACATATATGTCAGAAACATATATGTGCCATATATGTCAGAAACATATATGTCAACATATATGTCAGAAACATATATGTGCCATATATGTCAGAAACATATATGTCAACATATATGTCAGAAACATATATGCCAACATATATGTCAGAAACATATATGTCAACATATATGTCAGAAACATGTATGTCAACATATATGTCAGAAACATATATGTCAACATATATGTCAGAAACATATATGTCCCATATATGTCAGAAACATATTGTCAACATATATGTCAGAAACATATATGTCAACATATATGTCAGAAACATATATGTGCCATATATGTCAGAAACATATATGTCAACATATATGTCAGAAACATATATGTCAACATATATGTCAGAAACATATATGTCCCATATATGTCAGAAACATATATGTCAACATACATGTCAGAAACATATATGTCACATATATGTCAGCATTATATATGTCACATATATGTCAGAAACATATATGTCAACATAGATGTCAGAAACATAAATGTCCCATATATGTCAGAAACATATATGTCAACATATATGTCAGAAACATATATGTCACCATATATGTCAGAAACATATATGTCCCATATATGTCAGAAACATATATGTCAAAATACATGTCAGAAACATATATGTCAACATATATGTCAGAAACATATATGTCAACATATATGTCAGAAACATATATGTCCCATATATGTCAGAAACATATACGTCAACATATATGTCATAAACATATTTGTCAACATATATGTCAGAAACATATATGTCCCATATATGTCAGAAACATATATGTCAACATACATGTCAGAAACATATATGTCAACATATATGTCAGAAACATGTATGTCAACATACATGTCAGAAACATATATGTCAACTTATGTATCAGAAACTGTGCCAACATATATGTCAGAAACATATATGTCAACATATATGTCAGAAACATATATGGCCCATATATGTCAGAAACATGTATGTCAACATATATGTCAGAAACATGTATGTCAACATATATGTCAGAAACATGTATGTCAACATATATGTCAGAAACATATATGTGCCATATATGTCAGAAACATATATGTCCCATATATGTCAGAAACATATATGTCAACATACATGTCAGAAACATATATGTCACATATATGTCAGAATTATATATGTCACATATATGTCAGAAACATATATGTCAACATAGATGTCAGAAACATAAATGTCCCATATATGTCAGAAACATATATGTCAACATATATGTCAGAAACATACATGTCAACATATATGTCAGAAACATATATGTCTCATATATGTCAGAAACATATATGTCAACATACATGTGAGAAACATATATGTCAACATATATGTCAGAAACATGTATGTCAACTTATATGTCAGAAACATGTATGTCAACATATATGTCAGAAACATATATGTGCCATATATGTCAGAAACATATATGTCAACATATATGTCAGAAACATATATGTGCCATATATGTCAGAAACATATATGTCAACATATATGTCAGAAACATATATGCCAACATATATGTCAGAAACATATATGTCAACATATATGTCAGAAACATGTATGTCAACATATATGTCAGAAACATATATGTCAACATATATGTCAGAAACATATATGTCCCATATATGTCAGAAACATATATGTCAACATATATGTCAGAAACATGTATGTCAACATATATGTCAGAAACATATATGTGCCATATATGTCAGAAACATATATGTCAACATATATGTCAGAAACATATATGTCAACATATATGTCAGAAACATATATGTCCCATATATGTCAGAAACATATATGTCAACATACATGTCAGAAACATATATGTCACATATATGTCAGCATTATATATGTCACATATATGTCAGAAACATATATGTCAACATAGATGTCAGAAACATAAATGTCCCATATATGTCAGAAACATATATGTCAACATATATGTCAGAAACATATATGTCACCATATATGTCAGAAACATATATGTCCCATATATGTCAGAAACATATATGTCAAAATACATGTCAGAAACATATATGTCAACTTATGTATCAGAAACTGTGCCAACATATATGTCAGAAACATATATGTCAACATATATGTCAGAAACATATATGGCCCATATATGTCAGAAACATGTATGTCAACATATATGTCAGAAACATGTATGTCAACATATATGTCAGAAACATGTATGTCAACATATATGTCAGAAACATATATGTGCCATATATGTCAGAAACATATATTTCAACATATATGTCAGAAACATATATGTCAACATATATGTCAGAAACATATATGTCCCACACATGTCAGAAACATATATGTCCCACACATGTCAGAAACATATATGTCAAAATACATGTCAGAAACATGTATGTCAACATATATGTCAGAAACATGTATGTCAACATATATGTCAGAAACATATGTCAACATACATGTCAGAAACATATTTGTCAACATATATGTCAGAAACATATATGTCCCATATATGTCAGAAACATATATGTCAACATACATGTCAGAAACATATATGTCAACATATATGTCAGAAACATATATGTCAACATATATGTCAGAAACATGTATGTCAACATATATGTCAGAAACATGTATGTCAACATATATGTCAGAAACATGTATGTCAACATATATGTCAGAAACATGTATGTCAACATATATGTCAGAAACATATATGCCAACATATATGTCAGAAACATATATGTCAACATATATGTCAGAAACATATATGTCCCATATATGTCAGAAACATATGTCAACATATATGTCAGAAACATGTATGTCAACATATATGTCAGAAACATATATGTGCCATATATGTCAGAAACATATATGTCAACATATATGTCAGAAACATATATGTCAACATATATGTCAGAAACATATATGTCAACATATATGTCAGAAACATATATGTCCCATATATGTCAGAAACATATATGTCAAAATACATGTCAGAAACATGTATGTCAACTTATATGTCAGAAACATGTATGTCAACATATATGTCAGAAACATATGTGTGCCATATATGTCAGAAACATATATGTCAACATATATGTCAGAAACATATATGTGCCATATATGTCAGAAACATTTATGTCAACATATATGTCAGAAATATGTATGTCAACATATATGTCAGAAACATATATGTCAACATATATGTCAGAAACATATATGTCAACATATATGTCAGAAACATATATGTCACCATATATGTCAGAAACATATATGTCCCATATATGTCAGAAACATATATGTCAAAATACATGTCAGAAACATATATGTCAACATATATGTCAGAAACATACATGTCAACACATATGTCAGAAACATATATGTCTCATATATGTCAGAAACATATATGTCAACATACATGTCAGAAACATATATGTCAACATATATGTCAGAAACATGTATGTCAACATATATGTCAGAAACATGTATGTCAACATATATGTCAGAAACATATATGTGCCATATATGTCAGAAACATATGTCAACATATATGTCAGAAACATATATGTGCCATATATGTCAGAAACATATATGTCAACATATATGTCAGAAACATATATGCCAACATATATGTCAGAAACATATATGTCAACATATATGTCAGAAACATGTATGTCAACATATATGTCAGAAACATATACGTCAACATATATGTCAGAAACATATATGTCAACATATATGTCAGAAACATATATGTCCCACATATGTCAGAAACATATATGTCTCATATATGTCAGAAACATATATGTCAACATACATGTCAGAAACATTTATGTCAACATATATGTCAGAAACATGTATGTCAACATATATGTCAGAAATATGTATGTCAACATATATGTCAGAAATATGTATGTCAACATATATGTCAGAAACATATATGTGCCATATATGTCACAAACATATATGTCAACATATATGTCAGAAACATATATGTCAGAAACATATTTGTCAACATATATGTCAGAAACATATATGTCCCATATATGTCAGAAACATATATGTCAACATATATGTCAGAAACATATATGTCAACATATATGTCAGAAACATATATGTCAACATATATGTCAGAAACATGTATGTCAACATATATGTCAGAAATATGTATGTCAACATATATGTCAGAAACATGTATGTCAACATATATGTCAGAAACATATATGCCAACATATATGTCAGAAACATATATGTCAACATATATGTCAGAAACATATATGTCCCATATATGTCAGAAACATATATGTCAACATATATGTCAGAAACATGTATGTCAACATATATGTCAGAAACATATATGTCAACATATATGTCAGAAACATATATGTCCCATATATGTCAGAAACATATATGTCAACATACATGTCAGAAACATATATGTCACATATATGTCAGAATTATATATGTCACATATATGTCAGAAACATATATGTCAACATAGATGTCAGAAACATAAATGTCCCATATATGTCAGAAACATATATGTCAACATATATGTCAGAAACATACATGTCAACATATATGTCAGAAACATATATGTCTCATATATGTCAGAAACATATATGTCAACATACATGTCAGAAACATATATGTCAACATATATGTCAGAAACATGTATGTCAACTTATATGTCAGAAACATGTATGTCAACATATATGTCAGAAACATATATGTGCCATATATGTCAGAAACATATATGTCAACATATATGTCAGAAACATATATGTGCCATATATGTCAGAAACATATATGTCAACATATATGTCAGAAACATATATGCCAACATATATGTCAGAAACATATATGTCAACATATATGTCAGAAACATGTATGTCAACATATATGTCAGAAACATATATGTCAACATATATGTCAGAAACATATATGTCCCATATATGTCAGAAACATATATGTCAACATATATGTCAGAAACATGTATGTCAACATATATGTCAGAAACATATATGTGCCATATATGTCAGAAACATATATGTCAACATATATGTCAGAAACATATATGTCAACATATATGTCAGAAACATATATGTCCCATATATGTCAGAAACATATATGTCAACATACATGTCAGAAACATATATGTCACATATATGTCAGCATTATATATGTCACATATATGTCAGAAACATATATGTCAACATAGATGTCAGAAACATAAATGTCCCATATATGTCAGAAACATATATGTCAACATATATGTCAGAAACATATATGTCACCATATATGTCAGAAACATATATGTCCCATATATGTCAGAAACATATATGTCAAAATACATGTCAGAAACATATATGTCACATATATGTCAGAAACATATATGTCAACATATATGTCAGAAACATATATGTCCCATATATGTCAGAAACATATACGTCAACATATATGTCATAAACATATTTGTCAACATATATGTCAGAAACATATATGTCCCATATATGTCAGAAACATATATGTCAACATACATGTCAGAAACATATATGTCAACATATATGTCAGAAACATGTATGTCAACATACATGTCAGAAACATATATGTCAACTTATGTATCAGAAACTGTGCCAACATATATGTCAGAAACATATATGTCAACATATATGTCAGAAACATATATGGCCCATATATGTCAGAAACATGTATGTCAACATATATGTCAGAAACATGTATGTCAACATATATGTCAGAAACATGTATGTCAACATATATGTCAGAAACATATATGTGCCATATATGTCAGAAACATATATTTCAACATATATGTCAGAAACATATATGTCAACATATATGTCAGAAACATATATGTCCCACACATGTCAGAAACATATATGTCCCACACATGTCAGAAACATATATGTCAAAATACATGTCAGAAACATGTATGTCAACATATATGTCAGAAACATGTATGTCAACATATATGTCAGAAACATATGTCAACATACATGTCAGAAACATTTGTCAACATATATGTCAGAAACATATATGTCAACATATATGTCAGAAACATATATGTCACCATATATGTCAGAAACATATATGTCCCATATATGTCAGAAACATATATGTCAAAATACATGTCAGAAACATATATGTCAACATACATGTCAGAAACATGTATGTCAACATATATGTCAGAAAAATATATGTCCCCCAAATATATGTCAGCTGTATGAGCTCCAATTGGTTATGTTCATATAATTATTAATTACCTGTTTCTAAATGGTCTGTCTCTAAACGTGAGGGGACGTATCCCCCCCATCCCCCCCGGTTGCTACGCCCCTGTTCAAATACAATAATCACAAAATAACAGTAAACGATTGCATGATAATAACCTGTATAGGCCCATTTGTTTTAACCCTCTCAAATTCCAAGTTTGTTAAAAAAAATGATATCACAAATTGCAGGCCTTTGAAAAAATTATTAACAGATTTGTATGTTATTCATTTGACAAAAACTGGTATAATTCTACAGCATTTTTTAACTGTTTGTTCGCATTAGAGAAGTGAATGTGTTAGCTCAGTTGCATTGACTTATTTTAACATATAGTCAGATTGCATAACAGAAAGCAGCAGAACAGAATGTTTTTCACTGTTAGTTCATTAATAATTTACTAATGCTGTAATTATTGTATATGCTGTATACTTTTTCTACTTTACTTAAATCTTTGAGAACATTTTGATGAAATCTCATTAATGTATCTTAACATTACATATTTCAGGCCTGTTGCCAGCTTGGTGAAAGGGCTGGTTCTTTTTTCTCAAAAATTGGACCTTTTTACAGTTATTGACCTAATTTTCTTTTAATTTGAGGTTAAATACTGCATTTTAGCGACATTTTAGGCATTATTTTTAGCTGGATTAGGTTGTCGGGTGGTCATCATAACCACAATTGTTAATGTACCAAAAACATTTCCTAAAGATTTAGATTAGAATTTAACTATGAAAATAAAAAATTACAAATATAATAATATAATTATTATAAATCATATTTCTAAAATACAAATTTATCACATATATCATAAAGAAAAATGCAATATGTTAAGTTTTCAATTAAAAACTGTAGCCTGCTGTCATTTATTAGGCAAATAACAAACTGACCAGCACATTCAACTTTCCTCAGTGTGAATTTGTCCACTTGAATAAAAAAAAAAATTAACTAAGAGAGGGGTCTGGCTGCAGACTCGGTGCAGATGCAATCTGAACTGCATCCAATGCTTTTTAATGCACTCACCTAACCCGACCCCTCACAGTGACGTCACTAGGTCCATTGAGTGCATAGTGTCTGATATTGCATCTCTGAGCGATGCAATCTCAGCTTGCATCATAAAGGCTGCATCCAGATACTATTGAAGAAATAATAATGTAGAGCTTCCTGATTTTTGTAAAGTAGTACATTTGAAAATTCATAGATAACAACAATAGCCTAATTAGTATTAAAATGAACTTCAACTTGCTTCAGAATTACCTTTTGGTGCTTCACACCTCAGTAGTGAAAGATGACTATACTTATGTTAGATTCCGCTTGGTCTTAAAGCCTTCTTCGATGAGTTATTTTCACAATTTATGTTGCATAGCATAGCAGTCAAAATAGGACAAATGAGCTCATGTAAGGAACAAATTCTGGACCTTTGTCAGTGAGGGGTGGGTCTTTGGAACCACCCGAACCACCCCTGGCTGCGCGCCTGTGTTTTAAGTAATTGGCTGATGTAATTGTAATGGACTTTTTAATTAAATTATCATCCTTGATTTCATTAGTCTGCATCTATGAGTCTAAAACATAAAGTCTAAAGCGCAATATAATAAAATATAATAATATTTTTGTAACGTTTTAATTCTTACATTTTTTTATATGTAAGGATATTTGTGTTTTGCTGTACATCCTGTGTGTATTTAGCAATGTGTAAGCGTTTGGACCCTCATAGTCCCATCACTAACGCACTCTGCGCTGGACTTTAGAAAACACAATGCGCCTGTAACATCCCCGGCTCGTTCCTACTCACCCAATCCAGTTCCACCACCTCATACCAGTCCCATCCAATCACGAGAACCTTCCCCCGAGTATTAACCATCTGCACCTGTTCATCATCAGCCTGGACACTATAAACACTCACCTCCTCCGTTCACTCTTCGACCGGTATTGAAGTCGTGTGGTTGTCTTCACCCAAGCTTCCTCGTCTTCTCTTCTTCCATGGATGTTCCTTCTGAGTCTTCGTAACCATCGCACTGATAAAGGGAAGTAACTTTACTATCTGACTTTGTCTGAAGATCTGTAATCACCCTCATGCTCTATATGCCTATCAACATCAACGGAGGTTTAGGATGCTAACCCATGCTTAACACTCACTGTACTTACTAGGCGGAGACTTGTGTGGTGGTCCTCTACTATCTTCCAATTCCCCTTGAACTGTGTGACTGATTCCCCGCTGTGCTACAGCAAACAGCACTGCCAAGCTCTAACACCAGCTCTACTCCAGCAGTGCTGTGAGCGATATCACCGGCACCCAAGATCTGCCTTTCACACCGCCTGTGTGATATTCCTTTGTTGCTTACTTTGAATAAAACTTGTGAATAAGATAACCATCTCTGTCTACCAGCGTGACAGGGCCTTAACACAACTCCTTTTTAGACCAGCACACCCGTAAGTCCACAAAGTTGGGCATGTTCTCCGTGCCCGCGTGGGTTTTCTTCAGATGCTCCGGTTTCCCCCACAGTCCAAACACATGAGCTATAGGTGAATTGGGTAAACAAAATTGGTCGTAGTGTATAGGTGTTTCCCAGTACTGGGTTGTGGCTGAAAGGGCATCCACTATCTAAAACATATGTTGGAATAGTTGCCGTTTTTTCCACTGTGACGCCACCTGATAATCAGGGACTAAGTCGACTGAAAATGAATGAACAACATGGAGCAAAACATGAAAATGACTATTGCGCTGGTCTGAAAATAGCAACAAATCACGCCATACTGTCACATCCCCGGCTCCTTCCTGCTCACCCAATCCTGTTTCACTATCTCAAACCAGTCCTAACCAATCACGAGAACCTTCCCCTGAGCACTAACCATCCGCACCAGGTCATCATTAACCTGGACACTATATAATCTTACCTCCTCTGTTCATTCGACGGCCATATTGAATTTGAATGATTGTCTTCTCCCAAGCTCCCTCGTCTTCTCTTCTTCCATGGATGTTCCTCCTGAGTCTTCGTACCCATGGCACTGATAAAGGGAAGTGTCTTACTATCTGACATTATCTGAAGATCTGTATTCACCCTCATGCACTCTCACCGTGTCTACAAGGCGAAGACTTGTGTGGTGTTCTTCGTATGATCTTCCATTCCCCCTGAACTGTGTATGAACGTGATCCCCTGCTGTGTATACAGCGAGCAGCACTGGCAAGCTAATAACACCCAGCTCCATTCCCGCAGTGCTGTGAGCGTGATCGCCAGCACATAACAACTGCCTCTCGTACGACCTCATACCATTTGATTACCTTTGAATAAACCTTGCGAAAAGATAACCATCTGTCTTCCTTGTTTACCAGCGTGACACATACACATCTTGCAGCTTATTGCGCCTGGTGTATGATAGGGCCCAATGAGTGAGATGAATAATATCAATATTACACTATACATTTTTGATTCTGCTTGTGTTTGTTTTGCCATCATCAATATTAAAAAAGAGGCAAACAAGAACATGCATTCAACTCACTTTATCTCATGATATCGGTGGTACATTTGCTGTCTAAACATTGCACTCTACGTTGTTTAAATTTGCTATAACCTATACATTTGTACATAAATACATCACCGTTTCAGCTTGGGACTGTAGAACAACAGAACATCTTTTAATAATCTGAACAGTACTGCATGAAACTGTTACGGAAGCTTTGTCATTCAACTTTAGTATACCAAAAACAGCAGCACTCCTACAGTTCAATGTATTAGTCCAAAGAACAATTCATTTGTAAGCCTGTATCTTGTTAAATAAATAAATACAACCATAAATCTGAAATAAACACCCAGGCTGAACACTGCAGGAAGCAAATGTAACATAACATCACTCAAGCCCCTCCAACAGAACATCCATGAGATATAATGACGGACACAAGTGTGTTAACATAAGACATAATTCAAACACAGATTCTTCTGACCATATGTGAAATAATTTTGTATCATTTTTGATTTTAAATATGTGCAGTTTTAAAGAATAAGTCTGTTATTGTGGATATCAGTCTTTTTGAATCGCAACACACTACACATCCATCAGTGATGGAAATAAATACCAGATAGAAGGAAGATGTTCACTCACTAAAACATTGTTCTCTAAAAGGAAAATTTGAATTAGCTCGCAAAACCACTGAATTAAGATTTTTTCCCCCAAAATCAAATCATTTCCATCACCAGTTTTGTAAGGAAATGTGACAAGAATTTATTAGTTAATGCATTTCCTAACACAAACAATAACAATACATTTATTATTTATTCACTGTTGTTAATATTATTTAATGAAAGTAAAGTTCTTGTTGGTAAAGTTAACTCACAGTGCATTGATTAATGTTTTCAAGCACCCTTTTTTATTTTAATAGCACATTAATTCAAGTTGAGCAATGATTAATAAATGCTATACAAGTATTCATTCATTCATTTTCTTTTCGGCTTAGTTCCTTTATTAATCCGGGGTCGCCACAGCGGAATGAACCGCCAACTTATCCAGCACGTTTTTACGCAGCGGATGCCCTTCCAGCCGCAACCCATCTCTTGGAAATATACAAGTATTGTTCATCATTAATTCACGTAATTAATTCAGTAAATGCATTAATTAACCTTAACTAACGAAACAAGTAAATGCTAAATTATTATAATTTTTTTTACCCCACATAATTATTTCTAAATACAGTTTTGTATTTACTTACAAAATGCTTTGATGGGAAAACATTTTGTCAGTAGAAAAAAAAAAACAGCCTGATCTCATGAGGAAAACGTAACATGTCCGTATTTTACGTTTTGTCAGTTTAGTGGCTAATTCGTAGGAATTTGTGCGAGTTCAGTCGTACCCCACCCCTAAACCTAACCATCACTGGTGGATGAGCAAATCGTACTAAATTGTATGAATTAGATTGTACAAATTCATTTAGCCACTAAATCAAAAAGTTACGAATTGCGTGAGAGAGCATTGAAAAAAAATCATGGTATTTCTATCATTGGCTTTGTGTTCATTCACAAAACACAACTGAACATAACATCAATTCAAAAAAGAAAATGTGAATTATAGTTTTTTCCCTCAAATCATATTATTGCCATCACCAGATTTGTAAGAAAATGTAACAAGAATCCGTTAGGTAATGCATTTCCTGAAACAAACAAAGAACAATACATTTATTACTATATTTATTCATCTTTGCTAACATTATTTAATGAAAATAAAGTTCTTGTTGGTAATATCAACTCACAGTGCATTAATTAATGTTAATAAGCACCATTTTTTATTTTAATAACACATTAATAAATGTTTAATAAATGATTAATAAATCCTATACAAGTATTGTTCATCGTTAAAGTTGGTAAATGCATTAATTAACACGTTAGTAAATGCATTAATGAACATTAACTAATGAAACTTTATTGTATGTGACCAGGTATGGTTTTGCAAGTAAATGCAAGATTATTATAACTTTTTTTACCCCATATATTTTTTCCATCGCCAGTTTTGTATTCACTCACAAAGTGCTTTGTTGGGGAAACATAAACAGATTTTGTAAAGAAATTCTGAGGATTTGTCAGTGAAAAAAAAAAACAGCCTGATCTCACGAGGAAACGTAACTATTTTACGTTTTTGTCAGTTTAGTGCCTAAATTCATAACAACGAGTTTAGTCATACAAACATGTACGATTTTTAAAAGAAGACATGGCAAACAACCCCACCCCTAAACCTAACCGTCATTGGGGGATGAGCAAATCTTACTAAATTGTACAAATGAGATCATACGAATTCATATGAATTAGTTACGAATTGCTGTGAGATAGCATTGAAAAAAAATCATGGTTTTCATTCACAAAACACAATGCAACATGAATTAAAAAAGAAAATGTTTAATGTTTTAAGGGAAAGCAAAAATGTTGTATGTAATCATAAAACCAAATTTTTCACAATCGTAGCATTTCTATAAAATATTTTGGATTTTGCTCACAGAGAAAGAAATTAAAAGCAACTTTAATTTTAAGAAAACAGAAAAATATGTTTTGCAAGCAAATGCCAATTTTCTCAAGAGAATGCAAAAGTTTTGCGACCTGAACATAAAAGAATTGTAGTTTAGTTTTCATATCTTCATATCTTAGCATTTCCATCGTTAAAAATGATTTTATTGTTTCAAAACGTAAATGATTCGTCAACAAATGCAAAAGCATTCAAATAAAATGTTTGTTCCCATCTCATTTTACTATTTACTAAGGACTTCCATTTACTATTTACATTTTACTATGGACTGTTCTGTCCATCGCCATGTCACTTAAAGATCTCCACAATACCCAGCCAGTCCAATACTTCATATCACTGATTAGTTGTGTGGAGGTTTGCGGAAAAGAAAACCTTAAATAAACTGAGCATTACCTGACACTGCTTTTCTGCTTCCCAAAAAAAGTAAGCTCAATAATGTCGTACCTTACAAACGTTCAACAAGAGTACTACAGTAATAACCAACACATAAGTGGAATGTTGATGATTGTTTTTACATCAATGCATGTCTATTTCGTATTGTAAGTGCATAACGTAAACTGACTTTAAGATCCTGATCCATAGACCTCCCACATATGCTCACTTATATGGCATGCAGATTAGTGCAAAATGACTTATTTACAAAGGCTTACACGCAAACAACCTTTAAACTCTGCTCACATAAGGCAGCTTTTCCTCAAAAACACACATTTGCGGCTTCATGTTTTTGTGCATGATCACGAATGCTTCAAGTGTACAGAAATGGAATTGAAATGGCACGGTGCAAATGTTTAAACGTGCAACACATAAACCAGGATCAAAGCAGCTTTAAACTTAACGGCCAGCTGGTGATGCTTTCGTTCGTAGGCATTACATGATATACACTACGGTTGACACTTTGGGATCAGTATGATTTTTTTTTTTTTGTACAGTTTACTCAACAAGCCTGCATCTATTTGGTTAAAAATACAATTAAAATTGTGAAACAATTTCAATTCACTGAGTTCTTATTGAAGCTAAAATGTAGCTGTTTCCTGTCACTCAAAGAAATAATTTCAACATTACGTCATTTCAATTTTGAGATGTTCTGCTCGGTTATGCTCAATTATTATTGGTACAGTCATTATTATTAATAATGATGACTCTCTTAATTTGCAATTACCTGCTTCATGGTTTGGAAACTGAAACATTTCACTCATCATAGTACTTTGATTAAAAGAAAGTTTAAAAAACATTGTTTAACTCTGTACTTTGACTCTTCAACCATTTAATGTGTTCCTAATGAATAAAAGTAAATCCATTTATCAATGTATTGCACTGTACAACAGCTTTTTCATAATTTTGAAGCACTGTTTTCAACCAACACAGGCTCATTCTGAAAACGTAGCCCTATATACATACCAGAAGTACGCATTTTGTCTTTAAAATGAACACTAGGGGGGCAGTACTTTCACACTTACCAGCTAACCGTTTACCTCCGTATGGATGGTTTTCTTGCTGTTGCCAGTTTGTCCAGTTAGCTCGCCATGTACGTTGGAGGACTTGAGACGCAGAGAGGAGTTGACCACAAGGACGGGGTTTAAGTGAAAGCGGTTTCAGGAAGCGGGTAAGACAAAAACAGAAGCCAAAAAATAAAATAAACAAGTAAAAACAGTGTGAGAACGTGGTGAAATCTGAAACCGTGGTAAAAATCAGGTAAGGGCTTTTCTTTTTCTAGGTTGCTTTTTAAAACTGTCGGTTGGGTTTAGGGAAGGGGGTGGGTGGGTCAATCGTTGCTTTTGAAAACACTGTTGGTTGGCTTTAGGGAAGGAGGAGGGTGGGTCAGTCGATCGTTCAGTCAGTCAGTCAGTCAACAGCGGCCTCTGGTGGATTTAGGCAAGAACAGCAGGCACGACTGGAACTCGCGAGAGAAGAGTAGATTCGTGAAAACAAAAGCTGCAAAAAAACATAGCTCCTGGGACGTATTTGGCGAAATGTGTATAGCGGTACATTTTCAGAATGAGCCTGGGTTGTTTTCAACACTGATAATAATAGTAAATAAAAGTAATCTAATGATAACTAGTAACCAATAGTAGTAACTAATAATAATAATAATAATAATATTAATAATAAATATTTCATTAGCAGCAGATCATCATATTAGAAAGATTTCTAAAGGATCTTTTGACGCTGAAGATTAGAGTAACAATTCTGAAAATTCAGCTTTAAATCAGAGAAATAAATACAATTTTAAACTACATTCAATATGAAAATATTTGTTTTAAATTGTAATAACATTTCACAAGTTTACTGTATTTTTAATTAAATAAATGAAGTCTAAAACATAAAACATAAAAAATAAAATCTTACTAATTCCCAATTTTTGACTGGTAATATATAAATATATATTGACAATGCGGTAAGTGGTTTTAACATCAACACTGTGTTATCACACTTCAGCTGGGCTGTGTGTGACTTTATCAATCCACTTCAGAAAGCGTCCGACCCGTGTATATACACCAGGATACGAAGGGTCACCGCAGCCGTGACCCCAGGAGATGACGCCTGTGAGCATCCAGTGCCCACCGTCGCCTTGGCATACCAGTGGACCCCCACTGTCACCCTGACAGCTGTCCACACGCCGATGGTTGGACAAGCTGCCAGCACACAACATGCGGCTGGTGAAACGACTGCCATAACGCTTTTTACACTTCCAGGAGGGCAGCAGAGGAACCCAGGCTTGCAGAAGTGTTCTGGAATACTCAGAGTCTAAGACAAGATAGAAAGGAAAATAACGTAAGTATATATTCTTTTTAATTGTTATATACTGTATATTATTTTTTAAGTGTTATTTATAATTATTTTAATTGGATTTATTTTCAGCTGCGTAAGGTTTAAATAAAAATGGTGTTTTCAAGTGAAGATAAGAGTTTGATCAAAGGTTTCCGAGAACTGAAAGGCTACAGTGCTTCATGTTTTCTTCGTGAATTTCCGATTAAAAAAAGGACAAAAGGTGGATTGAATTACTTGTTGGCGAAAATTGATCACACTGGATCAGTATGTCGTGTGGCGGGGAGTGGTTGTCCACGCACTGCCCGTTCTGTTGAAAATATCACCACTGTCGAGCACATGGTGCTGACAACACGCACCCATCACACTGTCCGACAGATTGAATGGGAGTCTGGCAATTAATGACACCGATATGTAAACAATGCTTTATTTCTGTGTGTGCTATTTTAGTTAGCAAGTAAAAAAAAATTGAATCGTTCTGTCAATATTTGGGTTATTTTTGTTTAACAAAGTAATGCAGTGATATAAATCAGCTGAGGTGGAAAACGTATACATATCATATAATTTCTTCTATTTGTCATCTAATTATGTAATTATGTAAATGTAATTAAAGAATTAAAAAAAAAAAGAGAATTAAAAATGAATGTTGCTTGGATTTTTTTTGAGACACGGTAATATATACAGTTGAAGTCAGAATTATTAGCCCCCCTGAATTATTAGCCCCCCTGTTTATTTTTTTCCCCAATTTCTGTTTAACAGAGATTTTTTCAACACATTTCTAAACATAATAGTTTTAATAACTCATTTCTAATAACTGATTTATTTTATCTTTGCCATGATGACAGTAAATAATATTTTACTAGATATTTTTCAAGACATTTCTATACAGCTTAAAGTGACATTTAAAGGCTTAACTAGGTTAATTAGGTTAACTAGGCAGGTTAGAGTAATTAGACAAGTTATTGTATAATGATGGTTTGTTCTGTAGACTATCGAAAAAAAATATAGCTTAAAGGGGCTAATAATTTTGTCCCTAAAATGGTTTTTAAAAAATTAAAAACTGCTTTTATTGCAGCCGAAATAAAACAAATAAGACTTTCTCCAGAGGAAAAAATATTATCAGACATACTGTGAAAATTTCCTTGCTCTGTTAAACATCATTTGGGAAATATTTAAAAAAGAAAAAAAAATCAAAGGTAAAAAAATATAATAAATAAATCATATATATACAGTTGAAGTTAGAATTATTAGCCCCCTTTTGATTTTTTTTTCTTTTTTAAATATTTCCCAAATGATGTTTACCAGTATAGAAGTGTCTTGAAAAATATCTAGTAAAATATTATTTACTGTCATCATCGCAAAGATAAAATAAATCAGTTATTAGAGATGAGTTATTAAAATTATTATGTTTAGAAATGTGTTGAAAAAATCTGCTCTCCGTTAAACAGAAATTGGGGAAAAGAATAAACAGGCGGGCTAATAATTCTGACTTCAACTGTGTATATATATATATATATATATGAATGTATTTTAAATTCATTAATTTTATATTTTTTAAATTGTACAAAAACCTCCAATTAAGAAGTTTGTTGAGGTCAGTAGTGCATCTGTATTCATCAATGCATTAAACTGATAATGTAAAAGTAAAAATAAAAAGTTATAAAATATTTTTACATTGTTTAAAAATCCTTTATGAAAATAATTGTAATACTCCTATTTAATAGTTTATATGTGGTAGAGACATTTAACAAATCACACTTTTGAAAGATAAAGTATGTAAAATTTGAATATATTAAATATATATATATATATTTATATATTTTGCTTGCAAAAATATTTAATAAATAAAAAAATGCTATTTATTATGGGAGTTAGTGTCCACTACTGAAAAAAAGAAGAAGATAACTGATTTTTTTCTCAAAATTACAACAATTTTTCTTTTTGCAATTTCAAATCTTGCAGTTCAGAAAAAATGGCAAGAAATCTGCAAATAAGGCAAACAAATCATGCAATATAAGATAATTTAAAAAAATTACATACAAGGCTATTTTCCTGCAATGTTTACTACTAAAACGAGCTGCTAAAATAATAAGTAAATTAGAGTAGAACTAATTAACAAAAAAATAATCAAATAAAATATAATAATAATACATTTGTGAGAAATAAACTGCAAGATCAATTGCAAAACAATAAGAATTGTGAGTTTGTCGCAGTTACCTTTACTATATTCTTTTATTTAGCAAAAAACGATTTTCATATGTTTAATAATTAATTTGTTTAGTTTATTTTAATATATTTGACCCAGAATGAATACCTTTCCAGTCTTTTATACCAAAAGCAAACTCTTACTCTTCATCAGTATGTTTAAATCAGTTTAAATATGTTCATGTGTTTCCCAGTACCTGTAATTCCCCAGCCGGTGATCACACAGGCGATGGGTCTCTTGCCCTTCTTGCTGCTCTGAGGTGGAAGGCAAACAGCATTAGTGTGTGGGTTAAAGGCCACACAGTTCCCATCTGTGCCCTTCAACTTCAGCAAGGCAATGTCATATTCCCAGCCCTGACTGTGGTACTTTTTGTGGAT
Source organism: Danio kyathit (assembly GCA_903798195.1). Lineage (NCBI taxonomy): Eukaryota > Metazoa > Chordata > Actinopteri > Cypriniformes > Danionidae > Danio > Danio kyathit. Next base: position 26,463,092 of record LR812531.1, on the reverse strand, counting down.
CACGATTCGCTCAGGAGAAAGACTGCGCTCAAAATCGTCCCGCTCCTCTGTGTGGTAGTCGCCAAGCCGCAGGACATAACGGGAGGCATCTGAACCAAACCTGAAAAAAAGGAGACGTTCATGTAAAGCATGAAAAGTTCAGAGGAGAGCCGCTAGATGTCACTAGAGTCTCTCTTTTACCTTTTGAAGCAGTGAGCAGCAGTGATGACCCAACAGGAGTTGATGAGAGTCGCCCCACAGAGAGGATGTGAACCTTTTGATTGAGATCTGAGCCACAGAGACACTTGCCACGGCCAGTCCCCCCTATATGACAGACAAATGCCCAAAAATTAAAAACAAACATAATCCTTAGGAATGTACATGCATTTTTAGGTTAAAAAAAAAAAAAAAAAAAAAAAAAAATTATATATATATATTACTGCATATACTGTAGGGCGACACAGTGGCTCAGTGGTTAGCACTGTCGCCTCACAGCAAGAAGGTCACTGGTTCGAGTCCCGGCTGAGTTAGTTGGTATTTCTGTGTGGAGTTTGCATGCATCCGGTTTCCACACAGTCCAAAGACATGCGGTAACGGTGAATTAAATAAACTACATTGGCCGTAGTGTAAGTGTGTGAATGTGAGAGTGTACGGGTGTTTCCCAGTACTGGGTTACAGCTGGAAGGGCATCCGCTGTGTAAAACATGCTGGATAAGTTTGCCGGTTCATTCTGCTGTGGTGACCCCTGATGAATAAAGAGACTAAGCCGAAGGAAAATTCTACTGCATATATAAATATAATAATTTATTGTATTGAAAAAAATAAATAAATAAATATATATATATATATATAATTAAGTTAATTAGCAAAGCAATTGAATTGATAACCACAGTTTCTAGAATGTTTCAGACTTTTTAAAAGGTTTTTTGATACACAACTTCAAAACACGATATCTGAAAATGAAATTTTGCAGACAAATCAGTTATGACTAATAAAGTCTTCTTATAACTATTACAGTGAGGGAAATAAGTATTTAATCACACTGTGATTTTTCAAGATCTCCTACTTAGAAATCATGGAGGGGTCTAGAATTTTCAGTATAGGTACAATTCCACTGTGAGAGACAGAATCTAAAAATAAAAATGCAGAAATCACATTGTATGACTTTTTAACAATTTATTTGTAAATTACTGTGTGAAATAAGTATTTGATCACTTCAGTCAAGCATTTTAAATATTTAGTACAGAAGCCTTTGTTAACAATTACAGAGGTCAAAGGGTTCCTGTAGTTCTTCACCAGGTTTGCACACACTGAAGGAGGGATTTTGCCCACTGATCTTCTCTAGATCTGTCAGGTTTCAGGGCTGTCGCTGAGCAACATGGAGTTTCATCTCCCTCCAAAGATTTTCTATTGGATTTAGATCTGGAGACTGGCTAGACCACTCCAAAACCTTGTTATGCTTCTTACGAAGCCACTCCTTGGTTTTCCTGGCTGTGTGCTTTGGGTCATTGTCATGTTGGAAGACCCAGCCACGACCCATCTTTAATGCTCTGACTGAGGGAAGGAGGTTTTTGCCCAATATCTCACAATACATGGCCACGTTCATCCTCTCCTTAATACAGTGCAGTCATTCTGTCCCCTGTGCAGAAAAACACCCCAGAGCATGATGCTTCCAGCCCCATGCTTCACTGTAGGTATGGTATTATTGGGATGATACACATCATTCTTCTTCCTCCAAATTTAAGACCAAAAAGTTTTACTTTGGTCTCATCTGACCACAGGACTTTCTCCCATGAATACTCTGGACCATCCAGATGGTCCCTGGCAAACTTCAGATGGGTCTTGACATGGGCTAACTTAAGCAGGGCAACCTTCCGTGCGATGCGTGGTTTTAAAACATGACATCTTACTGTATTACTGATAGTACCCTTGAAAACTTTGGTCCTAGCTCTCTTCACAGCATTGATCAGCTCCTCCCGCATAATTCTGGACTGATTCTAGACCATTCTTGGCATCATTAATACAACACGAGGAGAGATCTTCCGTGGGGCCCCAGTCTGAAGGACATTGACAGTCATCATTAGCCTCTTCCATTTTCTGACAATTGCTCCAACAGTTGCTCTTTCTTGGCAATTGCCCCGTAGCAGTTTCAGCTTTATGAAAGTCTACAATTTCATCTCTTGTGTCGTTTGACAGCTCTTTGGTTTTGGCCATGTTGCTACTTAGACTTTTGACTGATTGTGGGGTGCACAGATGTCTTTATGACAGCTAGTGACCTCAAACAAGTGCTACTAAATTAGAATCATGAGCAGAGTGTAGCTGGACTGTTTTAAAGCAAAATAACAGGTCTTTGAGGGTCAGAAATTTGGCTGAAAAGCAAGTGATTAAATACTTATTTCACACAGTACTTTACAAATAAATTGTTAAAAAGTCATACAATGTGATTTCTGCATTTTTATTTGTAGATTCTGTCTCTCACAGTGGAATTGCACCTATACTGAAAATTCTAGACCCCTCCATGATTTCTAAGTAGTAGATCTTGAAAAATCACAGTGTGATTAAATATTTATTTCCCTCACTGTATGTATTGATCTGGCAAAGCTGAATTTTCAGTGTCATTACGTCACATCTTCAGTGTTACATGATCCTTCAAAAATCATTCTAATATACTAATTTTGTGCTCAATAAATATTTTCTTCAAGATTTTTCAATTTTTAAAACACATCTTCGTGGAAGCGTAGATTTTTTTTTGTTCTTTTATTAACAGTGTTTTTATTCTAATATTTTTTCAATTAAAATGTTATGTGACATTATAAATATATTTATTATACTACTACGTATGGTCACGTCTGATAAAAAACATCTTACAGGCACCAAACTAAGTATTTTAAGTATTTTAAGTATTTTATAGTATATCTTTTATTTGTTCTATCATTTATTTAAACTGTTGAGTATATCTTTAGGCAATTTTCAGATCATGAAAGAAATGAATTGCATTTACTAATTTTGTAGCTTACAGTGAGAATCCTCTTTACTTTCTTTATATAAAAAAGACTGAGAAACACATTCTTCAAAATCTCTTCTTTTTGCATTCCAGTGAAATCGTACTTTTGAAATGAAATATGGGTGATTTATTTATTTATTTATTTTTTTTTACAAATTACTCATTTTACTCTAATCCAGATTTGCAGTTCACTCTAAAACACATGCTTACTATCCAATTTTGCAGTTTAAAAAAAAATTATAAACACAAATGTTACATATTGTTTTCGTATGACCAGACTGCTATAATACAGAACCAATGTCAGCCAGCCAATAAACACAGGGTGTGAATTACAGGGGGGTTTCAAGGAAACTAACTCCCCTAATTAATGCTTGCAATAGATTTGACCACCCTTATAACAGTTCATACCATTGTGAATCCATAATCACGCCAATCAGTCTCAGAAAAAAAAATCCTTCAGCAGTCTGAAACCAGCAGATCTAAAGCACCGATAGCCATTATAACTGTTCACAAGACACTTCTCTTGTAAAATAGGTCTTTGTATCTTCATATAGCCTAAAAGTAAAATAACAGATTTAGGTTGACCTCCAGTAACCTCTGAAATAGCTTATCAGAGATTACGGTAGGTCAGAATACACTAAAAATCCCTCAAAACACTGAAAACTTCAACTGTTTTATTAACATATTTAGATGTAATTTAAATAAATACATAATTTTTATTCACTGAAGCATGTGTTACACATACTAACATTACTGAAAAAGTAAGACCCACCCGATTGTCAATGTATAATCCGCACCATGAATAAACAAAATCATAAACACAATGCACATGCTAGTATGTCAGCGAATAAAACGAGCCCTGACCGTAGAGACTTGTCTCCACCGATGATCCTCCTCCTGCGTCTCTGTGTGTTCGGTCTCAACCCACACTCCTGTTTGCCAAAACTACTGATCTTTACCGGTTCGGTAACATAGTCACAAATGACCCCTGCGTCCTCACTGTGCCTGCAATCATGAGCGTCCGACCCGACAGCTGAACACTCGCCCAATGAAACCTCTGTCCCAACACACTTCACATTATCCAGATGGATGGGTCCCTGGCCCTCGCCAAAATAAGCCATGGAGCGAGCCTTCGAGACCCCACTGAATTAAAAAGAGAAAGAAATAAGCATTTAAGGTGTTCAGATGTGACTTTATGTTCTTTGGTTATATGTTCTATTGGTTATGCTCTACTTGGTTGTTCATGAACATGCTTACACAAATCCTAGCTGTCTGCAGACCACTTGAGCATTGATGTCATTCCAGCCGTCGTCACACACACTGCCCCACTGAGCGTTAATGAACACCTCCACACGGCCTTCCTTACGGCTCTCTCCATCCACCAGCCTCACCAGCGGACCTGCAAACACAGCACACAAGACATGCATCCTCTGTAGAGTACAGGTACATATAGGGTACATTTACAATAGAATTAGCTACAGTTTTACAGTATCACATTTTTTCCAGCACAAAGGAATTTGGTCACACTTTATTTTGATGGTCCGTTTGTTGAATTTAAGTTACATTGCATCTAAATGCCAACTAATTCTCATTAGATTATAAATAGACTGTTAGGTTGGGGTTTCTTATAGTCAGTAAAATGTCTGTTGAAGGAGCAGAATCAACAGATATTAAGCAGTAATCTACTGCAATCTACTAATACTCAAATGGAGCATCACAATAAAGTGTTACCAGGAATTTTTTTGATTGTGTGTATAAACTTTGACTTTTGTTTGTTGTTTATCCATGCTTGTTATTTTGTTTTTGGTTTGTTTTGTTATTGTAAACATTGTACTTTGTATATACATGGTGAGAAGCAATAGAGGTTGGACGCCACACTTTTCTTTTCTGTAAATATTTTCTCCTGTTTTTATATATAGTCAGGGAGATAGGAGTAGTTTTTGTAGTTTTATTTTCTGCTATTTTGTTAGGTGTATTTCGTTTCATTTGAGTGTTTAGGTAGGGGATATTATTTTGTTTATTATTTTTCTGTGGGTCCTCTCCGAGGTATTTGGCTTCCCGTTTTGGGTGTTTAAAAAAGAAAAAAAAGACAAATAAACGGACCCGATGCCAATGGTTCATAAAAATGATTTTATTTGTCCAGTGTTCTTTTATGTTACGTCCTTGACCCTAGACCAGGGTTGTAACATAAGCATTGTAATGCACACATTTGGTGCTAAAGTTTGGTGCCTGATTAAAAATGACAGAAAATAGCTTTATGGTATAGTTTTATTATTTAAATATTTGAAATTTCAATGCCATATTATATATATCACAATAGATTGCCAAACCTTAATGGTCAAATTATGGTTTGTTTTAGATAATCCTTGATTATGGACATCATGTTCATTATGCTGATCAGATCATTCTATAATGAAATAATCATTATTACTAATACATTTTAAAACAAATATAATTTCTATAATAAGTTAATTTAGATCAGATAAAAAATTGGTATTACAAAATTAGTACTCATTTCTGAAAATAAAGAAAGTAAAGCTGGAATTTTAATATACTTAAAGTATATTGTGTGCTGTGTTTACAGTGATTCTTAGTTTTTTATTTGTCTGGAAATTTTCACATGAAATTTGGCACAAAATAGAGCCATGATTTGTTTACAAAGAGATGCTCCTTTTATAAAATGAAATCTTCATGTACCACTAGTTCATCTGCTAATTGTTTTGTAATTATATTGTTGTTTAACATGAATAACTTTTTTATTATTAATTTGCCTTGTAAAATGTTTCAGTGAAATCACAAACTATAAAGTGTTGTCATTTTATCTGTTATTTCCAACCAAAAAGTTCCAAAGGACAGTGTTTCTGAATGATTTATGCAATTGTTTATGTAAGTAATATATAATAATTATTCAACTGTTTATGAAAATGAGCAGCTTGGTCAAGATCTGAATAATATGATGTTTTTGTAAAGATTTGGGTGTTAAAAAAAAGAAAACCACTGTTTTAGAAATCAATTAACTTTCATATTAATGTAGATTTGCTTTCAAAGAGCAACAAATTGTTTCTAATGAGTGCAATCATTTATGCATGTGCCCTAAAAATATATAACAAGACTTTCTTTTTTCTCACACAACGTATGTGTTAACACACATATGTAATTATATTTTACTAAACAGATTCTTAATTTTGTTTGGCTCTGAAAAAAAATACAGAGTGCAATTGCTTTGTCTTGTGTAACATGTAGACGGATACTGTGCTACACTTGATGATGATTAGATAAACAGACATGTTTTACAAAGTTTCCGCACCTGTGACAGGAGCCACTTCGGGGATCTCATTGTTCTGTCCTTCTCTTTCACAGCGAATGCCCACATCCTCACTGTGGGAGCAGTCATGCTGACCCCACTGAGAATGAGCACAGTCCAGCAGAGAGCTCTCTCCTCCTTCACAGGTCACCTCATCCAGCAGGATCAGCCCTGAACCCTCGCCATACATCCCAACTGGAGACACCTCAGCTCGTCCTCTGAGCAGAATTGGAGCAACAAATCAGAAAGGGAATGAAAAACTTTCTTTTATGTGTCAACAAGTATATAAGGCCCTGGTTTGACACCATAGGAAAAATGAACAGGTTAAATGTCAAATGTGCAGGGTTTTTTTAGAGCTTTGTATGATTACAGTTGAACCACTGAGGTCACATGAAATAATTGGACAATGTTTGTAGTTCATTTTTATGATGTCCCAGAACTTTTGGTGGAGGACAGGGTTTTGGGGTGTCTATTTAGGCTAAGTGCAAATGGCACACCTCGTTGAAATAAGCTAGTTGAGTAATTCATGCCCATCACCTTTGGTTGACAGGGACAACATAACTAAAAAGTGCAGCAGTCACCAGCATGAGTGGCGTAGCTTGTAAAGTGCATGGCAACATGTTTTGACGCGATCGATCATGAACCCGGTTCAAATCCAGCGTCTGATGAACTTGTTCTTCTTTTTTTTTTCCCACTACATATCAGATTTTGCCAACTCTTCATCATGAGGAAGACAAGTAGAAATCATTAATAAGTGTGTGTATTATGGAAGACTGGGCGACGCAGTGGTGCAGTAGGTAGTGCTGTCGCCTCACAGCAAGAAGGTCGCTGGTTCGAGCCTCGGCTGGGTCAGTTGGCTTTTCTGTGTGGAGTTTGCATGTTCTCCCTGCGTTCGCGTGGGTTTCCTCCGGGTGCTCCGGTTTCCCCCACAGTCCAAAGACATGCGGTACAGGTGAATTGTGTGGGCTGAATTGTCCGTAGTGTATGGGTGTGAATGAGTGTGTATGGATGTTTCCCAGAGATGGGTTGCGGCTGGAAGGGCATCTGCTGCGTAAAACATGTGCTGGATAAGTTGGCAGTTCATTCCGCTGTTGCGACCCCGGATTTATAAAGGGACTAAGCCGAAAAGAAAGAAAATGAATTATGGAAGACTCCGATTCATAGAACTGGATTGGAGAGGTGTTATATTCAAATCATATGCATTATAAGTTTGTAGATGTTATACATTAAAAATACCCTTAAATATAATTTTTTAGTACTGCTTCAGTGAACTTGAACAAGTATAATAAAATCCATTAATTTTACTAGTTGTATTAGTGTTTTTTTTTAAAGTATGCTTTAAATGCTTTAAAAATAAGTTAAATCTTTGTAGACTACAAATATATGTGCTGTATATCATTTATTTTAAAAATGTGAGCAATACATTATAGATTAATTTTATTTAAAAAATATTATATTAATCTTATTTTTTTTTATTCAACTATAGGGATGCGGCCAGGTAGGTGGCCTACAAGACATTGTGCTCAGGGGCCTCTGAATTCTTAATCCGGTCTGATGGAAGATGAGGAAGGTCTCAGATTTCATCTAAGAGATCTTCATTTGTGTTCTGTAGATGAACGAAGGTCTCAGGAGTTTGAAACAACATGAGGGTGAGCAATTAATAACAGAAGTTTCCTCTTTGGGCGAACTATTCCTTTAAGGCCCTAATATACATGCAGCAACATTATTTATCATTCTTCTTACATATATATATATATATATATATATATATATATATATATATATATACACACACACACACACACACACACACATACATACATAAAGAAGTAAAAAATATATGGGGCGGCAGGGTGGCTCAGTGGTTAGCACTGTCGCTTCACAGCAAGTAGATCTCTGGTTCGAGTCCTGGCTGGGCCAGCGGTCATTTTTGTGTGGAGTTTGCATGTTCTCCCCTTGTTCGCGTGGGTTTCCACGGGGGCTCTGGTTTCCCCCACAGTCCAAAGACATGCGTTATAGGTGAATTGGATGAACTGAATTGGACATCGTGTATAAGCGCTTTTGTAAATGTGAGAGTGTATGAGTGTTTCAAAGTACTGGGTTGTGGCTGGAAGGGCATCCACTGCGTAAAACATATGCTGGAATAGTTGGCGGTTCATTCTGCTGTGGCAACCCCTGAAAAATAAGGGACTAAGCCGATATCCCAAAAAGAAGAATGATAAAGAATGTTGCTTTTAAATACCTGAGCAGTTACATAATATTATTCACAGCAGTTTACACTGCTAAGAGTAGCATTTGGTTGAATATATAAATGTACTGCACAATTTACTCTCAAAAACATACAATAAACATACAACTAAAAGTACAGTGGAGAGAAAACAGCAGTTAAGAAAGCATCTGGTAATAGTGATGTGGATGTTTAAAGAAGTGATGTGGATGTTTGAATGTTCAGTTTAGCACACCAGTCAAGAAAGAGGCTTTACAGTATTAAATATACAACCCCAAATCAGAAAAAACTTTTACAACTTTTTTTCCTTCACTTTCACTAATTGGTGAAGTTTGTTTCTCACCACTGTCGCCACTGGCTTGCATGGTTTGGGACTTGTGGAGCTCCGCATCGATGGATTTGCTCTTCAGTGTTTGGACTTTCAGCAGAGAAATTTAAACCACACTGAACTGAACTAAACTGAATTTCAACTCTAAAACTGCACTGACACTATTTCAAATGACTTGAACTTCTATGTTAAGCTGCTTTGACACAATCTACATTTTAAAAGCGCTATACAAATAATGATGAATTAAACTGAATTTTTTTTTAAATGTGTTGCAAGAACCAAAATTGGAATACGTGTTGATATAAAAAACTAAATCATGAGGAACACATTAAATAATGTTCTGTTGTATTGTCTGGTATAAAATACAACTCAAAGTAAATTTAGAAATGACTTCGTTCTCCTTTTATTTGCGTTTTCCATACTGTTTCAGATTTGGGCTTGTAAAGAAATACACTGTCACTGTTACTTTTAAATATAAGCAGCTCTTCAGTGTTTATGACTATACTCACAGACGTTGGTCTTGACAGATTGAACATAAGAAATGAACCATAAAAAAATTACAAGTCAAAGAAGGCAGAGGCTGAGAGACAAACAAACCAACCTATTAAACAACTCTGACCGACCAATGCTCATTTTAAAAAGCTGTTTCTGACTGCTGAAACACTAAACAACCTTCTTTTAGGCTTCAAAACAAAATCAGTTTGTTCTTCGATTTTCAACTTTATACATTATCTTACATTCCTGAGACTAAAGAGCTTAAACATAAACATATCTGATATACAAAAACATGGCTTTTAGACATATGCTTACATACATTTCCATTTGAAAAGTAGTGGTTTATTTGATTTAATGGGCTCCTCTAGACATTTGCAACTGCATGTCAACAAACTCTCTTTAGAGTATTAGGGGATTATTAGCAGACTGTTGGATTAAGTTTAGCAGAACAAAGACAATCTCACACGCACACATAAAAGTTTGCTTCAAGAAGAAGAAAGAAACATTAATGAGTTTGGAGAAAACATGATTTCTGAGCTGTGTAGGAAGCATCTAAGTTAGTCAACAGAATGTCTAAACAGAACCATATAAATAAAGTGTTACCAAAATATGTTATCAATCAAGCCAAACAAGCCACTCACCGATAACCCAGCTGTCGACACACCACCTGTGCATGACGTCCGGTCCAGTTGTCGTCACACACTGTGCCCCATTCACCAGCGTGATAAACCTCCAGACGGCCTTCCCATGGGCTATCAGCTCCTACCAGACGCAACACTCCATCTACAGCAAAAGCAGCATGTCTGCAGTTAATCAGTGCAAAAATATTGATAAACAGAGGTAAAAGTAAAACTGTAGGTTTTGAGTATGTGATGTTGTCTTGCACAGTTGATGTCATCTTCACCTGTAAACGGGTTGCACGAGACTCCAGCGTCCTCCATGTGGTCACAGTTGTGTCGGCCCCAGGGTGCATGAGGACATTCCTCCAGAGAGAGCTCATTTCCTGTGCAGTGAACGCCATCCAGAGCGATAGGACCGCTGCCCTGCCCAAAGTGAGCCCAGGTCCACGCCTTTGGCACGCCACTGAAAAACAAACACATGTCTGGAATTTATTTCAGCTTTATTTTTTTTGTTGTCTTGAACAGAAACTTGAACAGATGTTTGTAGTCTGTAAGATAAAAAAGAGATCATTATTTTTTCTCTAAGGATGTGGGTTATGGGTGGCACGGTGGCTCAGTGGTTAGCACTGTTGTCTCACAGCAAAAAGGTAGCTGGTTTGAGTCCTGGCTGGGCCAGTTGGCATTTCTGTGTGGAGTTTGCATGTTCTCTTTGTGTTGGCGTTGGTTTTCTCCAGGTGCTCCGGTTTCCCCCATAGTCCAAATACAGCCACTCTTTAAGATCTCAAATCTCAGGGCTTCTGGTAGTACCTAGAATAGCAAAGTTGAGTAAAGGAGGTCGAGCCTTCTCATTTATGGCTACTAAATTCTGGACTAGCCTTCCTGATAATGTCAGAGGCTCAGACACACTTATTCATTCATTCATTCATTTTCTTTTCGGCTTAGTCCCTTTATTAATCTGGGGTCGCCACAGCGGAATGAACCGCCAACTTATCCAGCACATGTTTTATGCAGCGGATGCCCTTCCAGCCGCAACCCATCTCTGGGAAACATCCATACACACTCATACACTACAGACAATTTAGCCTACCCAATTCACCTGTACCGCATGTCTTTGGACTGTGGGGGAAACCGGAGCACCCAGAGGAAACCCACACGAAAGCAGGGAGAACATGCAAACTCCACACAGAAACGCCAACTGACCCAGCCGAGGCTCGAACCAGCGACATTCTTGCTGTGAGGCGACAGCACTACCTACTGCGCCACTGCGTTGCCCTCAGACACACTCTCGTAGTTCAAAACTAGATTAAAGACCTATCTTTTTAGTAAAGCATACACTCAATGCATCACATAGTGGTATGATGCATGAATGGGCTCCACGCATCTCGTTTATATACACTATGAACAGCAGCTACGCTAATTATTCTCTTTATTCTCTACTTCCACCTGGGGATACTAATCCCGAGGCCACTGATGCGATCCAAGACCTGTAAAGAAATAATCCACAATCCTAGACCAGGCCGTATCCTGAGCAGCTGCTGTGGTGGTCATGGAGGAGTAGAGTCTTCGCTGACGTCCAGCTTTCCCCAGCCTCCGGCGCCTAGACTGTAGCTCTGCACATGACGTTCGGTCATAGGAGTCATCCCCAACTGAGCCTGGTTTCTCTCGAGGTTTTTATCCTTAACTTTTGCCAGTTGGTGAAGTTTTTTCCTCGCCGCTGTCGCCACTGGCTTGCATGGTTCGAGACTTGCAGAGCTGCGCATCGATGGATTGCTCTTCACTGTTTGGACTCTCAACAGTGAATATTAAACCACACTGAACTGAACTAAACTGACATTTTCAATTCACTATAATCTTCTATGTACACAATCCACATTGTAAAAGCACTATACAAATAAAGATGAATTGAATTGAATTGAACTATAAGCAGTATAGGTGAATTGAATAAACTAAATTGGCCGTAGTGTATGTGTGTGAATAAGAGTGTATGGGTGTTTCCCAATGCTGGGTTGTGGCTGAAAGGGCATCTGCTGTGGAAAACATATGCTGGAATAGTTGGCGGTTCATTCTGCTGTGGAAAAATTTTATACATTATAAACATATTTTATTTCAGCTGCTTGCCAAAAAATATCTTATTTTTAAAATAAGTCAATAAAAATAATTAAAAGTAGATTATTATAAAAGACAAAAATGTCATATAAATACAAAAATACAAATAAATCTTACTGAAACTATTAAAAAATACCACAATAGTTATGCACTCATACTTTACATACAATAACGTATTAAAATGATCAAACTTGACAGTAAAGAAATGTATAAACGAACATTTTTTTTTCAATCAAATAAATGGAGCCTTGATGGACATGAGGGTTTTCTTTTATGTGTGTGTTTGGTAGTGAGGGTTTCACTGACTATAAAGGGTAAAATCAGTTGCGTCTATCCCACTGCAGATTCATGGAGTGATTCCCTGCACCACATCAATCATTCACACACTCCATCCATTCATCTATATTAATAAAGTTCACTCTCTGTGCTACAGCAAGTGTGTATGCATGTGTGTGTGTGTGTGTGTGTAAAAAATGACTGTCCTATAAGAGCGGCACTTAGATTTGTGTATGACATCATCAGCATCTCCCAGCTCTTGTAATTGCTTTTAGCTGAATCATTCGAGCAAAGCATTTTTACAAATGCTACCTAAACAGAAAAGAGCTCAATTACATCTTGATGATGCTATTACTTACAAATGAAATGCTTTTAAGCTACATTAGAAGAACCACTACTAAGAGAATTGTGTGCAGAGATCCTTGTGCTCCAGATGTAGTGAAAAACCACAAGCCAGTTTGTGGAAAATTTGAGAAAGAAAAAAAAAGAAATAAACAGAAACATTGCCTGGCATAACTGACAAATAAATTAAGTTAACTAAACAAATTTAAGTTAAATTGGATTTAACATAAAAAAAATTACATCTCCCAAAAAAATCTCCAGAATTGTGCTGTTTCAGCTCATTTTAAATAAGTAGTTTGAATAAGCAGCAAAAATATTTTTTGAGTGTAGGATGCGATACAGTAATTTATTATAATAGTGTTTATACAGTTGAAGTCAGAATTATTAGCCCCCCTGAATTATTAGCCCCCTGTTTATTTTTCCCCCCGTTTTTTGTTTAACAGCGAGCAGATTTTTTCAACACATTTCTAATCATAATAGTTTTAATAACTCATCTCTAATAACTGATTACTTTTATCTTTGTCATGATGACAGTAAATAATATTTTACTAGATATTTTTCAAGACACTTCTATACAGCTTAAAGTGACAAGGCTTAACTAGGTTAATCAGGTTAACTAGGCAGGTTAGGGTAATTAGGCAAGTTATTGTATAACGATGGTTTGTTCTGTAGACTATCAAAAAAAAATTTGCTTAAAGGGGCTAATAAATTTGTCCTTAAAATGGTGTTTAAAAAATTAAAAACGGCTTTTATTCTAGTCAAAATAAAACAAATAAGACTTTCTCCAGAAGAAAAAATATTATCAGACATACTGTAAAAATTTCTTTGCTCTGTTAAACATCATTTGGGAAATATTTAAAAAAGAGAAAAAAATTCAAAGGAGGGCTAATAATTCTGACTTCAACTGTACATTACATTAGTCAGTACCACAGCCAAAACTGAAACTGATATAAAAAATAACTTAATAACACTCAAATTTGTTAGGTAAAATATTAAATACAATTTTAATACAGAGAAAAAATCAAGAGAAACATGAAAAATATATGTCAAAATATATCAAATTTTGTTTTGTAGTTACAGATAAAAAAAAAATAAAATAAACAAGGGGGCTAATAATTCAGGGGGGCTAATAATTCTGACTTCAACTGTATATCCTAGCCTATCAAAGTGAATGTGTTAACCTAAGAAAATAAATTTTAACAATAATTCTTTTTATTCAATTTGATATATTTACAATTAAATTGTTCCTGGTTCAAGATCCTTTTTTGTCTTAATTTGAAAAGTCAGCTTTTTATTTCAACATGTTTTCTAACAGAATAGGGTAATTAAAATGATGAGGTTAATAGAAAATACATATTTTCCACGTAATATTTAAAAAACATTTAGATTTATTACAGTAATATTACAATAAATATATGTTATTTTGTTAAATTACTAAACATATTATTATTATTTTAAATAAACAAATTTAAAAACAGGTTAAAATAATATTTGTGGGTTACTGGAATTCAAACATTTTCAAGCCCCTGCTTTAAGACACAGATAACCGATTTCTTACCCCAATCCCAACTGTCTGCAAACCACTTCAGCATCAATATCATCCCACTCGTCATCACAGATGGTCCCCCACCGTCCATTATAATACACCTCAACACGGCCCTCGAAATCCTCAAGACCCCCGACAAGCCTCAGGGGGGCACCATTTCCTAAACAAAATAGTCAAATCAATTGATCATTCATTCAATGTAGAGAAAAATGAATACGACAAAGTTTTCAGTGCAACATTTCATTCATTTTCACCTTAATGTCAAAAGTCTGAAACTCTGCTCTGCTTCAGCAGGGAATCCCTTTAATAAACTATAGATCTCAGTCACACATATGGTTTAATGCTTTAAAGCATGTATGTATGTGTGGTAAAGGAAAAGGACATGTGTAAGGACCGTTGGCAAAGCCTCAGAGCTCTCAGATTGCTTTCTCCTTCCTAATGTTTCTGTGTGAATAATTCACAGCTCTCTCTAAATATACCTGACCCTGTTCTAGCAAACTGTCCCATTACAACAGACACACTGTTTACGACCCTGCTTCTGTCTCACATGAATTCTGTCTTCATTTAGCTTCACAAGAAGCCTTTGCACACTATACCACTGCTGAAAATATAGCTATAGGGAGTATGATCAGCAGATACAGGAATACATGTGCAGCTGTTGCTGTCGCATGTATACATCAAAATCTAAGGTAAAATCATTTAAAATGTCACAATAATTGTTTAACAAACAATTTTGAAAATGATTCAATTGATAGACAATAACTGTGTTTATTAATGATGTGTTTAATATTGATGACATTAAAAGAAATGCTTACTGAGCACCAAATCAGCTTATTAGAATGATTTCTGAAGGAAAATTATTTGACACTTATTATTTGATAATTTACTATAATTTGATAATTATTTGATAATTTACTATATATATATATATATATACTTTGATTATTTGACACTTTGCCATAACTGAAATAAGTTCTTATTGGCAATAATACGCCACAATATCATTATTTATTGCATTTTGATTAAAACATTAAAAAAAAAATTATATATTATATATATATATACATACAGTTGAAGTCAGAATTATTAGCTCCCCTTTGAATTTTTTTCTTATATATATATATATATATATATATATATATATATATATATATATATATATATATATATATATATATATATATATATATATATATATTATATATATATATAAGAAAATAATATAAATATATATTTATAATATATAAAATATATTTATAATATATATATAAAAAAAAAATATATATATATATATATATATATATATATATATATATATATATATATATATATATATATATATATATATATATATTATTAATATTATTATTATTATTATTTTTATACATACAGTATTGGTAAAAACAAAGTTTAGAAACATTGAGAATTATGTTTTTAAAAGAATTCCTCTCACCAAGGTGTCATATACAGTATTTGATAAATAATACAATAATATTGTAAAATATTAATTTAATTTAAAAAGCTGTTTTCTATGTGTATACACATTAAAATACATTTAATTTCTGTGATTATTAGTTACATTTTAGTATTAATCCAGCCTTCAGTGGTTCTTATTATCATCAGTGATTTATATTTTTGTGAATGTAATACATTTTTCAGGAATATTTAGAATATTTTAACATTTTTTGAATATTTAATATTTATATTTATAAATATATATTAAATAAATGCAGAATAACAGTATTTATTTTAAACAAAATATTTTGTAACTGTCTGTACTGTAATTTTCGATCAGTTTAATGTGTGCTTGATTAATGAAAGGTATTTTTTGAATGGTGATATACCACAAAAGTATTACATCAAACCAGCATTTATACCAATTTCTGAAGAATAATGTGATCCTAAATACTGGACTAATGACCACTGACAATTCACCTTCTGCTGTCATATGAAAAAATGCATTTTAAAATATATTGACATAAATACAATTACAAAAATAAACACAAATACACTATTTGTATATATTTAAAATAATATTTCAGAAAACACATTTTCTATGTACATTTTTTTAACCTTTTTTTAATAGAAAGTAACACACAATCAGAGATACATCAGAAATAGTCAATACAGATGGATACTGAAAATATTAGGAAAAGAAAAAAGTAAAAAAAAAAAAAAAAAAAAAAAGGAGAAAAAGAAAAGAAAGACATTTGCACAGCGTTATTTTAAAACAATATATATCATGTTGGAATTAAAAAAAGTAGGAAAACAGGAGTGGGGGGAGGGGCAGGGCGTTGGGAGATGCCTCATATACTTATCAACTTATCATAATGTGGCTGTTTACTAAATCTACATTGTATGTTTTAAGTTAGTTATGTATAATTCTTAGAATTGGGTTCCATCTTGCTTCAAATATATTCATTTGGAGTCTAGTTATTCTTCCTATTTCATAAATTTCTCAAATTTTAGGTGGGTCTGATCTGAGCCAGTAAGACGTAATACATTAATACAAATAATTCTTCTTTGCCCCATGCTCTCAGACACCATATCTAGGACTGCCACAGTTCAATGTACTTTTTAATTGAAAAAAAGTGTACACAGGAATCATTATCAAAATACCATGTAGTCCAGGGGTGTCCAAACTTTTTGGGCCGAGGGCCAGATACAAAAAAAAAACGTTTGTCCCGGGCCAAATTTTACATGCATCACACAGACACATATATATTTACACACACACACACACACACACACACATACACACATACATATATATATATATATATATATATATATATATATATATATATATATATATATATATATATATATATATATATATTAGATTTGCTGACAAGTCTTCAATTCGTCGTCCAACTGTGTTTCTAGAAAGACCTACGTTTTTAAAATCTTGAATCTTCTCTGGGCAAATTATATTTGCAACACTCATCAGACACTCCTTTATAAATTTTCCTTCGGTGAAGGGTGCAGAAGTGAGACTTTTCTTCCTTTCTTTTGTCCATTATTTCTGTTTATTAAATTGTCATGCATATAAAACAATAGTGCAAAATAAATTTTTCTTACTGCAATGCTTCATTTTTGTTTGATGCAAACCATAAATTTATTTTTCATAATGTAACAGTAGGACTTTTTATAGCAGATAACATTCAACCACATTCAAGGCAGAATGGTAATGAGAAATGTTATTCTTTGTTAGTATTATTGTCATCTTCGTCATCATAAATATTTTATAATTATTAGACATTCATTTTGGAATTATTGCACAAATATCAATAAGTCATAACAGAATTAGTTACTTGTTTCTGGTTTTTGTTAGTCCTAATTGATGTTGTTTTCAAATACAATAAATCCGTTAATATACAATTTGCAGTGGTGCTCATTCATTTTTGGTGGGTGCTCCTAATTTCTTTCTGGTTCTCCGACATTTTCTTAAGTTGGGAGCACTGGTGCTACCAGGTAAACAAGTTTATTTCAAGCTCTGCATTAGACAAATACTGTTTTTTAATTTATTTATTAATTGTTCTGTCATTTATTTACAGTGTAAAATTATTTGTTTAAATGTCAAAAAAATTCACTTATTTTTAAGCACAAAGAAATGGACTATTGTTTGTTTCTAATATTATTATGTGCTGTGTTAATTGGTTACTGAGCAGCAATAAATAACACTGTAAAAATTAGGGAGTTTTCATCTTATTTTCTAAACTAGTGGTGTTTGAAATTAATGAATGCATAATAATCGTGATATCCGTGATTATTTCTCAGACTATAATCGTATAACCAAATTCTATAATCGTTGCATCCCTACATTTAATATTATATTCCTTCATTACTGCAACTGATTCCTGGCAAATTAAACAGACACATTTCCCGCTGACCTCTGTGAAGAAATATTCTTTGCCCCAACGTGACTGAAATTTCCTGCACTCACTGTTGATTTTCTTTTTTCTTGGTTGTGCCATGGCTCGCCAAAACGTGGTTATCAATAATGTTTCCTTCAGTTTTGGCCGGTTGGTTTTACGTCATAACAGGAAAGGCTGCCTAATTGAATGCATGTAATAGCGACACCCGGTGGTTATTCATTGAATTACGTTCATTTTTGTATAGCGGGCCAGATTCTATTAATGTTTATTAAAAGCCTCGCGGGCCGCCACAAAACTGATTGCGGGCCGCAGATGGCCCGCGGGCCGTACTTTGGACATGTCTGATGTAGTCAAATAAAGCAATCTTACCCTCAGGTACAGCACATATGACTCCAGCCTCATTGCCATGGTTACAGTCACCAGACACATATTTCCTGCTCCGGCACTTGAGCAGAGATTCTTCATTTCCATGGCAGCCGAGACGCTCAAAGTGGAAGAGACCAGAACCAGGCCCGAAATATGAATGGCGGAGTGCAGTGCCGATCTCACTGTGAGGAGTTAGCAGGTCATTAATGACATTGCATATTGAGTGTTAATCAGGACAGAGACTCTAGCTGATGGCGAAGACAGTTTGAGGCTTATACCCGAGTCTCAGCTGTCGACAGATCACACTGGCATCTCGATCTGTCAGGTGAGAGTCACACACTGATCCCCATCGACCATTTAGATATACCTCCAGACGACCACTCTTATTAGATGAGCCCCCCACCAACCGCACATCACCTGGAGAAATACATGTTAGAGTTAGAATTGAAAATGCTAAAGTTTAAGAAAGATTGTGTATTTCTTGGACCTGTAGAACTGTAGGACAAAATAAATAAATTGTAAATAATAATATATAATAAAAGGGCTGCACGGTGGCACAGTGGGTTCGAGCCTCGTTTGGGTTAGTTGGCATTTCTGTGTGGAGTTTGCATGTTTTTCCTGTGTTTGTGTGGGTTTCTTTCGGGTGCTCCGGTTTCCCCCACAAGTCCAAAAACATGTGAATTGGGTAGTCTAAATTGTCCGTAGTGTATGTGTGTGAATGAGTGTGTATGGATGCTTCCCAGAGATGGGTTGCAGCTGGAAGGGCATCCGCTGCGTAAAATATATGCTGGATAAGTTGGCAGTTCATTCTGCTGTGGCGTCCCCTGATTAATAAAGGCACTAAGCCGAAAAGAAAATGAATTAATGAATATATAATAAAAATGTCATGACAAATAATATAATATAATATAATATAATATAATATAATATAATATAATATAATATAATATAATATAATATAATATAGTATAATATAATATAATATAATATAATATAATATAATATAGTATAATATAATATAATATAATATAATATAATATAATATAACACAACATAACATAACATAACACAACATAACATAACATAACATAACATAACATAATATATGTAAAAAAAATGAAGTGCAATTAGAAATAAAATAAATTAAAAATTAAAATATATAATATAATAATATAATAAAATATATTCATAATACAAATTTTAGCACATTTTTGTAGAAATTGTTTATTATAGAGCATAAAATATATATTTTTTAATTTAAACATCAATCAATATGGAATAACCCTGATTTTTACAACAAATAAAAACATTCGTTATTCTGATCAGTAGTCGTTTTTTGTGCTGATTATGGTTTATTTGCTTATTTTAGGTTATTTCTGGATTATGAAAGAATAATAGTGCATTTATGAAGTGTGCCCTGCAGAGTTAGTTCCAACCCTGCTTCAACTCACTTACCTGTAGGTTTCAAACAAAACCAAATGACTCAATTAGTTTGATCAGGTGTGTTTAATTAGGGTTGGAACTAGACTGTGCAGAGCTGCGGCCCTCCAGAAACTGGATTTGACACCTGTGCTCTACACTGTTAGATATTTTATTGTATTTTTGCAATAACTTACTGGCGGCCCTGTTGGCAGCAAATTACCGCAACTGCCCATTTACAGTAACTTACCTGTAAATGTGTTTTACAGTAGCAGGACCCTACCGCAATTTCCTTTTACAGTAAAAAAGCCTTACTGCAACTTTTTTATGGTAAAATGTCAATTTTTACAATACCATTACTGTAAATGATTTACATTTTACACTATCAGTAAAGTATTTATTTTTTAGTATTTATTATTGAATTTAATATATTCCAAACAAGTGACGAGATCATGTACAACAGTATTTTTATTATTCATTGTTATTTTATCCATTTTAAATGCTTTAACAAGGTCATTTTCATTCATCAATCAATTTGAAATACATTTTGTGATTGATAATTGATCATTTTTTTCATTAACTGTCTCATTTTTGTCTTCAACTGTAGTAGCAGTACTTGATTACTATGATTACATTAGAATAGCGCAAATATGCAGTATTCCTAATATGCAGAAAGTTACTATAAAAGTACCCATAATCCAGTGCATATTGCGGTAGTGAACTGTTGAGAATGTTTGTGGTATTTTACTGGGTTTTTTGCAGTAAATAAACTGTAAAATTGTGACAAAGTCTAACAGTGTAGCACTTAATTCTCTGAGCACTGCGTGTATTGCATGCAGTAGTAGACATCTTGAAAAATAATTAGATTCACCTCTTCCCCTTCACCAAAGGCAAAACCAAACTTACCCCTCTCTCCTATTTTACATTTACAAACTCCAAAAAGCTCATTAGAGACACTCACAAATGGACATCCTGCTGCCACACGTCATGCTCAAAAACATCTAAATA
Organism: Danio kyathit; assembly: GCA_903798195.1. NCBI lineage: Eukaryota > Metazoa > Chordata > Actinopteri > Cypriniformes > Danionidae > Danio > Danio kyathit. The sequence goes on along the minus strand of LR812531.1, from coordinate 26,442,194 downwards.
CTCTATTTGTTTAAGTCTGTTACCGACCGTCTTTAATGGTATTCAATAGAAAGGAAAAGGCGTAGAGCACCAGACAGAGATAATCTCAGCCCACAGAGATACAGCAATCAGATTTCAACACCAGCTTGGACAAAGACGGCTGACGACAGACCGGCACAAAGAGATCCAGAGAGCAAACACACAGACACACTTTCTCAATGACAGTATCAAATGCATGTGAATGATGCGAGACTGATTGACAATCAATGCGGAGGAAGATGAACAGAGGACAGAGAGAATCCTTGAGGTCTGTTAGCTGACTGTGTGCTGTTACTGCAGTAGTAAACATCACTCAGCTTCTGTACAACAACAGCTACACTAATAGGACGGCTATGACACTAACACTCACCAGGACACCTTCGCTGTATAAACACAAACGTCACGGTCCAGCTAGGACTTTTTCTAGGTCAAACCAGGCTAGACTTCAGAGATATGCAACCAAGAGCTCTAGCCACAAATGTATTTACATCATTTTATGTGTTTCGGTGCTATTTTAATTGCAATGGCAACTGATTTATTATGAAATGAGTGTCTTCTAACACTCAAGTTAAACTTAATTTGTTGTTATACAGAATAGTCAACTGGCAATGATTATATACAGTAAAGTCAAAATTATAAGCCTTCTGGTGAAATTTTATTTCTTTTACACAATATTTTCTAAGTGCTGTTTTAAATGGAAATTTTTTTTTCAACCTGTTTAAACAAAATAGCTTTAATAACTAATTTCTAATATCTAATTTCTTTTTTCTTTGCTTGACAGTACATAACAGTTTACTAGTTATTTTGCAAGATAATAATTTTCAGATTTAAGTGCAATTAAAAGGCCTGGTCATTTAGGTTAAAGGCAGGTTAGGTTATTTAGGCAAGTCATCAGACAACAGTGGTTTGTTCTGTAGCCAATTGAAAATTATATTATCTGGGTTCACTCTAAAAAAATACTTTTGTTGCTTGTTTAAATTACCTATTTATAATGAACCAAAACAACACAATTCTTGAGATTTTGTTGGGGCAATTTGATTGTTTTATGTTCAATCCACTTCAATTTGTAAAAACTTAATTCCTTCATGTGGTCCCAACACAAATCAATTGTGTGGAACACAGCATTTTTACAGTGTTTCATAATATTTACCTTAAAACATTTAAACTGCTTTTATTCCAGCCAAACCAAATGAAATAGAAGAAAAAAATATTATAGGAAATACTGTGAAAATTTCCTTGCGTTGTTAAATATCACTTGGGAAATATTTGAAAAATAATAAAATTTTCACAGGAAGGCTAATAATTTTGTCTATAAACAGTGGAGCTTTTATTATGCCACAGTGCACCTCTATCCAGTCGTGATCATGTGGGAAAGAAGCAGAGCTGTTTTGTCATACTAAATTTATTTTAGGGTTCTGCTATAATAATGCTCTGCGCAATTTAATAAAACACACAACATATTTAAGTGTCTTGGTGTTCCTTTGTTTCCTATAAAAACATATTTTTCCTCTAACTTCTTCTTCTAAAACCCTCTACGTTCCTAGGTCAGCAAAAATTTACAACACTGTTCAAGGAGGGTTTGGATATTTTAATGAACAAAATCTTACATAATGTGCCTTTAATTTAATTCATTATTTTCAAAAGATTGTCACAATGGAAAATAATTTGAGACTTTTTAGTAATTTGCCTACAAACCTCAAATGTACCAGTTTGTGGGTACATTCAACAAGTCCAAAATGTATTCAATAGCATAATTGAACTAATTATAACTTAGTCACAGTACATCTCTGATGTCTAAAATGGACCATGGGCTAGTCCTGCAAGACTAAATAAAGATAACTGGCTAGCTCAATATTTTGAAGAAATTTGTACATCTTTTTTTTTTTACCTGTTCATATTTTACTTCTGAAAATGAGGTATATTTGTTTTGGTTGCTTTGTATTATTTAGACACAACAATAAAATGATATTCTTCATAAACATGTCAATTCTGTCATAATTTACTCATCCTCCACTTGTTTCAAACCAGTTTCAGCTTCTTTCTTCTGTTCAACACAAAAGAAGATATTTCAAAGAATGCTTGAAACCGGTAGCCATTGATGGCCACAGTAGATTTCATTTTCAAAATGGATGGGAAAGGTCTTTCTCAATGTTTCTATAAATAATATTTATTTTGTTCAACAGAAAAATACATTTCTAAAGGTTTGGAACCATTTAATGGTGAGTAAAAGTTTCATTTTTGCTTGAGCTGTCACTTTAAAACTTAATGTACTGCAAAACCAAAACCACCATAAATATGACTGCATAGAAAAGACATTGAGTGGTGCTCACCCTGGTGGCAGTCGCAGTAAGCCCACCCGACGGCTCCAGACTTCTGTCTGAAGAAGCACCAGGGGTTGGACTCACGGTCAGGGTTTCTGCAGTGGTTGTGGTCCCCCAGCCCACGCTTCGGGTACTGAAGCATGTAGTCTGGAAATTCAGTCCATTTTAGACAGGAAAAGCCAGCGTCGGTCTGAGACACAGATCCGTTGTAATAACCCAGCTCAGTGAAGCCCTCAGAGCAGGACAGAGGCCCTATGGGAAACACATCTTCAGTTCAATTCAGCATTCAATTTCTTTGAAAAACCACCTCCACAGAGCATAAAAGGACAAGTCAATGCAATGCCATATAAAGGTTTTTGGGATGAAAAGACGCATGACCTAGACCTTTTTTTTTTTTTTTTTTTCAAAGCGGCAGGGACGCAGGCTGAAGGTGGTCTTATTATTATTATATACAGTTTTTGTAGTGGTTTCTGTATCAGTGAAACCCCTAGAGTGCCTCTTCTGGATGTAGTCCAGTGTGAGATACTAATGATGTCTTTACTGCAGTGAAGACCCACTGTGATGAGTCACACATCCACAATAACATGCAGTGATGCACAATCTGTGAGTGTGACAATATAACTTTTTTTTATTAATTATAACCAAAAACTACAAATAAAAAATTGAACAAATGCATTTATTTATTCATAGAATTAATCATTATTATAAATGTAAAAATCGTAATAAATAACAATGAAAAAAATGGATTGATCACTGAAAAAAATCGGATTTACAACATTTTTTAAGTAAGTGGTAGCAAACAATTTATATGTGCTGAATTTAAACAAACCAATTAAGTTGAACATTACAAAATTAATTTGTTTGTTTAAATTCAGCACATATAAATTGTTTGCAAACACTTTTTCCATAATTATTAACCCCCCTTTGAATTTTTGTTTCTCTTTCAAATATTTCCCAAATGATGTTTAACAGAGCAAGGACATTTTCACAGTATGTCTGATAATATTTTTTATTCTGGAGAAAGTCTTATTTGTTTTATTTAAGCTGGAATAAAAGCAGTTTAAAATTTTTTTAAAAACATTTTAAGGTCAAAATTATTAGCTCCTTTAAGCTATATTTTTTTTTTCGATAGTCTACAGAACAAACCATCATTATACAATAACTTGCTTAATTATCCTAACCTGGCTAGTTAACCTAATTAACCTAGTTAAGCCTTTAAATGTCACTTTAAGCTGTATAGAAGTATCTTGAAAAATATATAGTATGTGACAGTAAATATTATTTACTGTCATCATGGCAAAGATAAAATAAATCAGTTATTAGAAATGAGTTATTAAAACTGTTATGTTTAGAAATGTGTTGAAAAAATCTTCTAGCCATTAAACAGAAATTGGGCAAAAAAATAAACAGGGGGGCTAATAATTCAGGGGGGCTAATATTTCTGACTTCAACAGTATTTTTAAATATTTATATTTTGCATTTTGATTAGTTGTCAGCAAAAAGTTTTAATCATTTAAAATATACACAGTAATACAATTACATGTGATATTTTAGTATGACACAAATATGACAATTTACAGACAGGTTACACTGGATAATTCCACCCATTTTTACATTTTATTTTAGCAAAAGTTATTTGAAACATTAAAGTAAACATTTTAATTGCATTTGATGTGCTTTATATTTGTATAAAATCTATTTTATATGTTTTTTTTGATGCACACTAAATTTTACTATTTATGTTTACTTTAAAAAATTCAAACCCATACTTTTGGGGTTTAGCATCATATAATATCATGCCTATGGTCCGTCCTCGTTTATATTGTGATGTAAATGACTGTGTGTGTGTGTGTGTGTGCGTGTGTGTGTGTGTGTGTGTCTTGTCTGTATTCCTTAGATTTCCCCACAAGTATTTTATTACAAGTAAATTTTGACTTTGTGGGCATTTTTTTTGTCTCCATGAGGAAAATGGCTCATAAATCTCACAGAATGAAGTATTTTGAAAATGTCAAAATTCAGATTGTTTCCTGTGAGGTTGGGTTTGGGGTAGGGAAATAGAATATACAGTTTATACAGTATTAAAATTGTTATGTCTATTTAAAGATAGCTGTACAACTGTATGTGTTAAGTGTGTGTGTTAAGTACAAGGTCACACTGCAAATATCCAAACAAATTGCATTCTGATTGCAAATATATTTTTGCTTTCTTGCATCAGTTAATGGGGAAAATTGATTTTCCAAATGATTTTAATCAAGGACATTAAAACATTGTGACATTGGGGCATGGTGACCAAATCATGTGATCTAGCAAGTCTGAGTAGCAGGCATTCAGAAACACAGTAACAATAACAATCCAATTTCATGCTTTGCTGTGGGCTGCTGAATTAATCTGTAAGCATATAACAATCATTTAATACAGCGATTTATAACAAATAAGCTGTATTCTTATGCTGTTCCCCATATGCTGCCAGTCATTTCACTACTTCATTAGACTAGAAATGGAAAAAGTCCCGGGCTTTGTGCCCACCGTCTCAGCTAAAGTCTTAAATATTCTCAGACAAGAGACAGATGTTAAATCCATCCACCTAGACAAGAGAGGCACATTGAAACAGAACTCATTAGGTGCTTTAGAGGCATTTATAAAAGGAAATTAAATGAGATACTCTAGAAGACATACTTTAAAGGAATTAAAGGTTTCCAGAGAGCATAACACACATAATAATTTCAGTTTAAATCAAACATTAGAATAGGCAAGTATAACAATTTCACCAAAGTGAAACTACAAAAGCATGTCAAAATGGTAATATGTTGGATAATCATCATGTGCCTGCTGTCAGACAGAGGCCAGTATGTCCTTGTCTCTCTTTAGAAACAGGTGCTAAACCCTCAGGGATTTCATAACCCAAGCATCATGAGACAAAATGCATGCAAAGTAACGCCAGAAAGGTATTTACACCTGTACGCATATTTAAATCTATACCCAGAGGACACATAGCATAACCCTGTCTCTGCTTGTATAGATTGATTTAGCATTGGCTTATTGAGCTGAGGCCATGCACTTCAACACTGATGGCCAAGATAAGCATGCTGGAGCCAAAGCATCACTGAAACTCTATTACGTTCTGCTATTCTGTCTATATTATTCCAAACGTAACTGTAAACAAAGCACTGAAACAGAACTATCATTCTTGATCTTATTAAACTGCATGTTTATCATCAGAGAAAGGTATTGAATTTCCAATCTGAGTTGTTTTTAACCTTCATCTATTATGCCTGTCTTGATTTTAATTAGCCCGAGGGAACAACAGAGGATGCCTGACATTTATCAAAAGAAAATTCTCATGATAATTGTAGATCTATTTTTGACTTTGTATGCACAAACTAATCATGAATCTCTGCTCTTTTATTACTAGGCATGTATGTGTGATTCACTGATTATTAATAATGAATTTATGAACAGACATATTACATTCAGTGTTTCTACACACATTCAGAATAATGTTTTTATTTGTCTTGTCTATGTTGCTCTGTGGATCCAAATATACAGTTGAAGTCAGAATTATTAGCCCCCCTTTGATTTTTTTTTTTTTAAATATTTCCCAAACGATGTTTAACAGAGCAAGGAAATTTTCACAGCATGTCTGATAATGTTTTTTTCTTCTGGAGAAAGTCTTATTTGTTTTATTTCGGCTAGAATAAAAGCAGTTTTGAATTTTTTAAAAACCATTTTAAGGTCAAAAAACTTTTTTTTTCGATAGTCTACAGAACAAACCATCGCTACACAATAACTTGCCTAATTACTCTAACCTGCCTAGTTAACATAATTAACCTAGTTAAGCATTTAAATGTCACTTTAAGCTGCATAGAAATGTCTTGAAAAACATCTTGTAAAATATTATTTACTGTCATCAGGGCAAAGATAAAATAAATCAGTTATTAGAGATGAGTTATTAAAACTATTATGTTTAGAAATGTGTTGAAAAAATCTTCTTTCAGTTAAAAAGAAATAAACAAGGGGGCTAATACTGTAATTCTGACTTCAACTGTACATTGAAATATACGTTCATGTGAATAATCTTCTAGATGAAGTTTTACTTTACTGGAAATATCGAATGATGACAAATTACTGCACGCATTATGATAGATCTATAAAAAAAATATTTGACTGTTTTTCTTTTCTTAGAATGGCTTAACTTGAAGTGCTGTAAAAAATGGGCTTTAAAAAAAAAGTTTTTTTTTAAAATGGACATTATGAAATGTTGCCATATGGCAACAACATCCAATAGTGGATCTAACTTAGGAATTTCAAATTTAGAACTTTCTTTATAATGAATAATTTAGTTGTTTGAAATGATTTAATTGGTGTTGCAGTATTAAGCTTTAACACAGAACTTATAAATGACACCTTATACGTAATTTCCAACAACTGATATTCCAACAGCTTTTATTTATTCCATTCGTTTTTGATGAATATTATTAAAAACAAACAAACATAATATTGCATTATCTATACAAGATACAGTAGGTATATATGTAAATAAATAACAAGTCTAATATATCTAGATGCATCAGAATAATGTAGCTACTAGCTAACAATATTTATATATTATAGTTATAATTACATCCAAAGATGCTTCTCCTTCATTCACTTTTGGTGAATGTAGCCTTGGCCAGGAGGAGTTGATGTCATCAGGCGGTATCCAACGATCATTGGGTGTTTCAATCCTAAACTGCAACACGCTCAACATTAGTGGGTCAGCAGTGGTGGCCAAATCACTGCCCATCAACTCCCCCTGCTTCCAGCTAAGTTCCTCTCTCCTGCTCCATAACCAGCAAGAAGCTCTCTCCGCTGCCTCCCCCATCCTGCGAACAGTTATCTTTCTCTCCCTCCCCATCACCCCAATGGTACTATATACAAATACTATATACTATATTACGCCTGTCTTATCTGCCTTATCAACTTACTTGAACTGTCTCCATCACTGCTCTTTTCAAATGTCCAATCTGCATCATTCACATGGTCACTAAAACCCATCTCATCCTTACTTTCATCTGCAGGAAAAGCCAGTTCTGTCCTTTTCTTCTTTCACTTACCATAGATCATGGTGGTGCTCGCTAATACACTGTTCTCTTATATCTAATCAAAAGTATTGTCATTAAAATTAGATTTTATCCATAATGAAAATTCCATTAACATATGACTAATCAACATTATATTACTAGCATTCATGTTGTTATTACTACAACTTGAAAGATCACAGCTGACCTTGCTAGCTAGCTAACCTATTGCAATATTGCACATTCCACTATTGCTCAGTGTTGCCATTTGGCAACACATACATTTGATCTATTTACAGAAAACTAATTTGATAAAAACTTTTTTGAGTTGTGAATATGTCAACATAACTTACTGGAGGTGATGTCTCAGATTTTTTTGTGAATCTGACATGAGTTGATCCTTTGTTTTTATTGACGTTTTCTGTTGCATTCAGCAACTACTCACAATAAACGCCAGTCTGTCAGAAATTGCGCCACAGAAAAACACTGCATGTCATGTGACTTAACCAAAGCACATCATTGGCTAAGCTGAGGTTTTCTCTTTCCAACAACAACAAAAAAAAAAAAAATAAATAATTACGTTGGTCTTAAAGAAACAGTTGCAGGGAAATTAACATAAATATCATGTTGCCATATGGCAACACCATGCGGAAGAGAGTTAAAGACAATAAATGGCCTAAGCTTATTTTCATGCTAAATGTGAAATGCTAAAATCATGTTTAAAACATCTTATGCCAGCTCCACTCACACGAGTAGCTGTGCAATATAGCTATATATTTGTTTTATATGGCTGTATATTAATTTATATGTTTGTCGACCAGAGGAATATTGTTAGAAAGTTGTAATAAAGGAATAATTAAAAGAACAATGCGCAGGTTTTTTAATATAACATTTAATTTATATAAAGTTATAATACTTAACCGTACCATCAGTCAAATATATTTCCTCTGGAACAAATGAAAGATGATTAGGACCGAATACTGTCATTAAATACACACAAAACTGTTATATATTTCATGTTTAACTACATGCGGCATGGTGGCTCAGTGGTTAGCACTGTCGCCTTACAGCAAAAAGGTTGCTGGTTTAAGTCCCGGCTGGGACACATGTTTGTGTGGGTTTTCTCTGGGCACTCCAGAAACATAGGAGAATTGAATGTGAGAGTGTATGGGTGTTTCCCGGTACTGGGTTGCGGCTGGAAGGGCATTCGCTGCATAAAACATATGGAATAGCTGGCCGTTCATTCCGCTGTGGCAACCGCTCATAAATAAGGGACTAAGCCGAAGGAAAATGAATGAATGAATGAATGTTTAACTACTATAGAAACGTACATCAGATTTCAGAATAAGTGTCTGCGGTATGTTATGTAAATGTTGATATGAAATGATACGTAAGTGATGACTTCAATATATCTGAAAATAGTTGCTATTATTACTCACGAACAGCACAAATAAAGTCTAAATAATTGCACTTGTGATTTAACTCATACATTTTGACTTCACTCATAAAAATACTATATTGAGTTTAGTCAGGGGTTTAGTCAGGTTGCAGGAATGCTGTTATCACCAGAATATCACATGGTTGGAAAATGTTATCGGCCAATCAGATTCCAGAACCAGACAGAACAGTTGTGTGTATAAGCTGTGCATAATATACACATATACTGTACATATAATTATATATACAAATTACCTCTAGAATCTTTTCAAGTATCATAACCTGACATGTGTAGACCATGTATTTATACATTCAATTCATTGCAACAGTAATCGTTCCTTGCACACATTCATGCCTTGTCTCGTGAGAGCTCATGTTTCACGCTCTATGTCTGTCTGTACATACAGTAAAGCAATTTGCTGAAATAGCATCAGGGTAGAGTTCCAGTCATATTTCTCATGGTGTTACAGTTATAGACCATGATAAAAGACGACCAACAAGACTCCTGGTGGTATCACAAGAGACTAAATATAAGTGGTTTAACGACTGGCCTGTGTAAAATAAATCTGCAGATGAGGCAATCATAGAGGAATCTCACACTGCCTCAGCATGAACTAGGAGTAGGTTGACGGTTCTGTGGGAAGACTGAGTATATTTCAGCATCCTGCCCTAAGGATGACAGTGTACAAACCTGTCCAGGCTTGGAAGGCAAGCAATGCAATAAAGTTCACAGAATATGAATATGACACGTGCACGGTGTAAAACCAGTGGGGCATTCAATCTCGAATTAGCTACTCCTCGAAACCCATCAATGCAGCAGTTGTTTCACATCCATTCACTGTCATCAGTAAGTGTTTGTGCTTCACTCATATTACAAGCATATTCAATATTAGGTTTCTCTACGCAGAAATCTTGTCTGAAAAGGGATTGTTGTGGTTGAATGTTTTTTTTTTTTATCTGTCAGAGGGAACCATTGATAAGTAAATCTCTTGACAGATGAGTGGTTTTGCATCGGTTAATGTTGTATTAGATATAGTGCCAGGTTAGGATGTGGTTATTGCGATTGAAAGAGATGCTCTTTAACTGAACAAAAACACTGACATTTCAGCAGCAACCAATAATGATTATTTTTTAAGCGGCGTAATTAAATTTCTCAAGAAATGTTCACACCAACGGAGCGGCACGGTGGCTCATTGGTTAGCATTGTTGCCTCACAGCAAGAAGGTCACTGGCTCGAGTCTCGGCTGAGCCAGTTGGCATTTCTGTGTGGAGTTTGCATGTTTCTTCCTGTATTCGCGTGGGTTTCCTCCGGGTGCTCCGTTTTCCACAATAGTCCAAAGACATACAGTATATAGGTAAATTGGGAAAACAAAATTGGCCATAGTTTATGAGTGAGTGTGTGACTGTGAGAGAGTATGCGTGTTTCCCAGTACTGGGTTGTGACTGGAAGGGTATCCACTGCATAAAACATATGCAGGAGAGTTGGCGGTTCTTTCCGCTGTGGCAACCCCTCATAAATAAGGGACTGTGAATGAATGAATGAATGGTTACACCAAATAGATGCTGGTAAATCCCCAAATCTAAATCTCCAATTTCCAATTGTTTACATCTTTATTTAAAGTAACACTTTATGCTAATTTAAAGGTTCATAATTTTGCTCCTAAAAGTATTTAAAATGATTTTGCACCCATCCAAGGTCAAAAAACTCTTTTTGATTCTCTCATGATATACAATGCAACATTTTTTTTTCTCACAATGTCTGCAATGGTTGGTTCAGAGGTTCTGTCTCTGTAAACCCCTCCTTAGCAAAAGTCTATTCTGGTAGAAATTGGTCAAAAGACCAGGGGTGCCAAACCCCTGCACAGTTTAGTTCCAACTACATAAAGACGTCACATAAAAATATCACATAAAGACACAGAAAGCTATACTGTGCAGAGCTGAGTTTGACACCTGTGTAATTAGACTGTTATCGTTGGTCTACCGCCCATGTAGTGTGAACTCGTCATAACAGGATGCATCAGAAACAAACCGCCTAATGCATATCTGAGATTCAGTGTAGATGCTGTTTATAGGCAACCAGTAAAGACCATATGATTTTCCAGGCAATACTCGAAAAGCATATAGTAATAAAAAAACTAAAAACATACAGACTTTTGACCTACCTGAGCTCTGTAGTGTATTCAGGTACACAGCACGCTGTCTTGCCTATGAAAAACAGAAAGTGTATTTAAATAATAACAAAAGTACAAAAGTAGTTTCAGACATATACTGTACCATGGTACTATTTGAAGAATGGAGTATGGAGTATTCCTATATGGAGATTGAAGTCACATGAATTGCTCAGATATCAGTTTTTCACAGACTTCAATAAAGTGTAAAATCTTGATGGTGCTGTGGGTCTCATCTATTAAATCTGATCTTTAATTTGTGTTTTATATTGGATTCACATTAGGTAATTGGCTGGGCCATTCTACAGCTTGATTTTCCTTCTCTGAAAACCCATTTGAGAGTTTCCTTGACTCTGTTTTGGATCATTGTCTTGCTGAAATGTCCACTGTGGTTTCATCTTCATCATCCTGGTGATGTAGATGTTGGACTGAAGCAGCTAATATTCATTTACGCTGACAACAGGCAGAGAGTTATTGAATAACTACTGAGAGATTTCAGCTACTGTCTGGACTTTCACTGCCTTTTTACACCTCCCTTTCTTCATGTGTTCAATACTTTTCCATCTGTCATTTTATTTTATTATACATAACTTTATTTGTAAATGAATTCATTTAGTTTTCTTGCATTTATGGATTTTTTTGGTTGCTACCAATATCCGGTGAAAATTTGAAGTCAACAGCACCTCTAGAAATATGTTTTCGGAGAAAAATAGTGACGTGTGCAATACCTATTTTCCCCAATCTACATACAAAAATACTAAGGCATGACAATTTTATACCATCAGCGTACCATTTTCTTTTTTGTAAGAACATGAAAAATAAACCTAGTGAATAATAGCATAGGCATAAAGTAGTATGTTAACAGAGACCTATTTAAAGTTCATGTGATTTGAACTGTTTAGGTTATGTTTTGATGTTTTGTTTTTGATCTTAGTAAGCAGCTGCCAGCCTTAGTCAGAGGTTTTCTCCCTGGAGGAAGGTTATCAAAGGTATCTGTTCCTTTACGACGGGAAAATGTCACATAAAGACACGAGTTAACAGTGTGGAGCAGCTTTGCTTTAGCAGTGCTTCAGCTTAGATCAAAGAACACTTTCATTACCATCAAGCCATTAGACTGCTACTGTGTGAGTGTGATGAAGGGAATGAGCATCACACTTTTCTCTCATCCTGACGACAACGAAAGACAGGACAGCATGCTTGCCGTGCAAACAGGTTGTAAATACAAATGAGATGCAATTTCCTCAAACTTCAAGACAGATATACAGCATGCACAAATCTATCTATCTATCTATCTATCTATCTATCTATCTATCTATCTATCTATCTATCTATCTATCTATCTATCTATCTATCTATCTATCTATCTATCTATCTATCTATCTATCTATCTATCTATCTATCTATCTATCTATCTATCTATCTATCTATCTATCTATCATGGCTGGAAGATATAGCAGCATACAGAATAATTGGCCAACAACTTATTAGATGTTTTTCTATTCCATATATACATTATATCACAACATGTAAATAAGTGGGCGTGGCTAACATGTGCAGTGTGTGTGAGAGTCTGGGGAAAACCCTTCATGTGAAACTAAGGGAAAGGGTGGGAAATTGTCTAAAAGTTGTATATTTATATTTTCATTTTTAAGATTTTTCCGTTATGCAAGTGGTATTTATTTTATACCTGGTAAAATGTGAATTAAGGAATGTTTATAATAAATTCATCCACACAACTGTGAAATGTAGTGACATGCAGTGAAATTTGTTTTTATGGAAAGGATAATCCAAGTTCATATTTTATTTACCATATTTATCAAGATCCAAATAAAGGGAAAGAATAATGCAATTAGGTGAAATGCGTTTCATTTTAAAGTATTTACATTTATTTATTATATTATGTTATTTTTGTTGATTTTTTTCAGAATAACTAGACTATACCTATAGGCCAGTTCAATGTGGTGATGTCATTGGCCCATGAACATTTCCTGCTTGTTATCAAACTACTTTATAACTGTAACAAGAGGCAGTTCAATTATAAATTAACGTTAAAACAGCTATCATAACATTATTTATCAATATGTGGCTCTTTTTAGATTCTCTGAAGCTGTAAAAAAATATATATATGTAAAACAGTAAATACAGTAGGACCACTGTTTTTGTTTACATCCCAAAAAATGGTCTATATAAATAGCTATACTGTAAAAATGAATTATATATGTGCATGTCTGTATGCACTTGCATGCATTTTGCATTTGGTATTTTGTCTTTCAATATCATAGTCTGAAAGCCCCACCTTCATTACTTTACCCTTGTCAAACCTGCAAATTTTTAGTGTATGATTAGTGTAAAATGTCCAACATTGCTCTTTTTTGGGTAAAAAATAACTGGCAAGTTTTTTGGCAAGTATGTACATGATTTGGGGCAACAACAAAAAAAACAACTAACAATAACAGGGAAGTGGTTAAAGTCATGAACTGGAAGGTCTTGTCAACTTTACTTGTAATGTGATATTTCCAATTGAAAATGGAATACAGAATAGAGGGCAGAGTTTGATTATACATCTCCTCCTCACCACCTCTCACTCACAGAAAAAAAAAAAAAACGTTTAGGAGGAGTGTTTGATACCAATATTCTGCCTAAATCAACATCAACCTGATGTCATGAGATACTTTTTTAGATACTTTAATTTTTTTTATTTACAAGCAGACCATTTTTAATAGGAATTAAGTTGTTTAGTGTTCACCTCAAAGAAAGAAAGCTTACAAAGTAAATTTTGTCAATTATGATTCCACATGGACTTCTTCCCAAGCCAACACACTCATAAAGATATGCTACCCCAGAGCGGACGCAATAGTCTGCTCAGGATATGTAAAGCTTAAGTTAGTATATTCTCTGAAAATCATGAAGGTGCTATATTATGTCTTGTTTTGTCATTTTAGTAATATTTCTGCTGGTCTGCAAATCAGTTAAAAATGTTTGCCTCTTTTCAGGTTGTCAGGCAAGGACAGATGCAGACTGTCTGAAGATTATTTAAATCAGATAAAGCAACCTTGTGTTGGTTTAATAGTTTTTATTTATTTTTAAGCCTATTATTTGTATTGTTTATTATCTGACAATGATATAATATCTTAAATATTTATATAATTATACAGTAATTAATTACACTACATAAAAGTGACATTAATAGCATACAACATATGGATACAGATTCATAAGGGACTTAATTGCATATGCAGGGCCCTCATTACTGTTTCTCGTGATTATTTATATCCTTTAAAGAGCTATAATGAGGGCAAAGTACAACTCAACCACTAAAATGAACAATGAGTGCAGCACGAGATAAAGCCATAATTATACCACACACTTTCACGTGATTTAAGACGTTAATGTAACACACAGTAGCTATAAGTGACCGCGGCGCAAAAGCGTCAACACGCACCAGAATTAATTCGCGTGTCGACTTCCAGTCTACTAAAATTAACATTAGGAACGCATATCATATTATAGCCAAGTACACATTTAAAATGATACATTATATGCAGCTTACAACTCGCCCTCTGAACTCCTTTAATTAACAGTTATGTCAGGAGTTTTTCCGTCATATCTTTCATTATAAATCACAGTCAGTTTGACGTCTGACTGAAAACGCATGTCAACAAAACAAACTGCGTTTACATACCTCGCCGTAAACTCCGACAGAGAAAGCAAAGACAGCAGCGATAGAGAGAATCCCTCTGATATCCATCCTGTCATTGACCGTCCGTCCAGCACAACTGTCCCATCATAGCTGTCCGCGGGCATACGGACTAAAAGTGGGACGCCTTCCCGCCTCAGAACGTTTACAAATGTTTGTTACAACCGAAGGAGCATCAAAATGTTCAGAAAAAGCAAGCAATGTTGTGTAAAAGTTCTAGAAGTCCAGCGACACGATTGACACCTCTCTCATGTTGAGATCTGCGTGCACTGTGAGGTGACGCTACTGAGAGAAGAGACGCCGCTCCAGCAGCCTCGACCATCACACACGACACTACACACTACAGATCATTACAGGGCATAAAGATTTATGGAGCAGAGAGGCTGTGCCTTACGGCAAGCCGTTTTAACAGTTTGTGACTTAATTATATTTCTTGTGTGTGTTGGCTGTGTTCATTAAGAGAATGTCAATATTCACCATCATACACTGTAAAACCCAATAAGTTAAGATAACTCAAACCGTTTAAGGAAACCGATTGCAACAAACCATTTGAGTTAAAAACTAATCTATATGAGTACTGTGAACTTACTCCATTTGATTTAATGAAGCAATTTGAGCAGTAAAACCCAATAAATGAAGAGAACTCAAACCAACTGAGTATTGTAAAACCCAATAAGTTAAGGCAACTCAAACCGTTTGAGGAAACCGATTGCAACAAACCATTTGAGTTAAAAACTAATCTATATGAGTACTGTGAACTTACTCCATTTAAGTTGAAGTAATGAGATATTTAATTAACTCAATACCTTTAACACAAAGTTCAAAACTCTTCAAATGAGTAGAATTAACTTTTAGTTAACTACACTTATTTAATTTGAGAAAGTTGACTGTTGGGTTTTACAGTGTAGTCATATTGATATAAACATTTTTGCACTATAGAATATGAAAAACGAAAAACAACAAAATTATTGGGTGGAAAAAGTAAAAAATGGAAAAAAATAAAGATAATATGGTTGACTGCTATTTAAAGAATAAATAGTTTAACATTATTCACTACCTAACTTGGGCCGTGTATTTCCTAACTGTATGGCATTTTTTCTTATACCCAAGAGAAGCAAAAAAATAATAAAATAAAATAAATAAATGTTGACTTTGAGTTGTGATCAACAGACACATTTTCTCTAGAACTTCTCAAATTATTTAGTCTTTACCCAAAATATGTCCCTGATCTCCAAATCCATGAATAACACCCACCGGATACATCTTTTCTTTTTCTAAATCTGTCACACTGTAACCATTTATTTATTTTTCTGACTAAGAAATTTAGTGTTTTAATTAGTTTTCCTTTAACAGCAATGAATTTTAATTGGTTTACATTTTCAATAAAAAATACTTAAAAGGTCAATCAGATGTAAAGAGACGTAATTTTAAAATTAATTAATTTTAAAACAAACATAAAGGTCCACTTTTAAGAATCAGTGGATGTTATCAGTGGAATCCCAATTCACCAAAGCGTAACATAGTTTCATAATTTCCACAAGTGCGTGTTCTACAGAGTCTGTTTTCATTCACAAATTGAAAACAGGTTAATCAAATAAAAAAAAAAAAATCCAGTTTTTATCTCCATGAAATGAAATGAATATCTGAATAACTCAACAGACCCTTGTACAACCAACCAAAATATGTGCCTAAAGCTTAAAAACAAAACAGACCTTTTGCAGTCACATTGCAAATATGAAACAGGCAGTCAAAGAATTCCTGCTCTTATCCATAACTCCTGAAAGCTCCCTAACATGGGACAAAGGGCACGTGTTGATAAGCTGGATATTATTAACCACTTGGAAAAATATATTATTATTTTAAACTATCTTAGCTTTCACCAATTTCATTTTAAATCCCAGAGCCTACGCTCGGCTTGTTCTATATTGTTCACCTGTGTACACAGACACTTGAATGCTCCTCATTCCACATTGTTCAGCATTCAGTAGAAGTCAACAATACCTCAATCCCTTACTGAATAAAAGATCAAAGGCTTCTTTAAACCCCACCACAATTAAACACATTATTCATATGATTAACATAAGTCGTCTATTCTGTAATTCATTCATCTGGGCGATCAGTTTACTTCTAGATACATAAAGAGAAATAACATTCAATCTTGGAAAGATAGTTCAGCCTGGCACACCGGTGAAGATTACATCTTTTCTTAAAACATTGATTTGATGCAAACAGTGATGTTCATTTGGCCAAAAAAAAAAAAGTATCGCATATCAGGGAGCTAAAAAAACAAACAAAAAGAAATGATAAAAGTTTACTTTCTCTTATCAGATGCCCAGAGGTGTGGCTACATTGCTTGGCATTCATCCACACTCTGTTCTGGTGTGTAATCTGGTTTATACTCACGTTATAGGAATTGGAGACAGGAATGGTTTACTTTATATAGTAAATAAGACACGTTGAGTTAAAAGGTCATCACTTTAGCCACCTTGAAGTAATTGAAATGAAATATCCGAGACATTTATTTGGATGATCATGTGAGCCATTAGCTATTTTAGTTCAGCTTAGATCAAAGTATTTCAGACTGACTGATTTCAGAAGTTTGTTCTGTTGACAAGTGTCCAAAAGCTGGAAAATGTTGTGACTAAATAACACGGCATTTCCTTTGGGACTTAAACACATTAAACTGCAGACAACTGTAGATAATCAGCCTAAGGAAATGGTGGGCAGTGTTATCACAGGATGGCCATGGTCAAACTGCATTAAGGGAACTAAACCATGGTCACAGTGTTTTAAATCACGTCAGTCAAAACATGAAAACCATGATCGGAATAGAACGTGTATTGTTTATTATTAGATATGCTTATAAATGAGTTATTTTGATCTTTAAGGCAAGGCTCTCTCAGACAACACTGATATACTTTGTAATGGTATGTAACACAATCCAGCACTGAGTACTTCTGCCTTGATCTCAATTTTCTGATAATTGAGAATGGCTGAGACTAATTATATTGTGGACGCAACACGAAACAGGAAGGGAAATTGTTAAATAAATAAACCACCAGGTTTCACAGGTCACAGCTCAGTTATGCAGAGGAGATGTAGAAAAATAAAACCAAAAACCAATACAATAGATCTTAGATTAGAGGCCATGGTGAATTATATGTGAACGAAACTGAGGCTGTGAGGGATAGACTTACAGTCTTTACAATGGCACACAATGTAGAAAGGTCCTAGATCTCACAGAATTTCCAAAACCGTTTTATGGAGATTTTGTCTGCTTGAAGTTTAATGAACAGGATAATCCATTGAACACACTGTACTTAAGTCCCTCACATCCTCATTTTAATTCATGTCAGAAATTAAATATGCCATTAATGCTCTAATTAAGAACACTGAGATTATCTGAGGAAGCAATTTAAACATTAATAACGGATTATGATTATAGAGGACATTACTAAACAACAAAACCTATTATCATGTACTGGTCACTGACATTGTTTCAACTGTTGAACACACAAGATGATATGAGGCTGAGTAAATAATGAGAGATTTACACTCACTGGCCACTTTATTAGGTACACCTGTCCAACTGCTGGTTAACACAAATTTCTGACCAGTCAATCACATGGCAGCAACTCAATGCATTTAGGCACGTAGACATGGTCAGGACGATCTGCTGTAGTTCAAACTGAGCATCAGAATGGAGAAGAAAGGTGATTTAAGTGACTTTGAACGTGGCATGGTTGTTGGTGCCAGACGGGCTGGTCTGAGTATTTCAGAAACTGCTGATCTACTGGGATTTTCACGCACAACCATCTCTAGGGTTTACAGAGAATGGTCTGAAAAAGAGAAAATATCCAGTGAGTGGTAGTTCTGTGGGTGCAAATAGCTTGTTGCTGCCAGAGGTCAGAGGAGAATGGCCAGACTGGTTAGAGCTGATAGAAAGGCAACAGTAACTCAAAAATTTACATCATGGATGTGCAGGAGACAAATCTGCAGCAACTGCGTGATGCTATCATGTCAATATGGCCCAAAATCTCTGAGGAATATTTCAAGCACCTTGTTAAATCTATGCCAAGAAGGATTAAGCAGTTCTAAAGGTAAAAGGGGGTCCAACAGTACTAGTAAGATGTACCTAATAAAGTGCCCAGTGAGTGTATACTCTTGGTAGACCCTCTATTTCTGTGAACGAAAGAACCAGTTTTCATCCATTGTTCTGTTTTAATGCGATGACTTACAGGAGTGCAGTCAGGAAAATGTAGCAATCACCAAAAGAGCTTTCAAACCTTATGAATGCAGCTTATTTGCTTTGCGTGCACCTGCTGATGTGTTTTTGGCAGAGTTTGAGTCCCAATGACAGTTTCATTGCTGTTTTTCAGTAACGCTTTCCACACCCCTTTCTCATCAATTGGCTGGCCCAGTGCACTCAGACTAAAGTCCCCATTAACAGAGCTCAAATAATAAAAATGTCCATTCTTTGACTAATCTATGAGACTGCACTTTTAGATCAGACTTCCCTGGTTGGGAAATCGTTTCAATAAGGTGTTGACTTCCTCAGGCAAAAGTCGAGCTCCCTGCTTTCCTTGGTTCTTGCTCTTCGCCTGTAGAAAGTGAAATTAGAAAACAATGTTAAATAAAAATAATGACTGCATGCATTTTTAGCAACTACTCATACCCAATAAAGGCTTTAAGTTTTTAAAAAAATCTGGGATAAAGATGCTTTTTACAATAAAAGGTGTGGGCAACAATAAATACAGGTGTAAACTTTTTTTAAACTTATCCACTTTTAGAGGTAGTTAAAAACACATTTTAATTGCTTTTGCATTGAAAATACTCATGTGGTCGAATCGGTTTAAACAGCTACAACAGAACCACCTCTTCTCTGCTTGTTAGCCCTTAAACTGTATTTATTTCCTGTTTACTAATTGCGGCCTTGAGACGAAGAACTATATAAGTCCATATTTTCAAATTTTGAGTAAAAGGATTTTTATTATTTGGATAGGAAACATTATATTATATATTTTTATTTTACTTGAAGATAGACAACAAAAGCTTGTCAATTCTAAGAAGGTAACATTTTTCAGTGTCAGTATTAAACATTAGTTAGGGTTAGAGTTTTTCCCTGTTTTTTGTTCTCCTTTTCAATTCAAATATGGTTTCCCAGCATCCCTCAAAGCCTTCCTTACTCTGTCCTTCCATTTGTCGGCTCTCCTTTTATTGCTGAGGATTTGCCTTTTAATGTCTGAAGTGCACATGACAGCAAGCGGCATCTCTATTCTTCTTAGTGGACATAAATGTTTTTTCCGTGTGAAGCTATTCCTGTATACAAAGTCCCCACACAAAATTAATGTCACATAGTTCTCTCATTGTTTTTTGGACTTAAACGGTTGTTCGTCGCACACACTCAATTGTGTATTTGGGGTTTATATGACCCCAACAACTTAAAAGTTTAATTGTATATATATATATATATATATATATATATATATATATATATATATATATATATATATATATATATATATATATATATATATATATATATATATATATATATATATATATATATATATATTCATTCAACACATACAAATTACATATCTTTTTTTTGTTTACTTCTCAGCTTTACATTGATGGTGTGTTTGGGGAGATATAAAATTTTTACCTACTTTACCACAAAAATCCTCAACTACACCTTACCCCTGTATGTGAAATATTAGATTTCCTTCGGCTTAGTTTCTATTTCAGAGGTCACAACAGCAGAATGAACCGTCAACTTTTCCAGCACATGTTTTACACAGTGCATGACCCAGTATTGGAAAACACCCATACACATTCTTTCACCACAGCCAATTTAATTTATTCAATTCACCTATAGCGCATGTCTTGTGGGGGAAACCAGAGCAGCCGGAGGAAACCCACGCCAACACGAAGAGAACATGCAAACTCCCCACAGAAACACCAACTGGCCCAGCTGTGACTCAAACCAGCGACCTTCTTGCTGTGAGGCAACAGTGCTAACCACTGAGCCACCGTGGTGCATGAAATATTACATTTCTATGGGGAAAAAATCAGTTCAAAAAGTATCTAAATTTAATTTAAGTTGTTTCTAAGTTGATCTAGGTGTTAGGTGTAGAATTCTGTCATTTGTTGGTTAGTGATGAACCTAAAAGTGTTACAGTTTACAAAAGCCATAGCAGTGTGTGATTGTTTGTGTGTGAGGGAGCATGAATTTTTTATTTTACATTTGTGCTCTAGTACCAGGTCTTCATTTCCGTTTGGAAACTTTCAGATTTACTGATTCCTTTTTTTTATTTTTATAAATAAAATCTTTTTTTTCATTTCTCATTCATTTTCAATTGAGATCATATCTTTTTTTGTACATACCTCCAGATAGATAATGATGAAAAGTCACAAAATCTTGTTTCAATAAGGCCCTGTTTACACTAATACGTTTTAGTTTTAAAACGCAAAAGTTTTGCTACGGTTATGCCTTCGTTCCACACTTCGCGGAGTTTTCGAGCCCTGAAAACTGAGCTTTTTGAAAACACTGAAGAGATCATTTTCGTTTAAAAATGCTGCTGCTCCGTGTCAGTGTGGACGGGGGGAAACGAAGACATCTGAAAATTGAGGCATGGCTGCAGACATTCGTCTATCTGATCTGAATTTTCCCCTTAATATTAAGTTCAATCTTCCTCCCTTTCCTAAAGTTCTGAGTTCGCAAGTTTGATATGGAAAACAAACTCCTGAGGACACGATGGGTAAAAACAGTGTACTGTATAACTTCCTTCATTTCACTATCTTAACAATAAATTGAAAATATGATATAAGAAACTGCCTATTTTCATTTTGATATTAACAGCTTAACAGACACTAAAAATGTTGAGGCATCGTGTAGCTACATATTTATGACCGTCATCTTCACTGTATGCATCTTTAGAACAAAACGGAACCTATAACATAACTGCCTCCTTTCATTTTCATTGAAAATACGAAGCATACTTTGTCTCCTTTGCTGAATATCAGTTTTAATAATCAATAATGGCCATTATAAAAGTATAAAGTACAATAAGTTTATACAATATAGGAAATAAAGGCAAGCAGTCAGTCAAATGTGCAGAATCAGTGTACGTGGTTACATAAATTAATATAGCCAAGGCCTATTAACTTATCTTTGCGCTCAGGCAAAACATGTTACCTGAGAACAAGTAATAGATTCAAAAGACCATTAGATAGAGACAAAATGAATGAACTATCACGTTTGACAACTATAGTGAGATGAGATCCAGTGGAAGATCCTTGATGAACTGTCTGATGGCGCTCCTCTCACATGGGAGGGTGTGCTCAAAGCACCCACTGACTGCCTGGAGCTCAGACGTGTGCATACCCTGCAGCGCATGCCAGAGTGTGTGTGTGGTCACGCGATGTGCGTTTTCAGCGGTGTTGTCTTCAGCGGTGCGCTGTTTTAAACTAAAACGTATAAGTGTAAACGGGGCCTAAGATGAAAGGAACCATTTCTTTTAATACGGAAAAGTTGATTGGGGTCATGTATACACCATGATCAATTTGATGGTTAAGCTAATTCTTAATACAGGACTTAAACTTAGCCATTTGAAATTGTAAATTTAGTTCGACTTCAGAAAAATGTAAAAAGTAGGATCTTCTCTAAGTGTCTGTAGCATTTTTCTTCTTGTACTTCACATTCACATGCAAATGGCAGGCGTTTTTTGGCAATATAAGATCGAAAGATCAGAAAATGTTGCATACATAATGTACATGCCCACATTCCCTCCCATTAAAGTGGTCAAATATGATTAAATGTCAAAAAGAAAAGTCAAGTGAAAGTGGGAATGTGTCTCTGATCACATGTAATCTCAATCAGAACACAATACAAGATATAAGCATTTGTAGTAAACGAATGCTCTCATTCTGTAGAGGGATATAGCAATAGAAACATGATCCCGCTAGATGCGTGAGGATGCTGTAAACACGGAAACAACAGATGAACAAAAAGAACAAAAATAAATGACAAGCAGGAAACTGCACTGCAAACTGGGAAGTCTGTTCGCCATAACCAGGAAATGGCAGAGAAAATTTAGCTGGTTGTTCATGCTAATTGCTCATTCCTATGCATTCATCAAAATCATGTTAATTATGGCCATTGAACTACTTGTCAGCTTTCAGCAGGTTGTTTAAAGGAGGATATCCTGAGGACAGTGAGTTGCATGTCTGGAGTACCTTTTCGACACATGTGTAGAAAGCGGTGACTTCTTGAGGGCAGACTGCATTGTTAAAGTCGTTCTGTTTCCAGCAGGCCATAAGCAATGACATCTCTGTAACGCAGGTGGCCTCTGTAACAAAGATAGTGTATAACCATGAAGGGTTTAACAAATAACATATTTCAATATTTCTAAATAAAAAGTAACATCAAACTTATAATAATTTAATAAAAAAGCGATTGAAAATAAAAAAAGTCATTGAAATAGTGAATTACTTCAATACTTGAAATTCATGACCCCCACCCCTCATTTAAAATGATAAAAAAACAAACAAACACCACACCGTCACAACTTAAAACCCCATCAGTGTTGAGATGAAAAATCCATGAACTTTTACTTTGAAATAAATTCTGATTCATAATAATGTCACGATGTTGTTGATATATGATGATTAAATAATTCAAAGGAATGCAAACACTGAGGAAGGTCCTGTGTGACCAAAACGTTTGTTGTGTATTTTAAATGCACTCATCGCTTGAATTTTTTTTTGGTTATAATAAAAAAAGATGACTGCCAGTCGACAGTGGCTGTTTGTCAATATGCGTTCTTCAGCGGTCTTGCATCCTCTTGTAACAGTTCCAATACTCAATACCGCAAGAAGGGAGGATGCGTGAAACTTCCTGCATGTGTTCTAGAAGTCATTGCGACTGGAGGTGGGAAGCGCAGCTATTTATTTAGGTTTATTATTAAAGTTGAGAGATATAACTTATTTATCTCAGGAGTTTCCCTAAATGAGACAGTGAAAGTAAACATTACCATGAAAATCTTAATAAAGGAATAAACACATTAAGGGTGTTTATTTGCTGAAATTCGTATGAAAATCTGTTTTATTTATATTGTGCAATGTATATTTGTAAAGCCTTTAAGCATAGTATATACATATTGAAAAGGGGAAAACAACAAATCATTGTATGAATGCTGCAATGTTCAAATTATTTTCCATTAAAAACGCAACATCTCATTTCTCACAGGACGCGTTCTCTGTTCTCGCTGTCTACCGAGTTCATTCTTCCAAGGTGACCTAGCAAGACCGGTCTCCACAAAAATGCAAGTCCGTTCTCTGCGTTCTTGAAATTGAGAAACAGCCCGCGTCATTATAAAAGCAAGTGCAGTTTATTCACCATATTATATCATAAGGCCCTTTAATCTGTCTAAAACTGCCCTCAGTCAGGTTGTGGTAAATTTGACTTTTTGCAGAGAAACCTCCAATTCAGAGATGACCGACCTAGGGTATCCATCTGAGAACAGAGGAAGAATGATGGGGATGGTTTAGAGATTATCATTTCAAATGTAACCTTTTGTTTGTGTTATTGATAAAAGATAACTGAAATTAAATCTTTCAATTATTATTGTAAATTAATCAGATTTAGTTTAAATGTACGTACTGTCACTTGGTGGATGGAGGACAATGCAGAGACTTTGGTGAGCAAATCAAGGCAAAGGCAGATTCTGCTTGACTAGTCTATTCAGCATAGAACTCCACTGTTTACTATTGTGTTTTTATTGCAATAAGTTATCATTTTAAAAGGGCACCCCTGCTGTAATTAGTAAATGTAAGGACATTTGAATATGATCATTTACTGGACTGAATGCTTATGTGTCATTTCCCAGACTTCGCCTAATGCAATGTAAAACATCACCTTTCCTACTCAGAATAACCACTATAGACCTCTCTGCTCAGGAAACAAAGCATTTAAATGTCATATCGGGAAGGATGGCATGACAATGTATATTTATACATACTAAATAATGTACTACACTGCTATAACAGCAGATATATATCATCAACACATACTGTATACACATTATTAGCTGACTTTCTGGCCATACAAAGACCTGCAATAAATGATATATCTTTGCTGAAAAAAATGTGTTTTCCTCCCTGAGGGTGTCCAATGTCGTTTTCTTCTATAAGCCCAATATACATTATATGATTACAAGAAATTATATTGCCTGCAATTATAAGCTAGAACAGAGATTTGCAAATATTATTCACAATATTTCCCAAATGATCTCAGTTATTCAACACTTCGACAAAGGATAAATCAAAACATACACAGGTAACTGCAAGTAAAAAAAAAGTCAGGTAAATTGTGTAAAAGTTGTAAAATAACACAAAGTTAGCACAGCAATCTGTTTACTGTACATCCATTAAATCATTAAGAGGCTAAAAGACATCGAGCAATGTATAAACACATATATACATATCAATACATGTTAAATGAAGAAGTTCTCACCTCCTTTCTTCATTTTACGGATGGGGACCTCATTTTTGAGCACCAGCGGTTTTGTAGCTTTGAGAGCAGGTCTGCCATTCTGTCTGCTCAACAGCCTAGCAACCTTCTCCTGAATCGCAGATCCGCTCATTTTCTTGCTATAATGCCTCCTCGCGAGACGGTACAAACATTAAATAATACAACAGAGAGAATCGCAGCCTTATAAAAGAACACTCTAAATGACACACTAAAATGTCATTGCTAAATACTTCACGTCCTCATGTGTACGTCGCCATTTTGTGCCATAAAGCGTTCTGTACCGTTGTTATGGTTACAGCTGCTGGCACTGTCGTAAAAGTATGGTGAATAGGATTTATTTTCATAGCTTCAGTCATTCAACTTTAGCCATTCTTGTTATATAACTTCACTTAAGTTTTGTAAACTAATTTTATTCATGCACAAACCAGGGTTAATTACACTGGGAATAGAGGTAAGTTGTAAAATCTAGTGCAGTTCAGAGTTGTTTTCTAAGGTGTTTGAATTCATAATTTAATAGGTGTCATGTCTTAAATTCAGAAATATGCCAAGACCTGGTGGTGCAAACTAAAGGATTAACTAATTTACCTTTTACAGGAACTGAACATGTGTTTAATTGTAAACATGAGGACAGGATGCCTTTAGGTGATGCAGATTTTCCAGTAAAAGTTTTACTCAGGACATGGTTACACACTTAAGACACAGCAGGGTCCCGTGAGAGCACAAAACAAGCCAGAACAAACTTGATTAGCTGTTTTAAAGAAATAACGTGGAACCTAAAAACACGATTTATGGCCTCAAATTGCCAGTACTCTATTAGGCCATTACACTCTTTTTAAGTAAATTCAGGTTGGAGAGGCACAATATTTACAAAAATGGTGGTGGTGGTGGTGGGGGGCAGGATCACGGTGGCAAGCCAGATGACCGTCAGGCCACCGGTGCTCCCTATGGCCAGTCTGCCCCTGATGCTTTGGCTAAAATATGTCCACTCAACTCTGGGGGCTCCGATCATACACCCGGTTCAATAGACGCAACATGAGTTTGGTACGATTTGTTGCTATTTTCAGACCAGCGCAATTCAAATTTTTACGTTTTGCGACACGTTCATTCATTCATTCATTCATTCATTCATTCATTCATTCATTCATTCACTCATTCATTAATTTTCTTTTCGGCTTAGTCAATTTGCTAATATTAATTAATAATCGCCTATATTCATTTGGGGTCTCCACAGCGGAATGAACCGCCATTTTATCCAGCGTATGTTTTACACAGCGGATGCCCTTCCAGCTGTAACCCATCACTGAGAAACATCCATACACACTCATTCACACACATACACTACGGACAACTTAGCTTACCTAATTCACTTATACCACATGTCTTTGGAATTGTGGGGAAAACCGGAGCACCCGGAGGAAACCCACTCGAACACAGGGAGAACATGCAAACTTCACACAGAAATGCCAACTGACCCAGCCAAGGCTCGAACCAGCGACTTTCTTGTTGTGAGGCGATCGTGCCACCCACTGCGCCACCGTGATGCCCTTGCGCCACATTGTTTAAATAGCAGATCCATTTGCGCCACTTTGTGGACTCATAGGCGTGCTGGTCTAAAATAGAGGTGTGTTAAGGCGAATTGTTGCCGCGTTACATTGATCTTGTAAAAGCTGGTCTAAAGTCCAGTTCAGAGCGTGTTAGTTATGTGCCTATGTGGGTTCAAATGCTTAGACATTGCTTAATACACACAGGATGTCCAGCAATACACAAATATCTTTACATATATATATATATATAAAAAAAAAAAGGATTAAAATGTTACAAAAATTATTATTGTCTACATAAACATAAAAACCAGTACCTCCATGCCTTCTTCATGCCGGGGGGCTAGTTTCAGTTTATTCATGAAAATATGCATTTGTATAATGTTAATATTATTAGCAGTATTATTTATTATATGCATATTTATATTTGTTTTAATAAAAACAAGTTTAGATTTGTCCACTTGTCAGGTTTTAGAGACGTATGCGTCACTATATGGGGCATAAGAATAGGACATGTGTTTGGATATAACTCAGTTTTTTTAACAACACTTCATTATTATTGTTCATTTATTCATTTGCTGGAGATTAGAACTGAATTTAGAAATAGTTTTGAAACAAATCTTAGTGCTTAATAAACGAAATTAGATATGTAGGCAAATGGATGTCTTTAGTAGAGTGAGTACAACACTGTTGTATCATATATGTAAACAACACCTTATCCACGAAAGTAAAAGAGTGAAGAGTAAAAGTAAAGTAAAGAGAAAATAAAGAGGCCGAATGAAGGAGACTCATTCCTCGTGCTGCAGATGGTCTGTTTAACTGTTTTCTCGCTAATAAAGCGTTCAGTTTTTCCACTTACAAAGTCCGCCATGTAAATAGCAAATGCGATATGGCGATGCACCTGACTCTTGAAGGGAATGGGAAATGAGACTCTGATTGGTTAATTGCACTTTATGCTCAAAACACACATAACCCATTAGGAGAATAAGCACAACCATGTTAAACCATGCACCAGGGCGCAGAGTGTATTTTTTCGTCCTTAAAATAGCAAAAGTGGATTCAGACACGCCCTTAATGCTTTTACGCCCTGCGTTTTAGACTTTGTGCCTAGATTTTTAAAAAAGAGCCCTGTGTGTTAAAAAAGTAATGTGTAAATAAAACTAATATTAGGCTATTAAATATGGAAGAGGGAGCACTTCACAGCATCACAAACAGTAAATACTTCAGATTTTTTTCAAAACCTGATGTAAATAATTTATTGTTGTTCTCATAGTGGCTATTAAAATCCTATGCTAAAACCATTCTAATATAACAGCAGCCTGTGTATCTGTTCATAGATATTTGATATTTGACTTACAGTGGGAACCCTGGGGGAGTGGGAGTAAATGATGATAAAATTGTCTTTTTTGGGGGAACTATCCCTTTAAAACTTTCTGCTCTGATTTTAGACTTTCAAGGCTTTAAATTATGGAAGAGTTTTTCTGACATTTTTTAAGATGTGCAGAAGGTAACCCTTTATTTTATTTATCTCCATGTTAAAACAAACCAAAGCTTTCCCTCCATTCCCAGACAGTGAATTCAGATTAGATATTAAGTGAAACATTTTCACATAGATTTGACTGAATGTAACTCCACAGAAAGGCAATCCTGTTAATGGCTGCTTACATGAAAAGTACTTGAAATGACGTCACGTTTTTCACTCTAAATAAATACGGCTTATCAAACAGAAACTCCCATCATCTATTCGGCTTTAGCTGTAAACAGGCAAAAACAAACTTGCATGCAGCAAATCAAACAAGTTTTTTTTGTTTGTTTTTAAGAATGATTTTGATAAATTTTACAACCATAATTCATGCCTTGGTAGAAAAATAAAGATAGCGATAAGGATGAGGCAATGTTTTTGTCTAAATGTAAATATTTCTTGTGAATATGAAGACAAGACAAATGTTTTCTCCCAGTGAGTAGCACAGGGCAGTAAAGTAAGTTTGACTTATTTCCATTTTTCCCCCTTCAAAATCTATTTCGATAATTTTTCACTTGTCATTTTCTTCAGGGTATAAAGTTACAGCTGATAAACTCCATACGGCCTGCATACATTCCATTAAACAGCAGCTTGAACTCAGATCTGCTCTGGTATTCTGACTGTGTCTCTGCTTGTTTGTAACTACCTTGAGTTTTTAGCCAGCTGGAATCATAAACCCGCTATTATGATTTTTACACATGCTTAGATTGGTAAATGTTCCTGGAATGTTGGGACTGTTTATAGAATGGAAAGTAAATTCCATTTCAGGATTTTAAATGACCATAGTAGCATACGGGCTGTGGAAATTAGGTGTCATTTAACATTTTTATTAAAACAAATGTGGCTCTGAGGAATTTTGAAATAGATTTCAGTTGCTGTGTATGATTTTTGGTGTGCCAACAGAATATGTTGACACGGACAATACGTAAGAAACAAAGACTGGCCCTTCCTGAACTCTGACCTTTCCTGCTCCTGTTTGCTTGACTGAACTAAATTCAATGGCCTTTACACACAAAGTTTTCCAAGGAAGTTTTTTTTTTCTGTTTCTTTTTGGTGAGGCTGCATTTTTACTCAAGCTCACAGTTATAAATCATTCCCTGAAACAACTTAGTTCAAGCTTCATTCAAAAACCTGACAAAGCAGCGTTTTTCTTTTTTGTTTTGGACTATGAACACACTGACAGTTGAGTTGTATCAAGAAAAATCCCTCTTTGTATCTAATTGTTTTCAGAAAACTGAGTTGTCTATACCCTGAAAGAAGTCACTTTTTGCATTATGAATTGTTTACCAAAAACTTTAGTTCTGTCACCATTTACACAATTCCTGTTGTTTTAAACCCATAAAGTTTTAGTTTATCTTCAGAACATAAAATAATGTTAATTACACCTAAGAGACCTGCTTTTTATGTTTTTGGCTTTAGAATGTTCAGAAAAACAATGTAAAAATAATTTATGACTCAGTTTGACTGATGCAAATATTATATTATATTTTTATTTTATATTTTATCAGTGCCAAAACACAAACAATTCTGTACAGATTAAAAATCTTCCTTATATATATAGTTGAAGTGAGAATTATTTGCTCTCCTTTGATTTTTTTCTTTTCTTTTTCAAATATTTCACAAATGACTTTTAACAGAGCAAGGAAACTTTCACAGTATGTCTAATAATATTTTTTCTTCTGGAGAAAGTCTTATTTGTTTTATTTCGGCTTGAATAAAATCAGTTCTTAATTTTTTAATAACCATTTTAAGGTTAAAATTATTAGCCCGTTTAAGCTATATTTTTTTCAATAGTCTACAGAACAAACTATTGTTATACAATAACTTGCCTAATTACCCTAACCTGCCTAGTTAACCTAATTAACCTAGTTAACCCTTTAAATGTCATTTAAAGCTGAATATAGAAGTGTCTTGAAAAATATCTAGTAAAATATAATTTACTGTCATCATGACAAAGATAAAATAAATAAATTGAAAAACTATTATCTTCGTTAAACAGAAATTGGGGAAAAAATAAACAGGGGGGCTAATAATTCTGACTTCAACTGTATGTATATATATATATATATATATATATATATATATATATATATATATATATATATATATATATATATATACAGTATATATATTGAATTGACATGAATGCGGAATGCACATTTATTTTAGAAATGCTGAGTTGTTTTAAAACATGGACCAACTCAACAGGTGGGTTAAACTTTTAGTTTGAGTTGAGTTGAGTTGATCCATATTTTACTCAAATTTGGTTAAACAGTATTTTAGTGTACTGACTCATACATTAATGTTCATGCATTAATATGTGCTTGTGCACAATTTTATTTGGATTTCATCCATGTAGAAGTTGAATCGTTGAATCATTCAATGATCTGGTTAGCTTACGTTGATATTGTTTCTAATATTTGTTTTATTCTTGTGAATCACTTTTAGTTGCATTTCATGTATACTGTAAAACAAATCTTCTTATATTCATTTTTTTGTTCATCAAATGAACTTTTCTAGTCACCTCAACTTAAATCAGTCCATTGATATTTACATTAGATGTCGCCTACCCTGTTGTTGTCTATTGGAAAGAATGTGTCAATACTGTAGAGCTGCTATTTTAATACAGGGTAGCGCTCCTTTGAATTGAATGAGGGACCAAGGTGCAGTGGAGGACTGTGGCCTTCCAGAGCCAGAGATATACACATATAAACATATATCTATGATCGGGAGTTTTCCCGGTGGTCAGTATGCAAATATATTTTTTTAATTACGAAAGTTATAATTTTACATCACTTTTCTACATTCATGGATAAGTGACCGCACGGGCATTGTCGACAAAAAGCATGTGTTTGTGTGCATGGAAATGTATTATCCACCCTCCCTGCTAAATTTGATCTAATCCGTGTCCTGAAACACACCTCCTCTCTTGTTTTCACTTCTCATTCTAACGGAGGGAGTGGTTCGTTTGTGAACGAATCCCCGTTATGAACGACTTGTTTACTTAGCCGACAATAATACAAGTTTCTAGCACCGCAGCGTCTTGTTGACATATTTCTTTTACATTGTTTGTTGATTTAATTCAACAAAACTAGCATAAGCCTGGTATTTAGTGCAAGTTGTCGTATGGTGAATGCAGTAAGTCACCGTATTATCATCAATAACGTTACTTGTTTAGCACAAAAGTTCATAACTTACAAAAATGTAAAAAACGAAATCTTACTTATGAAATGTTTTGCCTTTGTGCTTTCTTTTCTTTGTTTGCTTGTTAATACACCTGTACACAGCGCTAAAGTCCAGCATCTTCACATTGGCACACTGTCTTGACTAGTGTGGTTGAATGACATTTGTCCTGGGAGCACTGTACAAATGTGGTGGCGCTATTGAACCATGCTCAGGGTTCATATGTGATATCTAGTGTATAATATCTATGAAATCAGTCAAACTAACAAAAAAATGTTAAAATTTGTAAAGGCAAAAAGTTTAGTTGAAACCTGATTTAAGATCCAAGACCTGTGAAGAAATTATGCCAAGGTATCCATAATCCTGGACCAGGCCGTACCCTGAGGAGATGCTGTGGCGGTCATGGAGGAGCGGAGAGCATGAGACTGATTCCTGAAAGACCACAGTGACAGACGAGTCTTCGCATTGATCCCGTGGGCCAGCCTGATCACCAGCTGTTGACCTACTCACACCTGCAGTTTCTCTACGACGGAGGTCCAGTGTTCTTCAGCCTCCGGCGCTTAGACTGCAGCTCCGCAGAAGAAGTTTGGCCAGAGGAGAAATAGTCGTGCCCAACTGAGCCTGGTTTCTCTGGAGGTTTTTTTTCCTTCACTTTCGTCAGTTGGTGAAGTTTATTCCTCGCCATGTCACCATTGGCTTGCTTGGTTTGGCCTTGTTTTTTACAGTGTAAAAAGATATATAACATTACTGTTGTTGTTGTTGTTATTATTATTTAGTCAGATGTTTACTTTTTATCTGAATAGTTTGAAACTGAAAACATTTAGGTGAAGAGCCTTTTAATGGTGAATCAGAAATCTCCCAGTCTTATTTAAAAATTTTGACCTTAATTTGTGACCACATAAATTCATGAATCCGCATTTTTGTGCGACTGAGTGTCTTTATCTATGACATATCTTATCAACACATCTTGTAAAAATTCTAAAAGTCTGCATTTGGTTAACATTCAAAATTAAATTTCTGTCTGAGTCTTGCGCTACTCTTTTCAACCAAGAAATCAATTGAAGAAAGTCTACTTACCCTAAAACAATGTTTCTCTTTCTTTTTTCTCCTTTTAGTCAGCTGTGCTTGCTCAATGAGTTGCATATGCTGCACAAACATACCAGACCAACTAGAGGTCATGACATTCTCCTCCCTCATTGTTGCAGTGAGTATTTGTGCCCATACCTTAATGCTCTGTAAGGTGACCCTGTAACCTGTAAGAATGCAGCTGGATCTCCTTTGAGAACCTCTTTCGTCACATGATGCCACCAAAAAATCTTCAGTACCCCACAAAAGTTTGTTTACATGTTAGTGTATTTGTTTGAGTTACTTGGGTGGTAATTTGTTAATCCAAACCAGTCATGGTAGGTGAAAATAATACATTTGCTTCAGGACTATTTTCAGTTATAATGTGGAAAAGAATAGCTTAAGTTGCTCTGGGAGACCAGTTATTGAAGTTTCTTGGATATAATTCAATATTAATCCCTTACTGTGATTTTAGAATGACTTTAATGGTTGTCAGTGGCTGCGTAACGTGATGTGGAGCAATAATGAAAGGCTTAATACAATATCATTAAACTTAACTTACAGTCAAGGGAAGACTCTGAGGCTTAAGCTTTATGTGCCCGTAGAGGAATAAAATAAAGTGAAATCATTTCTGCCTCATAGAATTTTTAGAACAACTGTGTGGTCCACTAAGTCTGCATTTATCTTGCTTTCTTTTAAATAATTCATGACATTTTTTATTATATTATATTATATTATATTATATTATATTATATTATATTATATTATATTATATTATATTATATTATATTATATTATATTATATTATATTATATTATATTATATTATATTTGTCAATTTAATTCCTCTTATACTTAACATACCAGGCCCCTGCTGTTATTTTCAATTATAAAACCATTATATTTTATCAAATCATATAATTTATTGTAATATTATATATCATAATTCTCACAAATATCATGTTTCCCTAGCCTGCTATTAATAATTATTCTATTCTATTCCATTCTATTCTATTCCATTCTCATTCATTTATTTTCCTTTGGCTTAGTCTCTTTATTCGTCAGGGGTCGCCACAGCGGAATGAACCGCCAACTTATCCGGCATTGTGTTTTACACAGCGGATGCCCTTTCAGCTGCAACCCAGTACTGGGAAACATCCATAGACACTCATTCACACACATACACTAGGCCAATTTAGCCTATTCAATTCACGTACAATATAGCGCATGTCTTTAGACTGTGGGGCAAACCGGAGCACCCGGTTGCCTATATCATATTATATTATATTATATTATATTATATTATATTATATTATATTATATTATATTATATTATATTATATTATATTAAATTATATTATATTATATTATATTATATTATATTATATTATATTATTATATTAAATTATATTATATTATATTATATTATATTATATTAAATTATATTATATTATATTATATTATATTATATTATATTATATTATATTATATTATATTAAATTATATTATATTATATTATATTATATTAAATTATATTATATTACATTATATTATATTATATTATATTAAATTATATTATATTATATTATATTATATTATATTATATTAAATTATATTATATTATATTAAATTATATTATATTATATTATATTATATTATATTATATTATATTATATTATATTATATTATATTAAATTATATTGTATTATATTATATTATATTAAATTATATTATATTATATTATATTATATTATATTATATTATATTATATTATATTATATTATATTATATTATTTTATATTAAATTATATTATGTTATGTTATGTTATGTTATGTTATGTTATGTTATGTTATGTTATGTTATGTTATATTATATTATATTAATTGGCCCTCTTCCACAAGCCTACTGTAAATTCTTCACTTTTCGTCATCTAGTTTACAGTGCTCCCGACTTTTTTTGGTCAAACGGTTCTCATAAATATATGTCTTCTCGTTTAGCCTTTTATATTCAATGTTATGATAATGGGAGATGTCCCTGGGGAGCAGTAGAAGCCCCCTGAGTGTATGGAGATGATGAATTTTTGATGAGATGTCATGATGTGTGCCTTTTTTCTCAGATGGCACATTATGTACTGCCACGGACACAGGGTTTCTCTGTCCAGACCGCCTGTAAAAACACAACCACGACACCCCATCTGCCAAACACAGAACATTTAGAGGCTCAGAATCAAACACGCACTGTAAAACATGCATACACACCAAAAGTGTAAAGATGTCTCATTAAACGGACTCCATCACAAGGACTGTTTTGTATCTCTTTATTCAGCCCCATCTCTTGCAAATCCATGTTCTCGTTGTCCCAATATGATTCACTAATTAAATTATTCACCGCATTTAATTTCACACTTGTACAGTAGACAGACGTTGGGAGGTAATACGAGGGTGAGAAGAAGATATTAAGGGTTTGTCCGTGGGGAATAGATGAAAATGGCATAGGACAAAAGCATGTGTGTGTGTGTGTGTTTGTAATAGAGAGAGAGGAGAACAGAGACAGTCTGGTCTCTCAGAGGACTGTCTGGAATTGTGAATTGATTAATGCAAGGCAGATCCATTAGCTAATGAAGTCTGTCTGGTCAACACTGGATTCAGTAAAGCAATTGCTTCACCTCTGTCCTGCATCTTTTGACTGTTCCTCCACGGTATATTGCGAGGCTCTTGCATCAGTGATTGGGGTTATTTATTTGTTTTAATGAATTATTTAATGACTGCTCTTGGGTATCATTATGCTTAATATGTGATACTTAAACCTCACGTGAAAGGAAGTGAGTTGATATAATTATATAGTCTACAAATTTTGCTTTTAATTGTTATGTACAGTATGAGAATTTAGATGATTTGCAATAGCTCAAATTGGGCTCCTCGTATAGTTGTTTTATTTACATTTGCCATAGTCTGGCGGGCAGTGAATTTATTGTTGTGTGTGTTTTGTTTGAAAAAGAAGTCTGTGACCTTTTTTTTTAAAGGAATTGTATTGCAAACAAAAAAAGTATATGAGAGGATCTTGAAATATTTTTTAAAAATATTACATTTTTATTAAAATATGGTCCTTGTTTATAAAACATGTTAATGTACAGTACCTTTCGGATGTTTGAAATTAAAGTTTTTTATAATTTATTGCATACATTAATTTATTAATACCATAATATTGTGAGATGTTTTTCAAATTTTAAATAACCATTTAAAAAAAGTATTGTTTCATATCTTCATATATTAATAAAGTAATTTATTCATGTGAGAGCTGAATTATTTTTTTATATACTTTAATATTTTTCATATAAAGATTAAAAAGCAGAGTAGAAAGAGAACAGAACAAAGAGTTAATAATTGGAGGTCAAGTGTTGACAATAAAGATTAATCTTTAGCCATTTTTTCACAGTATTGTCCTGCAAAAATGATGCATTATTCATGAAATGGTCAATATTGAATGAACAACACAAGGATTGAATGCCTCTACTTATCAATTTAGGTCAGAATGGATGTTTATAGTGTGACATTTGACTTTTTGCCCTAACCATTGGTCTCCTGACTTAGATTTAGCTGGAAAGATCTCAGTAAAAGATGCTTTGTTTAATCAGATGTGAGTTTTCTCATTGCTTTTTGCTGTTTTGTCTGTTTGGGTTACAGGTCAATTCAAGACCAGTTCCAAATCATTCACAGGGGACAGACATGAGTCTTTGACACTAATGATATTCTCCTGCATTGAATACCATCATCATGAGATGATAGATTACACTGTAAAAAACGCTGGGTTCCACTGAATTCCTTCATGTTGTCCCAACAAAAATCAATTTTAAGAGGAAAAACAAATTTAAGAGGATTGAACATAAACCAATTAAGTAAAAAAAAAACTTATTTAAAATGAATAGTTTAAAAACAAGCAGCAAAAGTCCAATTAAATTAATTATCGTGTATAATTAAAATAATGAGAGACCACCCTCAATTTACTCTGGGTTTGAGTTAAATGTTAATATGTTTCATTATTATCATTATTATTACTTATATGTAATATATAGTTATTTAGAGCATTATAATTTTCAATGACAGTGGGTCAGAATAACAAATGTTATGGTTAACAAATCTGTTGTGGTTATTCCCTAATTTATGAATCATTATTATTAATTTATATTAACTGTTATTATTTTGTCTAATATAACATATATAAAAATCTCTGAAAACATCATACCTTTTTAACATTTTAAGCAAACAAACAAGCAAACAAAAAATCATATTACATCAATTTGAAATGAATTTATAAATAAATAATAAAACTAAAATTGTATTATATTGTATTATCATTCATTAATTTCCTTCAGTTTAGTCCCTTTATTTAGTAGGGGTCACCACAGCGGAATGAATCGCCAACTTATCCAGCATATGTTTTACACAGTGGATGCCCTTTAAGCTGCAACCCAGTACTGGGAAACATCCATACACACTTATTCACACACATACACTACGGCCAATTTAGTTTATTCAATTCACCTGTAGTGCATGTCTTTGGACTGTGGGGGAAACCGGAGCACCCGGAGGAAACCCACGCGAATACAAGGAAAACATGCAAACTCCACACAGAAACACCAGCTCGCCCAGCCGGGTATATTATTCATTTATTCATTTTCTTTTTGGCTTAGTCCCTTTATAAATCTGGGGTCGCCACAGCGGAATGAACCGCCAACTTATCCAGCACCTGTTTTACGCAGCGGATGCCCTTCCAGCCGCAATCCATCTCTCAGAAACATCCATACACTCATTCACACACTGTAAAAAATGACAGTAATTTCAACGGTAAAAAAACTGTAAAAATGCTACAGTACAAATCTGTAACCTGGTTAACAGTATGTTTCCTTAATATATACGGCGAATAACCGTAAATTGACTTTCCCAGAATTCCCTGCATGGCACATCACTTTTTTTGGTTTTTGTTGACATTACTATTGATCTTTTTAGTTGTTTCCCCATCAGTAATGTATATTAGTGAGTTATGTTACATCTAATGTTGATAAACAATGTTTATTTCATGACTTTAATTTTATGCGTGTTACCATACTGGTGTTTAGTAGCTGTGTGAATGACACTGAGCACCTTCTTTACACTGATACACTTTGCTGATTGTGGGAAAAGTTGTTTGTGATGAGCATTGGTTCTTTATGTGTGAACTTTCTCATCACCACCTGCATATGGCTGTGTTATCACGTCTATCTGTGTAACAAAACATGTGTAGATGTTGCAAATTTAAAATACAGACATATAACCTCTATAAATTAATAAAATACGATAGTTTACTGTAAAAATGAGAATTTACTTTTACGGTTTGTACCGTATTTTTACGGTTAAATACTGGCAACCACAGCTGCCATTTTTTTACCGTAAATTTTACTGATTTATTTTTTACAGTGCACTCATACACTACGGACAATTTAGCCTACCCAATTCACCTGTACCGCATGTCTTTGGACTGTGGGGGAAACCGGAGCACCCAGAGGAAACCCACACGAAAGCAGGGAGAACATGCAAACTCCACACAGAAACGCCAACTGACCCAGCCGAGGCTCGAACCAGCGACCTTCTTGCTGTGAGGCGACAGCAATACAACTGCGTCACCCGGGTATATTATATTATATTATATTATATTATATTATATTATATTATATTATATTATATTATATTATATTATATTATATTATTCATTCATTCATTTTCTTGTCAGCTTTGTCCCTTGCGGGTTCGCCACAGCGGAATGAACCGCCAACTTATCCAGCACGATTTTACGCAGCAGATGCCCTTCCAGCCGCAACCCATCTCTGGGAACTTCCACACACACATTCACATTCATACACTATGGACAATTTAGCTTACCCAATTCACCTGTACTGCATGTCTTTGGACTGTGGGGGGAAACCGGAGCACCCGGAGGAAACCCACGCAAACACAGGGAGAACATGCAAACTCCACACAGAAACGCCAACTGACCCAGCCCAGCCGAGGTTCGAACCTACGACCCAGCGACGTTCTTGCTGTGAGGCAACAGCACTACCTACTGCGCCACTGCGTTGCCATATTATATTATATTATATTATAATATATTATATTATATTATATTATATTATATTATATTATATTATATTCAGGGCTTAACATTAACTTTTTTGATTACCAGCCAATGTGGCTAGTAGATTTCCATCATTACTAGCCACTCGCCATTTTCACTAGCCACAATTTTCTTGTTGGGAAAATATATTTTGTATGCATGAATTTGACTTTGACATGCTAAAATGACTTAATTTAGATGTGTTATGTCCACATGCCTTCTCATTCATTTAACTTCTTGTGTGTGTTGTGTATTAGCTTGCTCAGTGTGCATGAGCAAATGGGTTGTGTCGCAATACAATCAGTTTTTATTTCACATGAGTTTTCAGGGCTCAAAATTAAGGATTTACCAAATTTATCTCTGAACACACCAAATAAGTATTTTTTAGCCACAATTTTTATTGTGTCAAAACAAGGAAAATATAGCTGTATAGGGGCACTTTTTAATTCAACAAAACTTTTCTTTAAAAAAAAACATTACATTTAAAAAAGGAATTATTGTCATGTATCTATATGCACAGTAATCTGTCCTGGCTAAAAGTCCCAGATCACCAGTTAACATTAACGGGGAGTAATCTCCCATTAAGGCAATGTTATTATAAAGAAATATAATTAAACCATAATAACAAAAATAACTGTAAGCAAAAGAAAGCAGGTGAAACATACTGTGTTTGAAAATGAAAGGATGAGCACGCGCACGGTTAATATAGGCCTGTAAATGAAAGCAGTGCCCGCTGCTGCTTACAAAAGAATATGTGTATTTTTGTTTTAATCTTGAGCTCTTGAAAGCAGCAAGACTGTGGGTGTACGATCATCGCTCTTTGTCCAGTCTATTTCAAAGGGAACCGATCACACCAGCTGCTCTTCCTCTAGGCACGGTGACGGTTGCTTCGCACAAGTAAACGGGAGCGCGCGCACTTTTTTCCAGCTTTCTGCTTGCGCGAATACAGTTCTTTTTGTCAGTCGTGCTGCTTCTCGATTCAAGATCACATTTGCACGAATATTGGGCCACGCTTATTTTCAAACCCTGCTTTTAAGAAAACTACAATTTAAAAATGATTTCCAACCAGCCAAAGTGGCTATAGTGGCGGTGTCTGTCTAACCCGCCAGAGCTGAAATCTACCCGCATTTGGCGGGTTGGCGGGTGTTAATGTAAAGCCCTGATTATATTATATTATACAATCTCAGAAATAAAGGTACGCGAGCTGTCACTGGGGTGGTACCTTTTCAAAAGGTACACATTTGTACTTAAAGGGTCCACATTGGTATCTCAAAAGTATATATTAGTACCTAAAAATTTTAAGAGGAACACTTTTGTACTTTTTAGGTACTATGTACCCTTTATATTATATTATATTATATTATATTATATTATATTATATTATATTATATTATATTATATTATATTATATTATATTATATTATATTATAAATAGTTTCCCAGTATTGGATTGTGGCTGAAAGGGCATCCGCTGCTTAAAACATATGCTGGATAAGTTGGCGGTTCATTCCACTATGGCAACCCCTGATTAATAAAAGGACTACTGTATAAGCCAAAAAGAAAATAAATGAATGAATGGATATTATAAATAAATCTTTTTTTATGTTATATATTGTATATCATATAAAAGTGTAGTATGGGCAAATATACTGGAATTAAATAGCTTTTGTCGTGTAACTATTTATATCACCTTCATGACAACCTGCAATTCAGTTGTAGTACACTGAAAAAATGCTGAAAAACCCCAAGCTCAATTTTCTTCCCAAGTAGTCTGATAGCATTGACTGGCTCATACTGCCACCTGCTGCTACAAACCATTACAGGGAAATGACTGAACAAATGACACTGTGAGCTCTTTGTTGGTCTAAATTGAAGAACGCACTGGGGCACACACACATTTCTATGTAAAAGATAAGCTGAATACAGGCCTTTTTGGGATTAAATTGCTTAATATTTTTAAGCAAATACACAATATCTTACTTAAATACCATTTTAGCACCATAGCATTTTTTGTATTATGGTACTCATTCAAAACCATGGTAAATTAAACTAGTATGCCATTTAAATTAACTTTGTATGTGCTTTAATTATTTTTTATTATGTGATCTGTGATTTCTACTGTTTATGATGATTGCTGCTGCCCTCTCCTGATGATACTGGATAGTTCCTGTACAGGTCATGACACTAAACCTTAATATATTATAAAAATGTTTGTTTATAAATTAAGATATTTTTTTAATCATAGACAAGGATTAATATTAGTATCTCTCAACACAGGCAAAGACTATAGAAAAGACTTTTTGACACAGATGATATTGAACATCTGTTTTCATTGTGCGAGCCAGCAGCTTTATAATTAAATGTAAACACTCTTCTTGTTGTCGTAATGACATTTGCATCATTTCTCCAGAGGGTTGTTCATTTTAATTTGACTCAGATGTGATTTCCCTTCGCAAATATATTTTATTACTGTCACTAAACACTCACAGATACTTTTCATAAAGGAACTGCATGATTTAAAGCTACAGTTCACTGGAAAATGAATATTGCTGCTATAATTTATGTAAGACATCAAGGGCGATAACTATAACAATAGTTTAATAAATTGTTTTAAAAGCTTATTGACACCAAGAATGACTTTAAGATAGCTATAATGATGTCATGCATAACCATATCCATATAGTTTATAGGATGGGTGACCAAACTTTTTCCAAAAAAGGGCCAAAAAGCAAACTTGATTGAAGGCTGTGGGCTGAATATATACTAAACCGTATATATTAAATTTGCCATGGGTAATTTGCTAATTTATTCTGTAACATTTAACAGTAACTAGAAAAAGTTACTTTAAATCATATTAATTAATGCAGTATCAATTTAAAGATTTTATAATGAACTTATTACAGTAAAACCAAACAATCCCATTTATAACACAATGGAGTTCAATGCTGAATACACTAGTCCAGCTGCTCCTGCCTTTATCTTGATTTGCTTGCAGATGTCCTGTGCATTGTCCTCTATCTGTCAAGTGACAGTATTTACATTTTAGAAGTCTGATTCATTTACAACATTTAATTGTATCATTTAATTTCAGGTGGCTTTTTTGTAGCTCAGCAATGAAACAAAGAAACAAAAGGTAACGTTAAATTTGAAATAACAATCTCTGTCAAAGGCATTCGCCCCAACCACCTTCCCATCGTTCTCCCTCTCTTATCAGATGGGATGGTGGGCCAAATCAAAGTTTACCATAGGCCAACTTTGGCCCGTTGACCCTACTTTGGGCATCTTTGGTCTATAGTCTCAAATATACTGTAAATTTTACTCACATATCTGTATATTTAATATATCTCAATGTAAAATCAAAATGTACAATGTTTATTTTGCTAGCTAACATTGTTATTGTTAAGGTGAATTAAGTTAATCCTAAATTAAGTTTAATTAAGTTGACTGTAGGACTGGCGTCTTATGGATGTTTTAGATGGTGTAGTGCAAGTGAATTATTCTGTAAGGTAAGAGTTCGATCATTCGATCTATAAGTTTA
Source organism: Danio kyathit (assembly GCA_903798195.1). Classification (NCBI taxonomy): domain Eukaryota; kingdom Metazoa; phylum Chordata; class Actinopteri; order Cypriniformes; family Danionidae; genus Danio; species Danio kyathit. Next base: position 26,399,966 of record LR812531.1, on the reverse strand, counting down.
TTTGTTGTTTCGAGAATTCTCACAATAGCATTTTAATGTTGTTGATAAATCCTAGGCTTACTGAGGTGCTTTATCAGTCACATTTGAAGAAATATTGGCATAACTATCTTTTCTTTCATTCATTCATTCATTCATTTATTCATTCATTCATTGCTTTTCGGTGTAGTCCCTTGATTAATCAGGGGTTGCCACAGCAGAATGAACTGTCTTAACTGTCTTTTTTAAATGTATATTGTGTGGTTTATATTGTTTTGTTTGTCTTTTATTGTACTTAGTGTCTGAAATAAAGAGAATATTAATCCACTGTAAAAATTTGTTTGATTTGGTAATCTTCAATGAAAGTCTGACCATTTTCTTCTGCGCTTGGAGTGGCGGTTCTTGTTGAGGTCAACCTAAGGGCTTCCATAGCAACTGGATATTATACCCTCTTTTACCATTAGTTTGCTAAGTTTGCTTAGTTTGCCCACTCTTACTCAATATTCAGTTTCAGTTGAAGTACATCAACATACTGAAATAAAAGTCATAGCAACTTTCCGTTCACACAGATTTTAATAGTGTCTATGATTTGTAATCAAATTAATTTCTAGCTATCGGAAGACACTCAGATCTACTTAGCATTACTGCCTAATGACTATAGCCCCATTACACCCTCTGCATGGTGTAATTCATCATTCATTCTCAATGCATGGATGAAATTAACAGTTGGATGTTCCAAAATTTCTTTAGTTAAACAAAGAAAAAACTGAAGTCATTGCATTTGGGAACAAATATGAGGTTCTCAAGGTGAATATGTAAATTGGCTCTAAGGGTCAAACAACAAAAAATAAGGTCAAGAATCTTGGTGTGGTTCTGGAGTCAGATCTGAATTTCAGTAGTCTTTTTAAAGCAGTAACTAAACCAGCATACTAGTGTCATCTCAAAAACATGGCAAGAATTAGATGATTTGTTTTCAGTGAAGACTTAGAGAAACGTGTTCATGCTTTTATCACCAGCAGAGTGGATTACTGTAATGGACTCCTCACTGGCTTTTCCAAAAAACAGTCAGACAGTTGCAGCTCATCCAGAATGCTGCTGCCAGGATTCTGACCAGAACCAGAAAATCAGACCACATTACACCTGTCCTCAGGACTCTACACTGGCTCCCAGTTACATTCAGAATAGATTTTAAAGTATTATTACTTGTCTATAAATCACTAAATGGCCCCGGACCTCAATACATTACAGTTATGCTCACTGAATACAAACCTAACAGATCACTCAGATCTTTAGGATAAAAAAAAATTAGAAAGTCCAAGGGTTCAGTCAAAGCAGGGTGAATCCGCCATCAGCTATATTTCGCCTTCTATCTATCTTCATATGGACAAATTTGGTGAAGGGGTCAGTTTGCTTAGTAGCTAACATCGTATGTTGTACTTGTGATGAGTGCTCAGTTTCTAGTCTGGTAAAGCATGGTTCCACAAAATATAAAAGTAATGTAAAATCAAAGTAAAACCATGTGGTCACAGTGTCTATTTTGGGTCACAAATCTTGGTTTTGTTTATGGAAGAGTTTAGGTCAGTGGTCTTTTAGGTGATCTGTACGACAAACCCTACCTTCTTGTGGATGTGTACAAGAAGGATGTGTATCTGAAACGTACAACAAATATACCCTAAGTAATGTATTTCAGACTCACAAAAAGGAAGCGCTCTCTAATGGATTTGTCATCTGAAACGTGCAACCAAATGTTCCTGAAGCAATATATATTAAGTTTAGTAAAAATGTAGACTGGGTTTCACGGTGGCGAAGTGGGTAGCACGATCGCCTCACAGCAAGAAGGTTGCTGGTTCGAGCCACGGCTGGGTCAGTTGGCATTTCTGTGTGGAGTTTGCATGTTCTCCCCGTGTTCTCGTGGGTTTCCTCCGGGTGCTCCGGTTTCCCTCACAAGACATGCGCTATAGGTGACTTGGGTAAGCTAAATTGGCCGTAGTGTATGTGTGTGAATGAGAGTGTATAGATGTTTTCCAGTGATGGGTTGCAGCTGGAAGGGCTTTCGCTGCGTAAAACATATGCTGGATAAGTTGGGGGTTCATTCCGCTGTGGTGACCCCAGATTAATAAAAGGACTAAGCCAAAAAGAAAATGAATGAATGAATGAAAAATGTAGGCTATTGCACTTATTTCCAATTAGCCCAGGCTGTGTTAATTTGCTGACATTATGCAATTATCTTATTGTAACTAATTATAAACTAACACAACTCCTTATAAAACATTCTGAATTTTACAGAGAGCTCCTTTAACTGATTTTTTTTTTCTGAAAGTGGTTCCAGAGAATTTAATTTGCCATGTCATTAATACTTTAGTGTGGACTATCCTATTTTTAAATTCTTTCTGCACCTCCTGAATGATAAAATATTGATTGACATTCAATTGGAATACGCCCAATATTTTCAGAGATCAAGCAGCAGATGAATAAAACTGTAGTACACTTTTACTAAACAGAACTTTATAATTGCTGCCATTCTTGGTGTGAACAGCCCTTGTGTCATCCAAACCCTGACATTCAGGGATTTACATGGAACACAAAAGCAGTTATCTGGTAGAAAGTTCAATCTGCACACCATCCCTAGTTCATATTTACTTTCATTTTCAAGGAAAACAGCATGGGCATTACATATAGTGAGCCTCAAACACCATTGTTTCTTTATCCTCGTGTAAATTCCATGAGTGTAAAATCCTTGTGAAAAACATGCCAACAAAAATAATTCTGACAATCCGTACAGGATTTTTAATATGCACAACTCAGGCTGCGTTTGATTGGCCACAATGTTTCCTAGTGAGATTACAACAATTATATATTATATATAGAATTATATATAACCTTGTGGTAAATATACTATGTATGTGGGTTCAACCATGGTTGATCTTATCTGTAACAGTTCAACAGAATGCAAAGTTAGGGAAATGTGGGGCAGAATGCAAAATGTGGGCTGCAACTCAAAAAGGTATAAGATCTGTTTACATTTAGATTTTATACTGTGAAATGTGCCGTGCATGTTTGTAATGAGTCAACAGACACAATTAAGCTTTTGGGTATAAGTGTTTAATGCATGTTTATGCATTGTGTCATATCACTTAGCTCTTTCTATATTTTTTCTTGATTGAAAATGTATCTGTTTATTCAAAGGTTGATATTATTTCCTGCCTGTGTTTTGAGATTAATTATAACCTATTTTTCAACCAAAACGAAACTCAGAAGCAAACTAGATTACTCTGGTGGCATAAAGGTGGCTAACTTATCTGGAAATTCAGATGAAAAGATAATTAACAAGGAATCTACTTAATTTAAAATAGTTTACATTGTAGGGATAAATTGATTATAAATGAGAATATTAAATCATTTCTGGAGAATATTTGAATTTAGGTGATCCACATACAGTGCTCAGCATATATAAGTACATCCCTCACAAATCTCTCTTTTAAATTCATATTTTAGTAGGAAGCTATACAATATTATATCTGTGCATATACATTACATTAATCAGTACTGAAGCCAAATCTGGGGATTATCTAACAAAGTAACTTACGATAAGGGTCCAAAAACTAGCACACCAAAATGTATATGTCATAGAAAAATATTAAATATAAAATTTTAAAAAGAGAAAAAATCAAGAAAAGCAAAAATTTTGAAAAAACCTCTGTAGGTTGTATTTTTTTTGCAATATTTTGGCTTGAATTTAATTGTATTATCTTTCCATTTATAAATATGTTTTGTAAATATATCTGTTTAATAAATCTGTTTTGTTTTAATGCACCAAAATACGTTGCCTATATTCACTGAGAAATGCATAAAAATATTCATTTTCAAAATGGGGTGTACTCAATTATGCTGAGCTATCTACTATGTGGATATCAGAGAACAATTTTATATATGTTATATCCATATGGCATATTTAAAGCCAGTAAATTAAAGATTTTTTTCCACCAGTTTTGAATGGTGCTTTCCACATTATGTGACATGTCTCACACAGCAGATGCACACTTTAGAACAGTTTATGCTGGAGGGAAGACAACATGTTGGTGGTGTAAGAGCTTTACTGTGGGAAAAAATGGCTGTTAAATGTGTAATTTCCAAGTGAATTTGCAAAAAGAAAGATCAGCAGTAGCGGTTTCCTTACAGCTTCCTTGTTTTCTGCAGTTGAGGTTTTAAAATAACACCATTTGTCAGCTCAGTTTGCATTTTGTTTATGTAACTAGTCTCATAAAAGATTTGTATTTATCGGCTTGTATCGGTTATCGACTACCAAATTGAAATAGTTATTGGTTACCACCAGCACTGTCCAACATTCCCATATTGGTGCATGCCTATAGTCTTATGTACTATCTCTTTAAACAGCTCTTCCCCGCAGAGACAGCCTTGCTAATATCTTGATAAATAGCTGCCAGACCCCTCAGGGCCACAGAGACCCGGTGTTCATAATTCACATTTTATCCTCCGTAAAGATGGAGAACTGCAATGCAAAGCACGTCTAAAAGAACCGAGAGGTTGTGTGTCAGCCTCGGCGTCTTCCTCAGGCTAATTGTCAACTGATGAGCTTTGAGCAGCTTTAGGATTTAGAGTGTATTATGAGGAGGGAGGGAAGGAGGGAGAAGCAGCAAGAATACTGCCAGACAGCCGAGCACCGGATTGCATCGGCGAGAGGGAGAGAGAAACACACACACGCACACACAGAGAAATAATAGGGCATGTGAATTAGCCAAAGTGGATGCAGCGTCACTGAGAGGCATCGAGTGAAAGTGAGGGAGTGAATGACAGCGAGGGACCGGAGGAATACGCATGTGTGATCTGCACAAACGGGAAGGGTGAGGAGCCGAGCGGAGGAGAGGAGAAGCACGGCTACTTCAGGCGATATCTGGGCTGGAGCCATCCATCCTTCTTCGAGGAGGGCTGCCTCTGTAAATACACACCGTTCGGAGGAGAAACCACAAGACCTGTAGTCATGGCAGACATCGGTAAGTTCATCAGATCTCTCATTCGTAATCTTGTTTGGTGCTTCTGCAGCAAGTTTGGATCCCATAATACAAGGTGTAACTTTGAAAGCATCTTTGGCTTCTAAAGGTCACACTTTTAAGTGCAAACAGAATTGTGATTAACCCTCCAGGTGAGTTGAAGTCCGTTGTTTGAGAGGTGTATCCTCAGCGTGTGGGTGTTGATATAAGGGTATGCTGGGATCCAGACACCCAGAGTTAATGAGAGCCCCAGGGTCTCCTCTACCCCGCCCAGCCCTCATACGCACTGCTGCTTTCCTGCCTGCCCTTTACTCCTATAATGGAGAGGAATGGGATCACAGGACAGATCTATTGTACCTGCGAATGGATGGTAGCAAGGGAGTGTGGGGAAGGGAAAGGTATGATAGCCCTTCTCTATGTCTATTTTCACTCTGCTTACCAGGGATTATCAGGGTGATTACTTACAGAAGAGATACAGAATCATCTCTCCCTCTCTCTCTTTCTGGCCCTGTTTTCTTCCTGTGCCCAGGGAATGACCGTCATAGTGTGCAAAGGGCAAAACTGTAGAGAGAGTATGACATTTAATCTTGGGGTGGTTTCATCTGCCTTTGAATGTGTAGTGTATATGCATGGGGACTGAAGAATGTCACGGTTAATCACATTGACATGATTGTCCACAGGCTCTAACATCAAAAGGAGAATGCTTGAATAATCCTGGGCTGGTCTTTGAAGTCAACGTGAGATCATAGTCAACTGTTCTTATTTTGATGGAACATTGTAATGTTATTTTCACGTTAATCTGTTGATGTATCTTTCTATGGAAGTTCCTCTCTGATGATGTTTTGATGATGTATGGTGGGATAATTGTTCCTCTGATAAAGCAACCTTTTACTCAAATGACATCATGGTAATTAGCAAACAACATCGATCCAGATCAATATCCAATGTACAAAGTTAAGTCCCTACAAGAGTAATTTGTGTCACAGCAGGGAAGAGAAGTCAATCATAATCACCATTTTGTGTCAACTTTATAAGAGAATAATGATAACCAATTGTAAAAAATGTTAGTATACTGTATGTAATACTGCTATTTTAAAATAGTATTTATATACCAACAACTATTTTCAGGTTATAGCCAAAATTTTTTAACTCACATTGTAAAATGAACATAACTTTTGAATAAATAAAAATATCGGTTACTTTAAGGCTGTTAATAAAAACATATATACTTTAAAAGAAATAACAACTGTTTTAAAAAGTGATAAAAATAAGTATTTAATTTCTTTCAAAACAAAATGCTATTTAATTTTTCTGTGATAACCTTTAGCTTTAAAGTTCCCAAGAAATCAAAGCTAACCATATAATTTTGTTAGGTCACATTGCTAGTTTTGTGGTGAACAATTCATCTGTGCATGTCATCAAGAAAAAAAAAATGTTTGCCCTTCTGATCTTTAATTGAAATCTGAAATGCACTTCCTGTTTGTTTTTAGTTAAATTATTAGATAATGTGTTTTTGAGGTGATGGGCGTGACTGACATACTTAACCACACTGGTTCAACAGTCAGTTTTAAAATCGAACCCATCAAACAGAAATGGTGAGCAGGAGGAGTCTGTTAGGTTGTAATAACTCTTCTAAAACCCCTTTTCGGATCTTTCTGAATGAAATGCCTACTTTACTACATCCAATCAGCCTGTGGGAGAAAAAATAAGCCACACCCTCTGTTTGCTCATTTAAAATTTCGTTTCTAGGAACTGCATCAAAATACGAATCCAGAGCTTCCGAAACGATCCCAGCTTCGGTTCATTCATTCATTCATTCATTCATTCATTCATTCATTCATTCATTCATTCATTCATTCATTCATTTTCTTTTCGGCTTAGTCCTTTTATTAATCTGGGGTTGCCACAGCGGAATGGACCGCCAACTTATCCAGCACATGTTTTTACGCAGCGGATGTCCTTCCAGCTGCAACCCATCAATGGGAAACCCTCACACACTCCTAGTCAATTTTAGCTTACCCAATTCACCTGTCCCGCATGTCTTTGGATTATGGGGGAAACCGGAGCACCCGGAGGAAACCCACGCAAACACGGGGAGAACATGCAAACTCCACACAGAAATGCCAACTGACTCAGCCAAGGCTTGAACCAGCGACCTTCTTGCTGTGAGGCGACAACACTACCTACTGCGTCACCGCGTCGCCCAGCTTCCGGTTCATTGGGACTTAATATTGATTGACTCCCCCAGCCAACTAAGTAAAACTATACCCCTTAACATTAACCTTGATGGCTCGGTGGTGGAGGTCCAGGCCAAACTAAAAAACTTAGGGGTAATATTTGATAAAAATCTAACATTTGATCACCACGTGCTGTCCACTGTAAAGACTTCATTTTTTCATCTCAAAAACATTTCACGCATCCGCCCCATGCTGTCCTTTTCTGTGGCGGAAAAACTGATCAACACCTTCATTTTTTCTCACCTTGACTATTGCAATGCCTTACTAGCTGGCATTTCCAAAAGTTCATTCATTCATTCATTTTCTTTTTGGCTTAGTCCCTTTATTAATCCGGGGTCGCCACAGTGGAATGAACCGCCAACTTATCTAGCACGATGCCGCAGCGGATGCCCTTCCAGCTGCAACCCATCTCTGGGAAGCATCCACACACACACTCATTCACACTCATACACTACGGACAATTTAGCCTACCCAATTCACCTGTACTGCATGTCTTTGGACTGTGGGGGAAACCGGAGCACCCGGAGGAAACCTACGCGAACGCAGGGTGAACATGCAAACTCCACACAGAAACACCAACTGACCCAGCCGAGGCTCGAACCAGCGACCCTTTTGCTGTGAGGTGACAGCACTACCTACTGCGCCACTGCGTCGCCGTTTCCAAAAGTAACATCAATAAACTTCAACATGTTCAAAACTCAGCGGCCAGAATTCTGACAGGGACTAAAATCAGAGAACACATTTCTCCTGTTTTAGAATATCTACATTGGATCTCTTCAGTCAGATTTCTCATGCTTACATACAAGGCCCTGCATGGTTTGGCTCCACACTATCTCTCTGAACTCTTGACTTGGTACTCCCCTTCACGTGTTCTCCGTTCCTCTGACTCTGGTCTTTTAACAGTTCCCTCCACGCGTCCGCGTTCTATGGGTGACCGGGCTTTCGCATCTCGGGCTCCGAGGCTCTGGAACTCTCTCCCCCATGACATTAGACACGCTGAATCTTTTAAATTGTTTAAATAATCCCTGAAAACTCACTACTTTACACTTGCCTATTCATAAGATGTGTTTCTTTGGTTTATGTTTTTAGATATTTGAATGTTTTACCAAATCTGAATGTTTTACCAATTCTGAATGTTTTTAGCTGGAATGATTCATTTTTAGTGTTATTCTAAACTGTTTTATATCTATGTCTTTCTTTAGTGTAAAGCGCCTTGAGAATTAAGTTTTAAAGGCGCTATTTAAGAATAAATTATTATTATTATTATTATTATTATTATTATTATAGGTATATTATATTATTTTTAGAATAAAACTACCCTTTAAAATGTTTTTCCTTTATGTTTCTGTAAAGTTTTGTGCACCTAGATCAATGTTGCCAGTCTGAAAAATTGCTAAATCTAGCAACAAAACTGTTGCTAGATTTAGTTGGCATCACTGCAGTGTTAACTAGATTTGAGGGATCATTTCTATTTAACAGTTTAAATAAAGAATCACACTATTATGAATGAGAAAAAGAAAACATAAAAGTTTTCCAAAACAAAAATTCTCTGATTAGTTAAAGATACTTTAAAAATGTATTTGGGTACAAAAGATAGCATAAATGCTTTGTTATTCACCATTAACAAGAATTGTTGTGCTTTTAAATTCATTTTATTTTTTTTATTGAATATTATTTTACTAGATTCAGTCTTAAATTCAGAATGTCCCTGTTTTTTTGTTTGCTTTTTTAAATTTACACAGAAACTTGCAATTTCAAACCCTTTTTCATGAATTTGTGCTTTCGGGAACCCTAAAATGCAGTTGCTGTGTAAATGAATACACAAAAGCTGTAAACATACACTCAAAAAAAATGTTGTTTGCTGCTTGTTTAAGTTATTTATTTAAAATGAGCTGAAACAACACAATTCTCCACTGTTTTTTGAGACAACTTAATAGTTTTATGTTCAATCAACTTAAATCTGAGAAAACTAATAAGTTAGCTTAATTTCTTCATGTTGTCCCAACTCAAATTAATTGTGCGAAACCCAGCATTTTTTTACAGTGTATTGTATGTTTATGAATACTTAAATAGAGTGTATTTTAATGTGTGTTTTAAATATGCCAAAAAGTGTCTTTAAATAGAACAATAAATACCCAGTTATTAAACAGTGGTTTTTGTTTTTTAATTAAAGTGAATGGATTTAGAAGTGAGCAATAAAGGTCATCTAAAAACAAACGGGATAAATGAGTGTGCAAAAATAAATATCCAATATCAATATTTATATCAGTTGCAAAAATATTGTATGTTTATAAATATTTAAATATAGTGTATTTTAGTGTATGTTTTAAATATGCCAAAAAGTGTTTTTAATATAATAATAACAACCCAGTTATTAAACAGTGTTTGTTAAATAGATCTGAATGAATTTAGAAGTAAGCCATAAAGGTCATCTAAAGAAATAAGGGCCATCTAAAGAAAAAACACTGGATAAATGAGTGTGCAAAAATAAATATCCAATATCAATGCAATTCAAAAATCAACAGCATTCTGTTTACTTTCTAACATTTTTGTAATATGCATGGAAAATTCACTGAATGCATGAATAAACTCAGCTGTCTCTATAGTTTAACTGCAATGGTTATGAATCACCATGAAAAATGTCTTGGAGGCGCTGCCATACCTGCTTGTTATTTTGAAATGTTGTGCGGCGGTGTACGTGACGCTTATAATTGTGTTTCAGAATCTCTCAGCGAGGCCCTGAAAGGCATCAGTGTGAGCACAGAGCTGGTGGAGGAGGAGCTGAAGCCTCATCTGGATGTTCTGCTCAACCTGCTATTAGAGAAGAGTGAGTCTACACCATTAACTACCCCTCCTCAGTCTATTTATACACCACTGTGTGTCATTCCCAAAAATCCATATTTCTAAACTAAAACAACATCTAATTCTGGTGCCATCACCCTTATAAGAGCCTGTAAAAAGCTATCATTTAAATAGTGATATAATTTTTGCAATATAAACACATCCTGTATTAATTAATATTCATATACATATATTTAAGATATGGTATATATTACATTTGATGTTGTTACTTAATTTTTTTTCAGTTCAAGTCATTTTTAACTAATGAAGTGGGCATAAAAAAGAAAAACAAAGCAAAACAAAAACAGGGTAAATGAACATGCAAAAATAAAAATCCAATATCAATCCAAAAATATACAACAGCATTCAGTTTACTTTCGATTCTGGTGCCATGACCCTTAGGAGAGCCTGCAAAATGGCAGCCAATTTGAATGATATCGATTGAATGGGCGTTATCAGTGGTTATCAACTGATAGATATCGGCCAGGAGGGGCCTTCTGCGCTTACTGGTAGGCACAGAAGGCTGTTATCATCCATTCACATGGTTAATCAGCTATAGATCACAAATGTGGCCGGAAGTTAACGAAGATTATTTATATTATTTATTACATTTCCCATTAATTGTATATTATTAACATCTACCCCTACCCCAATCCTAAACCCAACCGTCACAGCAATGCAAAAACAGATCTGGATCTGGAGTCTTCACTATTAGTAAAGCTACTGGTAGGCTCAGAAGGCCCCTACTGGCCCATATCTATCAGCTGATAACCACTGATAATACCCATTGAATCGAGTGATAACATTCGAAGCAGGTGCAGATGGTTTGAATGTGCATTTATATTTAATATGCAGAAAATTACAATTAATGCTGCTAAAATTCTTAATAATAATAATAATATTAATTATACCAAAAACTGTATAAATGAGCATTCAAAATTAACCCAATAATAAAATCAACGACATTCAAATGACCTTATTACACTTTTTATAATAATATGCATGAATAAAGTCAACTTTATAGTGATACAGTATAGTGATATAAAGTGTTAGATAGATTGGAGCAACAAGCAGAGTCTGTCTATCTATCTATCTATCTATCTATCTATCTATCTATCTATCTATCTATCTATCTATCTATCTATCTATCTATCTATCTATCTATCTATCTATCTATCTATCTATCTATCTATCTATCTATCTATCTATCTATCTATCTATCTATCTATCTATCTATCTATCTATCTATCTATCTATCTATCTATCTATCTATCTATCTATCTATCTATCTATCTATCTATCTATCTATCATACCAGTGTTTCTCAACCACGTTCCTGGAGGACCACTAGCACTGCACATTTACGATGTCTCCCTAACCAAACACACCTAATTTAGATCGTCAGCTCATTAGCAGAGACTGAAAGACCTTGAATGGGTGTGACAGACAAAGGAGACATCCAAAACACAGAGTGTTGGTGGTCCACCAAGAACGTGGTTGAGAAACACTGGTGTAATGCATAGTATATATATATACAGTATATATACACACTCTGCTTGTTGCTCCTATTTATCTTGGTTTATTATGTAAACCTCATACATCTAAATCTACATCTAATTCAGTGCCATGACCCTTATGAGAGCCCATAAAAAAAGACATGATCTCACCTAAAAGTGATGTATGTTGTTGACAGTAGCCCTACTGAGCGAGGCCATCATTTAGTGTTGCTCTCATTACAGACTCATCCTGCTGTGAGCTGCTATTTGCTTCTTCCTCCTTGAAGTTGTGTGTGTGTATGTGTGTGTATGTGTATGTTTAAGTGTGTGGGAAGACAATCCAATGTAGGGGGCAGCAGAGGGTCAGCTTATCTTCCTGACAGCAGATTTGGGGCACAAGTAGGAGACGAGTAATCCGCATTTACATTCGAGAGAGGGAGAGAGAAGGCGAAGGATAGAAAGGGTTAATCTCATTAATCTTTCTCTCCTTTTCTCCATTTCGCTCCCCATCTTCTGCTCATTCCGCAAATTAGTTTGCACCAGCTGTCCGTTCTTGGCTCGTCACTTGTGCTTTCAGATCGCAATTGCATCTAAAAATGGAAAAGCAGCCTCCGCAAAAGAACACATAGTAGATGTTTCCATAGCAGCTCGGCTTCCTCTGACAGCTTGACCTGCCATTGTGGCCCTTCTGGATGTTTTTTTGTCTTAAAGAGAACATGCTAGTGACACATTTCAGCTCTGTCTCTGGAGCAGATCCTTGTCTTCCACTTTGAATGTGAACGGATTACTCTGAGGCCTTGCTGTCAGAGCAGTTTTGAAGTGCACGGTACAAAACCTGAGGGAGGAGATGAAAGAAAAGGTGAAGCAACAGAAGTGAGCTGGAAGAATGCGTGGTTTGAAATTGATTTGGCATCAGTGGAAAATAGGAAAGCTTTGTTAAAGCATTCATTTGGTTTTCGATTTACGAAACGGAGCATTCTGAAATATTTAACCATATAATAACATAATAAAGGAGAGTTTACAACACAAAACATAAATGCAAAATATGTATATATCTAGACATTCTAGATACTAGGTTTCTCAGAGGATGCTGATTTTACAGTGTCATATCTGCTCATACTAGTGGCCATTTGCCAGTTTCTTTACAAAAAAGTATTCTCACATTCATTCCATTCATTCACTATAAACAAAAGCATCTAATTGTGTTCGTTTTAGCTGAAATTCCACTTTTTTAATTCAACAGTGCAAAAACAAACAAACAAACAAACAAACAAACATACAAAAGCAAAAAAAAAAAAAAAGTGAAAATGGCAAAAGCGTTGGCACCCTTTGGCTCCAAACATACAATCATTTCATTACAAATGTTCACATAGGGCAGGGGTGTCCAAACTCGGTCCTGGAGGGCCGGTGTCCTGGAGAGTTTAGCTCCAACCCTAATCAAACACACCTGAACCAGCTAATCAAGCTCTTCCTAGATTTAGACCATTTTAATATGGTCATGTCATTGGCCCTTAAACATTTCCTGCTTGTCATCATACTTTATCATAACTTTAACAAGAGGCAATTCAATCATATTTTTTACGTTAAAACAGCGATCATAACAGTATTTATCAATATGTGGACCTTTTTGGATTTTTGGAAGCTATGGAAATTAAAAATGTAAAACAGGAAATACGTTAGGACCATTGTTATTGTTTACATTCCTCAAAATGGTCTATACTAGAAACTTCCTGGCAGGTGTGTTGAAGCAAGTTGGAGCTAAACTCTCCAGGACATCGGCCCTCCAGGACCGAGTTTGGACACCCCTGATATAGGTGGTGTCATTTTGAGTATCCAGGCTCTTCATCAGAAAATGGAAAGAGTTTATACGACAGTTGATTAATGAAAAAACTCAACCAAACTAAATGTGATTGTTGATTTTAAACAGCAAATTTAGTACAGTGTGGTAAAACTGTAAAAAAAAAAGAGAGAAAAGAGTCTAAATGTATAAAAGCAGCAAAATGCTGTGTAGACTGTTTCTTATAAGGGGACCTACTGTGCAAAAATCACAATTTGTGTGGCAACAGTGTGTGAATATTACCAGCTTCTTATGGTAAAAAATAATTTAATTTTTTTTTTATAATCACACTTAATCAAAACAGTCTGCAGAAACACTTTGATGACATTAGACATGGGCCGGTATAATATCATGGTTTCACGGTTTGATGGTATTGTGATTACTTCTCTAAAATATATTCTTTTTAAATGTCTGGGTAAAAACAAGGCTTCTGCAGGTTAAGACTTTTTAAGACCTTTTAAGACCATTATGAATGAAATTTCAGACTTTCACATTGCAAAACGCTAATAATTTTCAGTAGTAACCAGTGGAATTAGTTTTTTACTTACCCCATTAAAATTAAAATTCAGTTATTTTCTAGGCACTTATTTTAAATAATGTCTCAAAACAAGCAAACTCTAGTTATATACATATATATTTTTATTAGCATAAACTTTCTTTTAAAAAAAGACAAGTTTTAAAAGCTATAATAAACAAACTTTATGCACAACATAAATTTATGCATAAAAACATAGAGAACTTTTAAACAAATGTTATTGTAAGGATGTAAGGAAGACAATTGAACTATATTACTCAATACGTTTTTTTTTAGATCAATTTGTTGGTTGTACTGATTGGCCATAGCTTTACATGGACAATCAGAGAAAATGAAGACCTGTTTAAAAGTATTTAAGACCCACAACAGCATATTAAGGGCTTAAATTTAGTTTTTGAAATTTAAGACATTTAAAGACTTTTTAAGACCCCGCGGACACCATAAAAAACTTTTTTCCCTTTTTTTACACAATATATTTTATTTTGAGAAACATTTAAAATATTTTGGAACAGTAAACATGTCAGGCTGAATAATGAAAATGAATCATTGACTTCTGCTGTCTTCAATAGTTTCAAAAACACAGATTTCTTTACAATTTAAAATGGCATCTTTGTATATTTTTTCTACAGGCAATACTGATGTCCTAAAAAACAAACAAAAAAAAGTAAATAAAAAAGCTTACACATACCTTAGGAACGGTATAGCAGTAACTTTTGGTGGTTTTAAAACCTTGACTTTTTCAAACTGCGATATACCTTGTAAACGGTTATCGTCCCATGCCTAATTGACATCATCCTTTTATATATGTCATTGGAGGGGGAAAGCCCCACCCATTAGTTATAGACTCTCTCCCTTATTAGCATAAACAGCCCAGAATGAGAAGCAGCCGTCCGCCATTAGAGTTTTCACACCGTATCTGCTGAAGATAATATCAGCGACTAAGAAGCATTATAATTGCAGAGTTTTAGGATGCAGAAAGGAACAGCATATTCTCCACAGACTGCCTTCTTCGGAGACACTTCTTTTCACATTCTCAGTATTTCAAAGAGATAACCTTACTCGTGTTTTTGAATCTGCCAATATGCTGGCACAGGCGTTTGTAGCTCTGCCCTCTTTTGAAAAGAGCACAATCTCATTTCAACTTAAAGCGACAGTCACCGAAACAACAACAGATTTGGATCAAAGCCTAAAAGATGCAGTTTCAAAGAGTTAGAAAATTTGTGTGGTATTTTAAGCTGAAACTTCACATACACACTCTTTTCACATCACACATCTTGTAAAAAGGGGTGTAATACGTCTCTTGTAAGGCTGTTCAAACTAAAATATTATGAAGATAAGGTGGCCTCTTAAATACAGAGGCTCAGCAAAACATTTTTTAAACCGTGATCACTCTCAACAATATTCCAGTGTTTATGTAGAACATTTATCTATTAATTTATCTAACCTTTGCCAAAGGTATTAGGATAGGATAAACTTTATTCATCCCTGAGAGGAAATTTGTCTTGGCTAAAAAAACTACAACAACAATGCTCTAAGCAGACAATAAAAAAATTCATACAAACAAAACATTTAAGAGCATACATTGTTTACAAAATAAGACCATATGTAAATATATAAATATGAAATATATAAAGCACAGAACACAGTCAGGAGCTAATATACTACAGGTGCATTGTTCTTTGTAGAGTTCAACAGTTTCATCAAAGTAGGAACAAACGAAAGCTTTAATCTATCGGTTTTACACATTGGCGTTCTCAGTCTTTTTCCTGATGGTAACAGTTGATATTTACTAAAAAAAAAGGATGTTTGGAATCAGCACTAATATGTGATGCTCTTCTCATGACCGCCTGTTCATATAGAGTCTGTTTGTGCTCGTATTGTTTTATTCCTATGATTTTCATGGCTGTTTTTTGAATATGAACCAATTTATTTTTCAATTGAACAGACAGATTTCCAAACCAGATTGTGATTCTGTAGCGAATATGACTTTCAAACATAGCTCAGTAAAAACAAGCAAGATATTACTACCCACCCCATAAAATCTAAGCCTTTTTAAAAAAGTAAAGCCTCTGTTTAAAAGTAACAGTTCACATAATATATTGCATAGCACATTTTTCAGTTTGTCTACATTATTTCCCCGACAATTATTATTATTGTTTTTTAATTTTCGCTGTGCACTTAGCACACAGACATATCTTGCACATGTAAAGAGATTCTTTGACAGCAAAGGGTGTGGCCTCAAAATGAAAAGTGAACGAACCAGGCAGAACACTAGGAGGGGGCATTCAGACTTTCTAAAATGATTTATAAACATTTGATGTGCAGTAATACTGATGTAAACAGATCACAGGGGTGTTTGTTTGGTGATTAATTGGCAATAGCTTCAAATACAGCTCTACCAATAAGAATTAAGAACTGTAACTGTCCATTTTAAATATTGCCGTAGGCTTATGTATGACATACAAATGTGAAGGAAAAATAATTAGGTGTATTTCTGTGTCCAGAGAAAGGAACAGCAGAGAAAATAGTGTCCAGTGGTGTTCTGCCTATCCTGACTCAAGTCCTGAGAAAGAAGAGTCCACTCACCTCTCAGGTCACTTTACTGGTGGCAGAGATGGCCAGAGAAGGTAAAAACAACTTGCCTGTCTGTTGCTTCAGTGTTTGTTGCATAAGGGGTTGTTGGTTTGTTCATTTATTATTGAATAGATTTTAAAAAATGTATTATTAAAAAGATTTATAGAAGCTTATAGAAGCAAATATGAGGTGTAATGTGTGAAGGAAACAAAAATAAATCAAGGTTAATGTCACTTTTGAAAATTTTTTTGTCATTTAAAGCTTCATTGTTTATTGTTAATTTATATTGTGAAATATTATAAGAATGTTGTTAGGATACATCAAATGTTAGGTTTTAATTTAATAAATGAATATATAATTTCAAAAAACCTCAAAATGAATTGTGGTGGGAAATTCAATTTAGTTAAATAACATCCATCTTCCATTTACCCACAAAGTAAACCTGGCAGAGGGACTAAATAACTGGTTTCACAAGTACACTTTTAAAATTAAAAGTTCTTTACTGACACTGATGATTTCATAAAGACGTTTTTTTTTTCATTCATCAAAAGATTCTTCATTATAAAAACAGGTCTTTTATTTCATTTAAAGGTCTTTTGGATTTTTATATAGCAGGTTTTCTGTGGCATAACTGCAAAAAACAAAACCAAAACCTTTGGAAGCTTATTTGGAAGTGTCCAAATGTGCCTGTAATGGTTTAAGGTAATTGTGTTATTCTGACATTTGAAATGTATTTATTTAACAGAGACAATGCTCATTAATCAATAGTAAAACTGTAAATAAGCCAGAATTGGCAACACGGGCTAATTTCCATCTGTTGCCCCCTGCCAAATTTTAAATAGGCAACCTAAAATAAAACAACACATTGTTACACATACAAACCCAGTAAAGTTACATACATCAAAAAGACGAAACATTTAAGAATTTCATAAAAAGCTAGAGAAAAGAATTACACATGATTACAAACTTGATTTGCTTTTAGCCATTTCTTTAACTTCCATTAAAATGTTGAATAATTTATAATACCCCTTAAATAAATAGGAAGTGTGTTCCAGAAATGACTGGCTCTAATTGAGAAGACTGAGTGTGCAAAAGTTGTACATCTAAACTGCACAGCACAGTCTCCTCTAGTAATAGATTGTGTTGCTCTACCATTATTGATCTTCTGTTTCATAAACTCACATATTGCAGTTGGAGCATATCTAATTAAAATGTCAAAAATCATACAAGCATCATCCAAATATTTCATATAATCAAAGCTCAATAAATAATGCTTTTCTATTATATTACAATGATGATACCTAATAGTTTTCTGATCAAATAGTTTAAGTGTCGGTTTATAAAGTGATTCAACTGATTTTAAACAGTTTTACTGGTGTGTGACCAACTAGTAAGACAATATGTAATATGAGAAAAAATCATGGAGTGCATAAAAAGTTTTGCTGCTTCTTTAATCAAGTAAGGCAGTATATGCCTGAAGTTGGCCTGATTAAATTGAACAATTTTAACAACCTTCTTGGCATGCTTTTGGAACGTCAATTGTCAATGTCAACCCTGAGCTTTTTTCCTTTAACAAATACATCAGGAAGATGGATAACTGTCAATGATACTGAGAAAAACATACAAACAGTTGTACTTCTATTCAAATTAAGATATAAGTCATACAACAAATCAGAGACATAAAACAATGCCTCAGTTTGCTGCCAGTTGCATCTCTTAGTAATCACATTAGCTTAATAATACAGTAATAATTCAGATGAATGTATTGCTTCCACTGTATGTAAAGCATTAAGTTTGTGTGTGTGTGTGTGTGTGTGTGTCAGCCGCTGTGAGGGAGCGCTGTATTGAAGCAGGTCTGGTGACCGCATTAGTGCCTTTACTGAAAAGCCCAGACCAGGACCAGCTGCTGCACACGGGCCGAGCTATCGGAAGGATCTGTTTCGAAAATGGTGAGTTAAAGTGTTTGGACATCTCTAAATTAACTGTTGACAGTTTATCGGATATGTTGTGGATCTTGGTGTGTCTGTTGGTTGTGCATTTTCATTCAGTTTCTTTCTTAGCTTCTGTTGGAACAATAATAGTCAGGATCTTGATTCTGTGCATCCTTCAACTTGATCATTTATCATGATGGTGCTTTATCATGATGTAGTGGTCTGAGTCCGGGATATACATCTTGTGTGCTGAGGTTTCTGTCCTTGTAAGTCCTTGGGTTGTCTTTCTCTTCTATTGACATCTCCTGGCCTAGTTTTCTTTGACTTTGTGTTTAAAGGGAAGTTTCTTCTAGACAAAACTCCAGCAAACCCCTTCAGGTCTACTTTGAAGTTTGCATTTTAGAGGAAGTAGCTGTCCCTCAGGTTGGTTACGCAGTCTGGAATCAGACTTAGAAGAATGTCCTATACTGATTCAGTTTATTTCACAAAGAAAAGCTTGCTGAGACTTTTATTTCAGTATGCTGATGCACTTCCAACTGAAACAGAATATTTAGTAGGGACAGAGCTTTCTTTTTGATTATCATTCCTTTATAGCAACTCTATAAGAGGGGCGTGGTTAAGAATATTGTGGACCACCACTCCAAACGTGAAAGCAAATGGTCAGACTTTGATTAAAGATTACCAAAACAAACATTTTTTTCCCCAGTGGATTAACTTGTGCGGATTAATTTTTCAACAACAAAAAAAATTAAATACTTGCAAAAGTAATTGCAAGTATTGCGAATTTTGATTTCACACAGACTTTAAATGTTGGAAGGAGGGAAACCGAAATTGTAACATGTACTGCAATAAAACAATTATATATTTGAACTTCTTTTTTTTACAGAGTAAGATGGTTTAAATTTGAAGCATATTCTGCTCTTGTTTTGTTGCAGCATAGCTTTCTACAGCTTATTCATGTTGAGCATTCAATACACGCATTCAGAGTGAAATGAATCCCATTACTGTGCTGTTTTCTCCATTATATTGTTCTCACATCTTCTTTGGCTCTTGTTGGCAGTCTGTCTCTGTGTGCCCACTCACCCATCCACCCCTCGTGTCTCTTTCTCTCTCTCTCTCTCTCTCTCAGCTGTTCAGCAGACGCAGCTGGTGGAGAATGGCGTAATCCCCAGGCTGGTGGCCATAATGCAGCAGTATCCTGAGAATGACCCACTGGTAAACGTCTGCCTGCTGGCTCTCTGCAACCTTGCTGATGTGGGTAAGACAAAAATAGAGAGCAGAAAAGCTCTAAAATCATGCATTAATAAAATGCTGGCTGAATGAACACTGTCAGACTATGCAGGGGTACATGGGTTTTTAGATTCTTGCAGTTGTTGTTAAAAATGTCCAATATGTAAAATTGTTTATATTATTTATGCATTTGTTTATTTATTTCATAACCAATAAATATATACTTATACATATACTTTATTTATTTAATTACCTACTTCATTTATTTATATAACCAAAACATTTACACATTTAATTTCTGCTACCTCTATACATTTTCAAATTATTCATACTTTCATTCATTCAGTCATTCACAACTAATAAATGCATTAAAACTTTCCATTCATCCATCTATCCATGGCCAAAATACTTTTTTTTGGTTTCTTTGGTTCTTTCTTTTATTCTTTCTATATTAGAAAATATTAAAAAGCCAAATATCAATAAACCAATATGCTACCAAAATACTGTTCATCCATAAACCTAAGGCAGAAGAGCTCAGGTATTTTTTTCTCACAATATACTGTATTTCCAAAGGTTGTGGGACATTTGCCTTTAAATGCACGTGCATGTGCACTTGAATGGCACCCTAACATTAATTTGTAGGGTTTAATATTAAGCAAACCTACCTTTTGTAGCTAAAACTTTGTAGTGTGTTTTGGGGGATTTTTGGCCATTCTTCAAGCATTTGTGAGGCCAGATATTGATGTTGGATGAGAATCCCTCAGTCAAAGGTCTCATCCTAGTGTTGTTCTCTTAGGTTGAGGTCAGGACTCTGTACAGTAGAGGTCTACATTCATGGGTCTGTGCATAATGGCCCTCAGACTGAACAGGTTTGATGAGTAAAAGAGTAAAGTGTGGATGCACTGTGCTTGAAGGATGTTCAACTTGTAATTTTAAATGGCAGATGTTGTATTTAGTTTTTTTTCTCTCTATGACACATTTTCCTATTATGCACTCTGGTGTTCACGGCGACCCACGTTCGATTCCACCTCGCGTTCCTATGCCGATCCTTCCCCTCTCTCTGCTCCCCATTCTTTCCTGTCTACTGTCCTATAAAATAAAGGTGAAAACCCCTAAAAATAATTTTATATATATATATATATATATATATATATATATATATATATATATATATATATATATATATATATATATATTATATATATATATATATATATATATATATAAAAGTAACTTGAAACAAATACATTTTTGTACAACCTACATTTTTAATTGTTATTTTGATTGTGAAAATGTTAATTTGAGGTTGTGGAAACAGGATTAAAATTTAGCAGGAATGGTCAGGACAGCGGGTGAACAGAGTGAATTAATAGCATGAGAGGTCAGGTGCGGAATAAAACACAGCAGGAGCGGGACATAAAACACAGTCCCTCACAGACCTCTACTGTACAGGCCAGTCAAGTTCTTCCACACAAAACTCACTCATGCATGTGTTTACATATGGGCTTTGCTTTGTGCAATGCTGCACAATCACGTTGGAATAAATGGGCCATCCCCAAATTGTTCCCACAAAGTTGGGAGCAAGAAATTTTCCAAATATCTTGGTACAGTATGCTGAATCATTGTTTCACTAGAAATTAATTTCACTAGAACTAAGGGTCTAAATCCAACCCCACACTCATCCATTGGATAGCTAGAAAGAGAACTGTGATTTGGTCACTCCAGAGAATTGATCTGCACTGATCCAAAGCTCAGTTGTGTCATGCTTTACGCCACTGCATCTAAAGCTTTGCATTGCACTTGGTGATTTAAGGCTTGGATGGAGCTATTTGGCCATGAAAACCCATTCCATAAAGCTCTCTACACACGGTTCTTGAGCTAATCTGCAGGCCACACAAAGTTTGGAGATCTGTAGCTATTGATGTTCTGACACTGCTCTGTGATTTTTTACTTAGCCTACCACTTCATAGCTTAATAGATGTTACATATGCATTTAATCATTTAGCAGAGGTTTGTATTCAAAGCGACGGCCAAATGAAGATAATAGAAGCACTTAAAAGTCATGAAAAGTCTAAATTGGTTTAGTTTTTTTTCTCCAGTTTCTTTCACTTTGTTATAATACCATTAACAATCAAACATACAATATTAAGTAGTGAGTAAATTTCAGGAATCGACTTATTGCAATGGTGGCAAAAAGTTCTTGTAGAAGCAGTCTGCATGCCTAGGGGATTAATTTTATACACCTGTGCCAATGGATTCAGTGATTTAAAGGGGAGTCCTAAAACTTTTGGTAATATATGATTCTGATGTGTGTCTGCGTGTTCAGATGCTGCACGAGAGGCTCTGACAGAAGTGGATGTGGCGGAGGTTTTGACCTATCAGCTGAAACGGGCTCCAGACGCAGAACGTCGGCATCTCATACTAGAGGTTCTTGGTTCACTGGGAGAAAGTGGTGAGCTCTACATCTAAACCAGGTTCATATGTGGGCTTGGATCATACAACATCATTTGTACAGCAGAATTTGGTTGAAATGTGATGTCTTAAATATGAGCACTCTTCTGTGCGATGATGATGTCTCAAAGTAGCTACCGATGCACTTGAGCGTGTGTCCTTGCAAATCTCTCTGCAAATGCATGTTTGTGTCCCTCAGATGCTCTGAAACTGCAGTTTGTGGAGTCAGGCGTACCCGAGGCTCTTTCCGAAATGATTCGAACTCTTCAGGGTGGCTCTGACACACATGACCTCTGCAGCATCAAAGTGGCCTCAAACCTCATAGTGACTCTCCTACTAGGAGGTATGTCTCTCCCTATTACTTCTTTTTCAGTGGAGATTGTTGTAATTAATTCCACTGCTTTTATTTGAATCCTTTCAATCCATTGTTAGACTATCACCAGTAAATACATCATGTCATGGAATACATCATAAACACAGTGCAAGATGGCACAGCTTGTAAGATCCTCGAGCCCTGGGCTCCCTCCCATTTGCAGGGCGAGAGGGGAGTTTGAGCTCAGGTCGATCTCGATAAACTCCCCCGGCTTATTCTAGCTGAATGGTGGAAATGGATGACTGAGGAAAGGAGTGTTTTCTTAGAGCTTGACTATGGTGTTAATTTTGTGTGTTCAATTTACTTATGGTGCGTGTTATCTTGACTGTGGGAGGAAACCAGGGAACCCGGGGAAAACCCACGCGAGCAAGGGGGGAACAAGCAAAACTCCACACAGAAATGTCTTCTGGTTTAGTAGGGACTTAAACCAGCGGCATTCTTGCTGTGAGGCCACAGTGCTAGTCGCTAAGCCACCGTGTCGCCCGTCTAAAAAGGAGGAAAAATAGAGGTGGGTGAAAGGGGTGGGGGTTCTTCAAGACTTAGAGAACAACCAACAATTTCCTTAATTTCGGGGTTTCTGCTAGGTCCTATTTGAAGTTTCGAACAGGAGTAAAAGAGTAAAAAAGTAGGTTATTTAAATCCAATGGGAAACATATATGTCGCCAAACTAGAGAAAGACTGAACCCACAATGTGTAGTGAGAAAAAGAGCTGAAGTGTCATGGTTTGGTGCTCTTTTCTGCAGCAGGGCCTGTTGTAAGCTACACGGCAAAGTGAAGGCAAATGCTTATCAGAAACATGCAGTTTCTTTCCTGTGTTCATCGCACAATCAGCTAGCTATTTTCATGGAGGACAATGAGCCTTATTACACAGGCAAAGTAGTTCCTTAAAGCTGAAAACATTGAAATAACTAAAATTCAGCTCAGAGACCTGATTTAAACTTGACTGAAAATCTCTGGAAACAAAATGATGGCTAATCAGTGAACTGTAGAAGAGAATAAAGAAGCATGGTTGAAAATCAGTGATGTCTGTGAGAGACTGATGTCATGTTAAAGACCAGAAATATCCTTTGAAAGACCAGTAATGTCTGTGAGAGACTAGCAATGTTCAGTAAGAGTCTACTGATGTCATGTGACATATTACCCAGCAGGCACACAATGTCATAAGACGTTAATATTAAGTAAGATTCAGGTTGTGATGTCAGGTGACCAAAAATCAATGTCTAGCCAGCATCTAAGGACAACGTTATTTTGACGTCCAATAACAAAGTCAATGACGTTTATTGGTTGGATATTTGGTTGATTTTAGATTGTGTTGGAAAGTGACCAAAATCCAACATCGAGCCAACATCTTAAACCAACGTTAAGGTTTCCGCTACATTCATTCATCCATGGCGGGCCGCCACGCCAAAATTTATCCTGCCACGGCTACATTACAACTTCTCATTTAAAACATTTAGTCGTGTTTTTTTATAGTGGATTATAATGGCACCAAAACATATTAGAGGTAAACAGCGCAAACTTTTCTGTAACCGTAGTAGTGCTGTGCGCGATTTGTTCAACCCTTTAAGGTGACATGCTGACTGACTCTCTGACAGACTGACTGACAGGTGCGTGAGTCTAGCAAACACCGCGTAGCTTTCAGTTAAGATGAACACAGTGTCCATAAGTATACTTTATTGATAAAGGTCAATGGCTCTGCATACAATGACTTTATCTTGCTGGAGTTTATAGCTGTTTCACTTTACTTCAGTACAAAAACACACTAAATCGCGCTTCAGCAGCGCTTACTGGAGAGCGCACAAGAAGATCTGCACTTGAACGTGTAAATTTGAGGGCGTGCAAGAAGTTCTGTGCACGAACAGAGGAAATCGGCGCGCAAGCAAAGAGATTCGCATGCTCGTATTACATGAATGCTATCTCGACTTGTAATACTGCGTGTAATATTTGTATTTGAAATAGTTTGCAGATCTGTGTAAAAAAAGTCCTGCCGCCACAGCTAGGAAAAATCCTAGAGGAAACACTGAACGTCATATTGACGCCAAATATGGCAACCAAAATCAAATGTCTCATAGACGTCATAGTGGTAACGTCTAAACAACTACATCGTTAGACATTGATATTTGGTTGATTTTAGGTTGGACATTGACATCGGCCTGACGTTGGGTTCTGACGACAAACCAATTTTCATTTCCAAACAAAATGCAACATCCCACGACGTTGGAGTATACCGTCAATCTGACGTCATGTTGACAGCCTGTGCCTGCTGGGTAGTAATGTCCTGCAAGATACTAGTGATGTCCTGCAAGATAGTAGTGATGTCCTTTGAAAGACTAGTAATCTTTGTGAGAGTGATTTCTTGTGAGAGTAGTGATGTCTATAAGGGACTAGTGATGACGTGAGAGACTAGTAAAAAAAACAAGAGCTTCTACACTTACTGCTCATTTTATGTCTGCTACAACCTTCTGAAATTCTATTGTTATGTTCTTAATGCGACAGTCATTGCTGTTCTCTAATTTTGATTACTGTGTTTTCCAGAAAATTAAGGGTTTACTAGCCTGTTAAATATCCACATTACAATATCCACAACTAAAATCCCAATCAATGTTGAACTACTGAAAAAAGATGTATACAGTTAATTGTTCTATCTCAACTGTATATCGAATTTGCTTAATTGAGCAATCATATATTTAATGCTGATTATTTTTCTAGCTTGATGTGCATTTCATTACAGATGAATCAATGCAGAAGTGTTTTGGAGAAGGGACGGGGATGGTGTATCAGGATGTTCTCGCTTGGCTGCAGTCATCAAACACTGAGCTGCAGCTGTCAGGCGCTTTGGCCATTGCTAACTTTGCCAGAAATGGTCAGCAAATGAACATACAGTACAGCAGTTTTTTTGCAGTTAGTGATAAAGATTTGGATTCTCACTCACTCAAACCTTTTTTTCATTAAAAACATTTTTATTCCTTAGACAGCAACTGTGTAAAGATGCTGGAATTAGGAGTGGTTCCTCGTATTTTGGACCTGCTGGAGCAGCACGTAGCAGAGGGAGATGTTTCTGTGCAGCACGCTGGCCTCAGTGCACTGCGAAATCTCGCCATTCCAGGTACTTCTGCTTTTTTAAATGCAGACACATTTGAGGTGTCTATTATGGTTTATGCTAACCAGGGATGCATTTATTTAATAAAGATATTTTGAGAGATAATATAATTTTAAAAGTTATATTCTGTTTTAATATACGTTTAAAACATTATTTATTTCTTTGATTGCAAAGCATATTCTATTTTGTGCCACATGATATTTTCAGAGTAGTCATTTTAAAATTCTGATTAGATAAACAGTTTTTTATTATCAACGTAAAAATTTTTAGCGTTAAAATTTTATCATATGATTATTATAAAATTTTGCTACATTTTTGGAATTATTTGATAAATAAAAAAATGCAAAAAACTGCATTTATTTGAAATATACATTTAAGTACATTATAAATGTCTACACTCTAAGCATTCTTGCTGAACAGTCTTACTGAAACCAGTTCTTTGAATGTTACTGTAGGGTAGTACAACAATATTGTCTTCTGCAAATTCTTATATGGAGAAACATTTTTTAAACAGTTTACTGTAAAAAAAAAAACATGGGTGTAAAAAGTCAGGATATTCAGCACAGATGCTACTGTGCAGGTGTTTCCATGGCTTATTAACTAGCCCAACTTCCTTTATCAGCCCACGTCTCCAGAAATAACATGCAGGTTCACCAGCTACAGTGACATCAAACCAGCAGCAGCCAGTACCGTCTAGACCATTTTTAGCATCTTTATATTTTAGATTAGACTTGTCTGTGGTTAGAGCTGTCATATTGCTCTCTTTGTTTCTGGATTTAGCCTCCAATAAGGTGCGTATGTTGGAGGATGGCGTCACAGAGAGAATCAGAAAACTTCTGTGCTCTGACATGCCCCCCGTCCAGTTCAAACTGCTGGGAACTTTGCGCATGATGGTGGACGGACAAGGTAATATTTCAGGAACACTGCATTGTTTGAGTAATTGAGACACTGTTAAAGAGCCTATTTTGTAGTTTATGCAACAACAGTTATGGTTACAGGTCATAGGTTTAATGGTCAGAGAAATGGGTTTTATGACCATATAAATGCATTTCATGATCATACCTACCAAAACTCCCATTTTTCCCTCCTGTATTTCACACCCATATCCTGCAACCCTCCCATTTTGTTATTTCTCCTGGGAAACATCTGTAACTTTATGGCCTAATCTAGCTACATAAAAAAAAAAAAATTTTTGTCCACGTTGTCAAGTTGTCAAATCTTGCATGAAGCTCATCACCTCACAATTGAAATATTCAAACCTCTAAGCATATTTTACCTCAATCTGGCTACATACATTACAACACAGTTGCGCTCTTGATTTCTGCGCAAGTGGTAGATGCGGAATTTGAATGGTTGGAAGTAGTTATGTCAGTAGTAGCAAACCAGGGGAGGTTGTGTGATAGGTGGGGGGTTGTACTACTACTGACTTTGCTATTGCTGTCATTTGAATCCCCCATCTCGAAGGAATTCCAGAATTTCTAAGACAAATGTTGGCAGGTATGTGCATGACAAGATAACACACTGTACATCCACATGTACATCCACATACATACACTGTAAAAAGGCTGGGTTCCACACAATTCCTTTATGTTGTCCCAACATAAATAAATAAATTAAGTTAACTTTAGTGTTTTTACAGATGTAATGTTTGAACATAAAAAACAAACAATTAATTTGTTCCAAAACCAATTTAAGAATTGTATTGTTTCAACTCATTTTAAATAAGTAGTTTGAACAAGCAGGAAAAGACATTTTGTGTAGGTACAAATTTGTAATTAGTCAATCACATGGCAGCAGCTTGAAGTATTTAAGTTTGCAGACTTGGACTATTCATGAAATCGCACTTATACCCTTAAATGCACTATTTGAGAGAGCAGCCATTTGTAAAGGTGTCCCAAACCATGACGGATGTTCTGAAGTGCATTCGATCAATCCCACGATGCACCGCAATAATGAGTATACAAGGAATGTACATACAACCGCTAGAGAATACCCATAATGCACAGTGTAGAGTTCACTCACTGAATTAATTTCCATTTCTTACCACAAAATGGGATTGACAGTGGAGTCTTGTCAGTGTAACGTTCTAATAAAATTAATATTTAATCGTTAAATTAACATTTATATATATGACAGGAATCGAAATATGTTGTTTAATTTCTAATAGACAGCTAACTTAGTGTTAAATAACTATCGCAGGGTCTGACCAAAAAGTCGAAAATCGAATCCTTTGAGGGATTTATCAAACAGCAAAGAACAAACAAAACAACATCCTTTCCAGTGCACTCAGTACTTCAATTTACTTATTCGATTTCATTCACTTTTGTAAGTGGAACAATGTAGGGAATAGTGAATGTTTGCTCTGTTTGCCTACAGAGCAAACAGGTCTGTGGATGATGCAGTCAATATGGGACTGCATTATGTTCTGCAACACCTAGTCAGACCAGGGACCTATGTGAGGATCTTGTTTGTTGACTTCAGCTCGGCTTTTAACACTATCATCCCAAAACTTCTCCTGCCCAAATTAACTGAGCTCTCCCTGCCCACCTCTGTCTGTCAGTGGATCAACAGCTTCCTAACAGACAGGCAGCAGCTGGTGAAGCTAGGAAAATTCTCATCCAGTAGCTGCACAATCAGCACTGGCGCCCCCCAGGGGTGTGTCCTCTCCCCACTGCTCTTCTCCCTGTACACGAATGACTGCACTTCAAAAAAACTCCTCTGTCAAGCTTTTGAAATTTGCAGAGTATCACCACATTTATCGCCCTCATTCAGGACGGTGGCGAGTCTGCTTACAAACAGGAGGTTAAGGAGCTGGCTGTCTGGTGCAGTCACAACAACCTGGAGCTCAACACGCTCAAAACAGTAGAGATAATAGTGGACTTCAGGAGAAATCCCCCTGCTCTCCCCCAACTGAGCATCATGGACAGCATTGTGGCAGCGGTGGAGTCATTCAGGTTCCTGGGCACCACCATCTCTCAGGAACTGAAGTGGGACACTCACATTGACTCCATTGTCAAAAAAGCTCAACAGAGGCTGTACTTTCTTTGTCAGCTGAGGACATTTAACCTCCCAAAGGAGCTGCTGAAACAGTTCTACACCTCCATCATTGAATCAGTCATCTGCACATCAATAACTGTCTGGTTTAGCTCAGCTACAAAATCCGACCTCCGAAGACTACATCGAATAGTTCGGACTGCTGAGCGAATCATTGGTACAACCCTCCCTACTCTCCAAGAACTGTACTTATCGAGAGCAAGCAGAAGGGCTGCCAAAATCACTCTGGACTGCTCACACCCAGCACACTGCCTCTTTGAGCTTTTACCTTCTGGTCGACGCTACAGAGCACTGCGCACCAGAACAGCCCGACACAGAAACAGTTTCTTCCCTCAGGAAATCCATCTCATGAACACTTGATGATAGTAATTGTGGAACCAACATCACTACTTTCTATACACTTTTATACATGTATACACTTATTTAACAACACACTTTACATGCCAATTTGCACATAACAGCTGCACATATAATGTTGTATATAGTAATATACCTGTACATACACTTGTCAATTTGTATATTTGCATTCACTACTTTTTCAAATATATTTATTATCTGTTTTTTTTTTAGTCCTGTCTCTGTAATTCTGTTGCATTGCAGAAGCTCTGTCACGAAAACAAATTCCCCCTATGTGTGAACATACCTGGCAATAAAGCTCTTTCTGATTCTGAACATTTCAGAATTTCGGATACAGCCTTGGTCAAAAAGATTTGCCAAAGTTAAGAATTGGGAAGAAATGTGATCTTGAGCATGGCATGGTTATCTTTGCCAGATATTATTTTTGTTACTTACAACAATCTCTAGGGTTTGTATGGAATGGTCAAAAAAGAAAACACATTCAGTGAGTGGCAAGTCACAAAAATGACTCAGTAGACAGAAATGTCTTGAATCCAGAGGTCAGAGAAGAATGGACTGATTTTAGTTAATAGAGAAGCAACAGTAACTTAAATAGAGATTCCAACTTGTAAAGTCTTTTGGCATCCTTGTAGTACATCATGTTACAACTTGTACAGCTTGAGTTACGGCATATACCACCTGACTGCAAACAGAATCATTTAGGCACGATGTTTAGGTCTAGAATAGATAGTGTTGTCACAGAAACACATAATTCAAAGTCTGAGGATGTGAAAAGCTCTGAGTAGAACACTGTGTGTTGTCTTCTCAAAATTACTGCAATTACGAATGGCGTTAACACAGAACATGTCCTTCCCTTCATGACCACAGCGTACCCATCTTGTGATGGCTAGGAGAACACGCCATGTCACAGTTCAAATAATCTTTAATTTGTTTATGGAACATGACAGTAAGTTTAATATTCTCTAATGACCTCCACAGTCACCAGATGTCAATCTAATAGAGTAACTTTGGGGTGTGGTGAACGGGAGCCGTGTATTATGGGTGTGCAGCAGGAACTAGGTAATGAAATCATGTCAATTTAGAGCAAAATGTGTGAGAAATGTTTTCAACACATTGTTGAATCTTTGCCACAGAAAAGTAAGGCAGCAGTTAAACAAGATGAACCAATCTTCAATGCAATACTTCACTTTTCAGCCAATGTAAATCATGTAATAAATCAAATGTAAGGACAGAAAGTATGGCAGTAATGGTGGAAGCAAAAAAGTAGATTAATCTACTGGTTGAAGACGAGGACATAACAAATGGCAGGTTGTAATTTTTAGACAAAAGCTTTGCTAAACTATACAATTACCTGCCAAATGAATATAATGGCTGATGAATTAACATTTCTCCTCACAGCTTTAAACTGTTGTTCAAATGTGGGGTACATAGAGGCTGTAATTTGCAACCATTCAGTGCAGTGTGTTATTTTAGCGGGAGTCCTTAGACTCCTGAGTATACACACAAAAGACCTGCAAGAGCTTTGACACTAAATTACTGTCTACACTACAGGGAGAATTTTCCTTAACAAAGGTAATCTGAGTAAGTAAACACAGAGCTAAACAAATTTTAAATAAATAGTTCACCCAAATAGGAAAAAATACACAATAATTTACTCACCCTCAAGGCATCCTTAGTGCATATGAAGACAGTCAAGAGTTGTTTTACATTTTATGTTATCCTTCTATGCTCTATATTAGTAGAGGCTATTTTTTGAAGCTTTCAAAATCCCTGAATCCATGAATCCTTTGTAAAACTAACTCATGCAGGTATATGCATGTCTTAAGAAGTGGATCAACATGTTCTTGTAACAAAAATATTTCTAACTCAAATCATTGACTTCCATTGGCTGCTGAATGCACTAATGCCCAACTTCTTATGTATGATGTAAGATGCATTTGTATTGGAAGACCCATTCACACGGGCTGAGACAAAGCAGCACAATCCCCTTCATTTCAATAGTTGGCGGCAGGATACAGGCATGGCAAGCAACAGGAGATGCACTTAAAAAGTTAAGAAATCTACTTCATGCAAATGAGAAGTGACTTTCACAAGTGATTATCAATGGGGGTGAAGTCAACAGAAAGCATGGGATTCATTGAATGTAGAGGCGTGATGGTTACTATAGACTGAATGAATGATGTACTGACTGGAGAGCACTTTTAAATGTTGTTATACCTGTGATAATGGCAATCAAGATCTATTCTATTGCACTTCATTCAGTCAGTGCACCTGTACTAATCAATAGCTGGCATGAGCCTGAATAGTTTTGTATAGATATATAGCAATATTTAAGCACTGATTCCTAATTCATTGTCGACATTAAACACTTTATGTACCATTAGATTCACCTTAGATGTTTGTTTTTATCAGCAAGAAAAAACATCTTTAAATAAGATGTCAACGTCAACATTGGGATGGGATATGCCCACCATAATAAGGGATACCCCCGACGCTCTCAACCCCTCCCCACCCCCTAAAAAAATCCCCAAATTACTAAATATGTTGATTTGGAGCTGTTTCATTGTAAATAAACAGTTAAATGGTCAGTAATATGTTTTATTATTATTATTTACAAAAGAAAAAATCATTAGTATACATTAGCAACAAATACATTAGCAAACAGTTCAGCTTATTAAAATTAATAGCTATTATAATTAAATAAAATCATGCTATCAAATCTCATTAGCAGTTTCTTCACTGTATAACTTACACATTCTGATTAAAGAGCAGTGAATGAATCTCTTATTTATTTAGATTTTTTTTTCGTTTGATTACATTAAATAACAGGTGTCACTTTAAAAATGCAACCATCTAACGTTATAAAGAAAGCATTCAATTGCTTTCCTAACTTTTTATTCATTTAGGACGAAATTAGTTGTGTTTGAAAAAACCCCCACCAAAATTGACATCTTTAGATATTATTATTAATTATGTGTATATGTCTGTTTAAACACGCACCCAAAACCCAGACTTTCGCTCTGTTTCAAACTGCGTGTACAAAATCTGTTTGGGAAACAGCCTCTATTTATCACTATAGAGCACATCAGCTGACAGTCACGCACCGCTATATGACTGTTTTCAGGATTGCATATGAAGGGGAGACGGCGCCTGTAATAAAAGGAAAGGGAATCCCGCTGTTTTTTTAATTATTTCAAAGTGTTTTTATGCCTAAACAAAGCGAAAGCACAGAACAGACTCACATTTAAGAACAAAGGGCGGCCCCTGGTGGTTTGGCGGTATGGGTTGCGTATAGGGAGGCTCTGCTCTTTAAAGTTTATTGCCCCCCTTCAGAGAAAGACTAAAAATATGGGAGAAATACAGGAAAATACCTTTACGGGATGATAGCGGGATAGAATCCAGGGAAAAACGGGAGGGTTGACAGGTATGCTAACTAGTAGGGGGAGCAACCTGTAGCAACCCCATCAGCCACTGGTGACAAGCAGTGATAAAGCCACTGGCAGTGAGATTGGAGCTAAATAATAAAATACTGTATAATGCCAACTAGTATGCCAAACCAACTGGTTTTCTTGTTAGTTGTAGTCTTCTGTGATAAACAAACTGTGTGGTAAGTTGTTCCTCTGAGACAAGTCTTTTCCCAGAACTTCCGCTATGAATGCGTCTTATCTCATGCTTCAAAGGCCAAGTCAGAAATCAGCCGAGAAATTTAGAACATGCATTCGCCAGCCGCCGGAAGTCAGTGATTTGAGTTTAGAATTAACAATTTGTAAATATTGTTATTACATAAATACATTGATCCGCTTCATAAGGCATGTGTTAACCCCCTGGTGACAAATGGGTTATTTTACGGCGTATTTACAGTATACGCTTTTGGAAGTTTAAAAAATATTGCTTCTACTCAGCACCATTATACAGCATAGGAGAGCCAGAATCAAACTTAAAGGGGAATTATTGTCAATACATGTCATCTCTCCCTCATTAGCATATGACATTAGTCTTGTTTTTGAATCTGCCACTATGCTGACACATTGGGATTTTAAGCGCCACCTTTTTTTGAAAAGAGGGCTGGGAGCACAGTCTCATTTTAATTTAAAGTGACAGTCATCAAATTGGGGCAAAGCCTAAAAGGGACAGTTTCAAAGAGTTATAAAACATTATTTGTGGAGTATTTTGAGCTGAACTTCACATACACACTTTAGGGACATCAGAGACTTTTTACATCTTGTAAAAGGGGGCATAATAGGTCCCCTTTAAAACTATTCCGACTGTGTTCATCTTACAGAAGAAAGTCGTCTACACTGAGGTTGCCTTGAGGGTGAGCAAATTATTGGGTTATTTTTTATTTTTGGGTTAACCATTTCTTTAAACAGCTACCACATTTTATCTTTCATATTTGTAATGCATCAACAGATATTTTTGGCACATATTGTATTTTAATTTCTACTTTTTTCCCTCTTCTAGAGGAAGCGGCTTCAGTTTTAGGGAAGGATGAGGCTTTGTTAGCACGGGTCATGGAGTGGTGCGAGGCTAAGGATCACGCTGGTGTCAGAGGCGAGGCAAACCGCCTTTTAGCAGCTCTAATAAGACACAGCCGAAACCCTGTGAGTCACACACATCATGTTTAACTGTAGTCTTTGGTTTTGTTTACTCAAAAACATCCTTTCTTTTTGTCTTTAAAGGAAGTTATCCACACTGTCATTAAAGCAGATGGAGTTCAACATCTCATCTCAATGGCAACCAGTGAACACGTCATCATGCAGAATGAGGCTTTAGTTGCTTTGGCCATTGCCTCTGCAATCGATATTGGTATGTGTATATTGGGCTTCCAAATAGTGTACTCTACTCTTGGATAACAAAATAGCTTTATAAAAATCATACACCAGACAGTAGAGTCTGATAGCCCTTGCAATAAATTCTTTTTTGCAATATTGTCATTTGTATTGAACTGAACTGGGGTGCGTTTCTGAAATCCATCGTTAGCCAACTAAGGTCGCAAGTTTCGTTGTTACAAACATAGTTTGGTGCTTCCCAAATCCGTCATTGCAACAAACATTCGCAAACTGCGTGGCAAACTTGTACGCTTCCAACTACACCTCTGGAGCTGTAGATAGAAGCACAGTTCCTGGTTGTGTTCTATTCCGAGTTATCCCCCTATGCCATATTCCTTTCAAACATTCCAACATTTAAACTTGGAATGATTTTTAAAAAAAGCATTAAAGTCATCACTTTTAGGTGTAATTTGCTTTCAAAGTATTTTTACAGTTCAGTTTTAGTGATCTTCATATTGACAATTGCGATCCCTTCGTAGTGCACTTTGAAAACATTTATGCCATTTTGAAAGCAGCCGTGGCTCATGACAAAAGCTATAGGTGACCTATTATTTAAAAGCGGAATTTACATCTCCAAAGCTTGTGTAAACAAAAATATATAGCATACGTTAATGGTTTTCATTTATAGGTTATTTATTAAGAAATGTATACTGTAGGCCTATATGACATGGGCCTGTTGGTTAGAAAATTTCTGCAGTGGTTTGAATGCCAAATTGTACTTAAAAAAACAATAAAAAAAACAATATCCTACTTATTAAATATAATAATAATAATAATAATTATTATTATTGTTAAGTAGGATTTTTTTCTTTTCTTAATAAATACCCTACTGTAAATTACACCCATTAATGATTTATTTATGAGATGACATATTAGCTAAGTGGTTTTGTTTTATAATAGAATATAGAATATTCTCAAAAAATATTTGTAAAGGAAACATAGGCCCTATATTTGCCTTTTACATATATTTCAATTAATATGGAACACGAGTGCATGTTTTTACCAAAATTAATATTGGATTTTTTAAAAATGCATGTGCGTGTAAAACAATATAATTTGCTAAAAAACATTATGGGGTTTTTCTCTAAAGAAGTTGTTACTCCACCCCATTTAGATCATCATTGTGGACATTTTACGATATAACTAACGTGGTTCAAACGATGCATCTGCGTCAAAGCAACTACAATTTTGGGAAACACTCGTCACTACATTGTTTTTTTCCCAAACGATGCATTGTACTGTGATCATTCAACCACAAGTTATAGACGCACCCCTGGACGATCATTGAAGATTGTACTAACTAGAACTAAAAATGTATGTTATTAGTATATCACTACTAACTTCTTTTTACTTCAGCAGTTCACATAATGGCCACCAGTGTCATTAGTAACAACGATTTTTGAATTGTAAAATTGAATTGTCAAAGCGAATTGCCAAAAATCAGTAGAATATTATTTATAGATCATGACCCATTAAGATATTTTGTACATTTCCAACTCTAAATATATCAAAACTCAGTATTTGATATGAAATTTGCATTATGTAGATCTTTTTGTACCCTCAGATTCCAGATTTTCAAATAGTTTTGAAAATAAAAGCAATCTCTCCTACCATTTTCTCTTCTTTGCAGAGGCAGTCCAGGAACCATTTCGAGATGCAGACCTCCTTCCCACTTTGCAGAAAATGCTAGATGACCCTGATGTGGCTGTGGAGGTCAAATTCAGTGCTTTAGGCCTGATCTGCAGTCTTGTCAACTCCAGTCAGTACTGCAAAATGAGTTGAACACAGTTTCAGATATTTCTATTAGTTGTTCAACTAATTACAAGGTTCTTTGAATATTAAAAAAGCCCAGAACTAAATTATAACCTCCTAATTACATTTCCTTTCTCTCCTTTAGGCATACTAAGGGAGCAAATAACATCTCTAAACCTGAGGGACACCCTGTCCAAACTGTCCAATCACACCAGCACAAAGCTGGCAAAGCAGGCCGACACGGTGATGGCTGTTCTTTCGGAGACTGCCTAGACTGACATGTCTTGCATAGTAATAATCCAGACACACATACAGATATCCTTGTGGGGGTATTTTCTGACAATTAATTCTCAAAAGGATAGTAAAACACTTGCACAGTTACCCCTTCTAGCTTGGCATGTAATCAGACCAAAGCAATATAAATTTAAGCCACCAACTCTGGAGAATGATGGTGCGATTTCATCATCTAAAGTAGGAAGAAGTCAGCTTGTCCATGATTATTTGTTGTCAGCTGTCCCAGGAACAGGACGACACGGGAGACAGACCATCCATCAGATATCAGTAATGAACCTGCTGGCATCCCAAACAGAAACAGCTGTATAAATTCATGAGGAGTGTTCTGTGGCAAATAACTTAGTAAATAACCGCATACAAATGCGTGCTGTTCTCCATAGACTTCCATTGTTAGAGCACTAGATCTAGCAGAGCTGCAGTGTCTGTGTATGAGCTTGCTGTTTGTCAGTGGAAATTACTAACAAATATTTAATTTTTATGTTGCATACCAATGTACTGCACTGCTCTTAAAGGCATAGTTTACCCCATAAACAAACACTTGGTGTTAATTTACTCACCCTAAGACCATCCAGGAGCCTTTTCTCAGTACAACAGTGAAGATTTTTAGCTGAAATCATGGTCCTTGTTGATTCCTAAAATACAATTCAGTGGTAACTGTGACTAGAGGCAAAACAAATATATTTGCTCCTCATAATGATATTTTGAGCTCTTGTGAAATGAAAACCAAAACAATTCTTTACAAAAGAGCTATTAATTTTGTTTCATCTGAACATGTTTTTTTACTTTCAAAGTGCTGCTGGTCATTGGTTTGCATTTTTCAGCTAAATATATTTCATGTTCTACTGAAGAAAAAAAGTCACCTACATTGTGGACGGCCTGAGTGAGTTAATTAATATTTTTTTAATGATAAACTGTCTGATTAAGCCCCATTCACATTAATATGATAACTATAAAGATAACTATTTACTGAGAAAGCATTTCTTGTTTTTAAAAGATGTCTGATAGATTTCTAATAGAAGTCTAAACAAAGTTGTCTTGGCTAAAACAAGTCCAAATTTGGGCTGTCAGTGAAAATCTAATAGACCTCTAAGAATAGGCCGAAACTAGACTAGTCATCAAATAAGCAGAAATGAATGACTACACATATATTGTCTGTCTAATCTGTCTTTGACGACTAGTCTAGTTTTGGGCTATTCTTAGATGTCTATTAGAATTTCACTGACTTAGATGACTGACTTAGTTTATTAGATTTTCACTGACAGCTCAAGTTTAGATGTCTATTAGCCGTCTATTAAACACAACATTTTTGCTGGTTTAGTGTCCCCAGACCAATGTGGCATTCTGTTTATTTTGGGCGTGCACTACAGTTTTATGGAAGGTAGTTTGGGTCAAAACTTTTGAAAATGTGGGGAATTTGATTGTGTCAGCATGTCAACAAGCACAACAATCAATAGGATGCAATGATACATTGGAATTTAAGCATACAAGCAAACATGATGTTTATTCTAATAATAATAGTTATAATAATAATTGCTTACATTTATATAGCACTTTTCTGGACACTCAAAGCGCTTTACACATTAGGGGGAATCTCCTCATCCACCACCAGTGTGCAGCATCCACCTGGATGATGTGACGGCAGCCATATTGCGTCAGACTGCACACACCAGCTGATTGGTGGAGAGGAGAC
The DNA here is from genome assembly GCA_903798195.1 of Danio kyathit. NCBI lineage: Eukaryota > Metazoa > Chordata > Actinopteri > Cypriniformes > Danionidae > Danio > Danio kyathit. The sequence goes on along the minus strand of LR812531.1, from coordinate 26,362,401 downwards.
AGAGAAATTAAGCCAATTATAGTATGGGGATGATTTGCATGTGGGCAAATTTGGCCAGGATGCCAGGGATTAATCCCTACTTTACATCCTGGGATTTTTAATGACCACAGTTTAACATCTCATCTGAAAGAATCTCACTGAGCAGTATAGAATCCCCATCAATATACTGGGGCGTTATGACCCACACAGACCGCAGGTTGAGCACCCCCCTGCTGGTCTCACTAACACCATTTCCGGCAGCAACCTAGCTTTTCCATGTGGTCTCCCATCCAGGTACTGACCGGGCGCAGCCCTGCTTAGCTTCAATGGGTGACCATGTGAGAGTTGCAGGGAGCTAGTTGCCAGCTAGAAGAATACCTTAACAGGTCTTAACATGCCTATTGACATGATAGCTGCTTAATAAATGGAATACTTCCTTACTATATATATATTATTCTGAGGAAAAACAGTTTGCTAAAAGAGTGCTGTTAAATTGACGGAAAAAAATGTACATTCTGTGGAAATTTCCTTTTCCATGAGACCGCAAGTTGGGATCTTTGAATGACAGTGAAGTGACGCAACAATTGCTGGAAGATCTTGTGACAGAAACGACATGGTGGACATAGTATGTGTGATTTTGTTCATACTACCCATATTCCTATTATACTGAACGCACTTTTTTTTTTAACGGTCATGAAGCAAGTTCAGATTCAAGTGTAGCATCTACTCAAGACAGAATGTGATTTTGAATGCACTGGATATTCTATTTAAAGACCACCTTCCATAGTGACCAGTTGTGTCGTCTGTCACTTTAAAGGTCCCATGAAGTGTTTTAGATGTTAGTATCAGTATTGTTTGTTTTTAAGATATCTACAAGCTAATGTTCTACAAAACACTGACAAAAATTTGCGTTTAGAAGATATAAAACTGATATCAACATGTAAACGGTGACGCAGTGGCGCAGTAGGTAGTGCTGTCGCCTCACAGCAAGAAGGTGGCTGGTTCGAGCTTCGGCTGGGTCAGTTAGCGTTTCTGTGTGGAGTTTGCATGTTCTCCCCGCGTTCGTGTGGGTTTCTTCCGGGTGCTCCGGTTTCACCCACAGTCCAAAGACATGCGGTACAGGTGAATTGGGTAGGCTAAGTTGTCCGTTGTGCATGTGTGTGAAAGAGTGTGTATGGATTTTTCCCAGAGATGTGTTGCAGCTGGAAGGGCATCCGCTGTGTAAAACATATGCTGGATAAGTTGGCGGTTTATTCCGCTGTGGCGGCCCCAGATTAATAAAGGGACTAAACCGAAAAGAAAATGAATGATTGAATCAACATGTAAAGCTTGTGGTTTATCACTTCCGCCTAAATCAGGGGTGGGCAAACTCGGTCTTGGAGGGCCGGTGTCCTGCAAAGTTTAGCTCCAACTCTAACCAAACACACCTGCTTATAGATTTCTAGTGATCTTGAAGACACTGATTAGCATGTTCAGGTGTGTGTGTCTGTTCATTAGTGTTGGAGCTAAACTATGCAGGACACCGGCCCTCCAAGACCGAGTTTGCCCACCCCTGGCCTAAATGGATCAATGGTTTTATTCACAACAATCCATACAATTTCTCATCATATCATAACTAATCAATTGCTCTCTAGTGTCTGACATGCCCCGCCCCTTTCAAGATGCTTCTCATTTGCTTTTCATTTGATGCACTTGAGCTCCACCGCTCTCACTGGCAGAGCGGTGATGAAACAAAACACTATTGGCTGTTTTTTAAAAAGGGGAGGAGCTACACTAGGTCCCACCACCTCTTCGTGTTGAGATTACGTCAAACATCGAATAAAAATACATATTTCAAAGCACATCACGGGACCTTTAAATGCTTACACATTAAAACAGGTAGGACTTTGATTGGCTGTCAATAGTTTAGGTTGATTATCTGCTGGAAAACAAATTAATTCCATTAATGATTTAAACTATAATTCATCCGTGTAGTTATTGTCATCATAGGACTGGCAATTCGAATGTTTAGAGCTATATATTTATCATATTTGGTGTGAACGGGCCTTGAAAATGAGTGGTGCAATATTTGTCTTGTGAATTCTTTTATCGGTGTATGTTAACCCTGCTCAACTCAACTTAACTTTATATCTAATATTGAATGGTTAGAAAAAAAAAAGAAAGAGTCTGTCTGTTGTAATGTCTATTTTCATATCATAGCTGGCCTTACTACTTTAGTTTTCTGGTGTAGGGCTTTTTACTGCAGATTCTTTGATCATGTTGATCATTTATTTCTAGCTAGCAATGAGCACAAAACTGAATCTCCATATCATGAAAGCAATAGCCAGAAACATATCAAGAACAGTTCTTGAGCTTCCTAAGTAAAACAAACAAAAAAGCAATCATCACTAATACCTCTAGCAGTGTTTTCTAAATGCTGTTGTCGTATTTGCATCTTTATTTTAATGTTTTAAACCACTTATTTGCTCAGTATCTGTCAAGGTCAGGCTTCAGACGATCGAGCAATTTAGTGTCTACTGTGTCAGCGGGAGTAATGTTTTAAAGTGTTTATGAGTGTGTGGCCTGGATATTTTCCTAAAAACAAATGTCCTGAGGCCAACGACAGACTCTTCAGATTTAACAAGCCGAATGTGTGAGGTGATTAGAAGGCTTCATGCAGCACCCAAGACCACCAGGCTTTTCACAGCTTGACAAATAGCACAATCGCCATCCGTCCTTCATAGCTGCTGCGCTAATGGGTGTTGATTACATTTTGAAATAAATAGACTATTTTTGTGTGTACAGTGTACGGTTTACCAGAACAGCTCGTTTCTGGCAATAAAGTGGAATACAGCAGAGAATGTCTTTGTGTGTCTGTGTTGAAATAGCATCCATCCATCCATCCATCCATCCAGTTGAAGTCTCTCATGTGTTATCTCTCATGTGAAATTTTATCTCTTTGTAAGAGTTTGATTCCCAAGTGCTGTTTAATGGAGACATTTTGAAACAATAGTTTTAAAAATCAGTTTGTAATAAATTTTTTTTGTCTTTGCCATGATAGTTATTTTGCAGGATATTAGTATTCCACTTAAAGTGCAATTTAAAGTCTTAACTAGACAAGTTAGGTTAATTTAGGCACAACTGGGGTTTGTTCAGGATTAATACAGTTTTTCTCAGTGGCTTTGGTGCATTTCTCACAACAATATTTACATTTGCACAACAGTTCATGCATTTCTTAAAACAATTAGTACAAACTGCAAAACCTAGTTGATAACCTATAAAAGCGTGTCACTTGCTCAAAATGGATAGCTCATTCCTCAAAAGCAAGTATTGATGTCAAAGTGTCAGTGTCATTAAGATGAAAAGTCCTGACACCATTGTTTATGAACAAGATAATCAAATGGCTTTGTCATGTTTTCATTATGACACTTTACTCTGTACATTTGTTCCAATGCAAAAAAGTCCGATTTTGGTGACATCCTGAAAATGCTCAACACAGCACTATATACTATTTGCACAGCCATTTGAAAACTACAGTAAAGTTAGACATTACTCTATTTAGTGAGGTATCTGAGTACAAGACACTGAATATGTACTGTATGTTTCACATTTTTACTGCATTTGCTCTTTGCAATTCTAGTTTATTCACAGCATTGTGCAAAACAATAAATACACCCTTAGTTACAACAAACATAAACTTCCTTTGGGTAGAGCTGTGCACAACTGTAAACAATATTGCAGCACATATTGGAAAGAACCTACAACATACACAGGTCTGTAAATTATTCAAGAAATTGTTCAATTCAGAAGACATTTTCAGGAAAAAAAAAAGATTTAAAGGTTTGTATAAAACTTTCTTGACAGATTTTGACAACTAGTTCAACATTTTTGTATGTAATGACTCAAGAAATGAAATGAGGACTATTAGTTTTATATGGAAAGACTATTCAGCATTCACAAGTTTAGTTCATTTTGACTGACATGACATAAGCAAATGATAATGTTATAAAACAGCAGAGAGTTGTATGAAAGCAATTGATGCATGTCCAAAAGCATTTGCAATTTGTTGGAAGGAATGAGAAACTGCTTCTATGATGTGCACAAATGACTAATTGTTTTGAGAAATGCATTAACTGTTGTGCAAATGTAAATAGTGTTGTGAGAAATGCACCAAAGCCACTGAGAAAAACTAATATAATTAACCTTATAACCAATAACAATTTTAATCTTAAAATAGTTGTAAAAACTGCTTTGCTTTAAGCCAAACTAAAAGAAGTAAGACTTTCTCCAGAAGAAAAAGAGAAGGAAATATTGCTCTCACTTGAGAAATATATGAAAAAATTAATTGCACAGGAGCAGTAATCATTTTGTCTTATACTATGTCCCGACCTGATTCTTATATTTTACTGTTCTGTCCATTAAGTATAATAGTACATTAAAGTTCCAATTAAATGAAAATGAATGAATTCTTTGTATAAACAATAATAAATACTCAATGTTTAGCTTTAATGTTGGCTATACACTATATCAGGGGTTCTCAATCTCAAAAGGTGTCCTGTAAAGTTTAGTTCCAAGCCCAATCAGACACCTGGACTAGTTAATCAAGCTCTTACTAGGCTTTCTAGAATCATCTTTGCAGGTGTGTTGAGGCAAGTTGGAGCTAAAATCTGCAGGACCCCGGCTCTCCAGGACCGGGTTTGAGAACCCCTGAGCTACATGTTACATTTACATGTATATTTTCACAAATTACATTTAGAAAATAGTTGCTCAAAATATACTCGGATAATCAAAATGATAATAAAACGTATACTTTCATTCATTCATTTATTCATTCGGCTTAGTCACTTTATTCATCAGGGGTCGCCACAGCGGAATGAACTGCCAACTTATCCAGCATATGTTTTACAGAGCGGATGCCCTTCCAGCTGCAACCCAGTACTGGGAAACATCCATACACACTCATTCACACTCTCATACACTACGGCAAATTTAGTTTATTCAATTCACCTATACCCAAACAAAGGGAAAACATGCAAACTTCACACAGAAATGCTAACTGACCCAGCTGGGACTCGAACCAGCGACCTTCTTGCTGTGAGGTGACAATACTAGCCACTGAGCCACCATGTCACCTTAGTTATAATTATACTTTCACTTCTATCAATTTGGATAAGTGATTTTAATGACATCACTCAGCACTTCAGCTTTGCTTGAAAGTGTTATGCCCATACACTAGTAGATATATAATATATAACTATACAAAAATAATACGGTGAATGACACATTGCATAAATACACTCTCAAAATAAGAGGAATTACCAACCTACGTCACACATGACGTCACACAGCTTCCCGGTTGCAAAAAAAGACCGGTTGCAATAGCAAACATGTCATGTTGTGCGGTAGGATGCCAAATTAGACACCACACTGCTTTTAATGCCAACTGCAGATGTCTTTGCCTAAAAGGGAGCTGAATAGAGTGACGATCTAATTAAAAATGCTGGACTCTGCAGTTCATATCAGGTAAGTTTACGCTATGCTGAATCACACATATTACTCGTTTTTGATTGCAGCAATGGTTTCAGCAAAAACAGTTAAATATGGTGAACTAAACTGCGGACACTGAATGCTTAAAATGAAATGTAAACATGTAAGTTCACATACCCTTACAGGTGCAGTTCGCTGTCAGAATGCAGTTGTTTTGCTTGTTGATGATTACCCATGCAGTACAGTTCCATCTTCTTTCCTTGTCTTTGGCTAGGCAGAACCTCGGTTTTTAGCACTACAAAGTTTTGAATCTGGTAATCATGGAGCATTATTTCTTGCACATGACCACACTGAACTAAACTGCTGGCATCCAAAGACTTGTAGGCCTTTAACTTTTCTCTTGTAAAATCACTTGGAGTTTCATGGAGATAGTTGTATATTTGGGGCTGGATGCTTGTTCATTTCGTCTTATCCAATATCCATTGGGAGCAGTGGCGGCTGGTCAATAGAGGGCGCTGGGGCGCCGCCCCCGTCAAGTTAGACTCCTTTAATATGTCAATATTTATTATCACAAATATTAACAAAATAAACTGATTTAATTATAACATTCTAACATTTATTGTAGTCATACTAACATTTATTGAAAAAAAATGTATGAACAATATTTTTTCATATGTGTACGGGGCGCCGGACTAATGGGTGTCTATGTGGGTACACGAACTTTTGCAAAGCATGTGATATGAGGATAAGCTCTAATTGGCCGGTTTTAAATTGTCTTTGGGGCGCAGCGCTCTGCGCCCCGAACCCTCCCTTTTTTTTGTTAGAACGAATCATATTTGTTTTTATATGATTGGCCTTATGTGATTGGACCATTCTCACTTAGACCGTTCACTCAGCAGCAGGTCGTCAGTTAGCTGTGCTGACCTTTATTCATATAGTGAAAGCAAGTGCAAGATGAAGGAAAATTCTGTTGTATCTTTGCAAAGATATCCATTCACAAGGCGTTTGGATGAAGAAAAAATTAATCATAATCAAGGAGCTTGGACCAGATCGACCTTCCTTGCAAAACTAATGAAAACAAATTTACCAGCAGTCAAGTGATCGCGAGCGGGCGTATATTCGGGGCTTTTCCAGCACTTTTCATGACAAACGGAGTTGGCTAGTAAGTTGAGATGTAAGTCATGCCTTTTACTGTTTTCCATGTTTGCTGTTTCAAACAGCATGACGCAAGAGAATAGAGGTAAAGTTGGTTTTATATTCGGATATTCAGACATTCTCCTTAATAATATAATTTCATAAAAGTATTATTTGCAAATTCTAAATAGGGAAATCGTATAAACAGCCAATGACTATCAAAGTACAACATTGTTCATAGTCAATTAGATAGTATTAATGTTGTTTTGAAGTCATACTTGAATGTTAATTCCGATCGAATATTCAAAGTACCATGGTGAAAAATATATAGACATCTAAATGAACGAATGTGCGAATATAAAACCAACTTTACCTCTATCGCAAGAGAGGCTGAATGCATTGGCCATGCTGTCAATAGAGAAGAGACTGGTGACTGAGTTGACTGACTTTAACCAAAAGCTCATTAAGAAATTTGCAAGCCAGAAAGAAAGAAGAGCAAAATTATTTTTTAAGTAGTGCTGCCAGTGATTAGGCAACATTTATGTGTGTGTGTGTGTTTACTGATTATCTTAATTACTTCATTACTGATAAATGCATTTATTTTATGCTTTAGTCAATTTTGTTTTTTGGTACATCACCTGAAAAATGGCTTTTAAAATGCGCCCCCCTCACATTTTTTAACACCAGCCGCCACTGATTGGGAGGGTGCTATTTCAATGGACCTGTCAGACGAGCGGCACTCACTTTAACGTTAATTTTGCTGAATGAAGCCGCAGTCACACTAGAGTTTGAGCTTGCGAAATTCTGTCGTACGGCGCTGCGAAAAGGGGCGGGATTAAACAAGATGACTAGACCTTAAAAAAAGCGAGCGATTGCTCCATGTTTTAAATTTCTGTTCAGAGAGGTCATGTTTTGATCCTGGATTGGTCTCACGCAGTCAAGTGATGCGATTTTGCAGGTCAGAGTTCACCAAGCTTGAACTTTGCACTGCAGCAACCTGCGAAACTCGACGCATGATCCTGCGTTTCCGGTCTGACGCATTCGCGTGCGTATGAATGGAAGTCTATGGGGAGTAAAGTCCAGTGTGACCGCGGCTTAACTGCTTATTATCACTGAGTGACAAGCTGTTACAATACGCTTAAAGCATTATGTAAATAATATATATATATATACTGTAATATGTAATCAATATAACTTATTTCTAAGACAACAACAAACTCTGTACCTCATCGGATGTCATTCCCTCGCTGTAAATGCTGGCGCTCCTGTTTTTTTCTGCAACCTCGCTGCGCGCGCATCCTGAATGGTTACAAACATGGTAATTCGTCTATAGTGATAGTCTATATTGATGGGTTTTGAAGACTATATTTTATTTCAGTGATCCACTTTAAGTCTAAACATTATATAATTGTTAATATGCTAATATCACACCCCACTGTGCTTTTTATTTTTGCTATCACACTATACTTTCTTTGATTTATTTAATTGTGTCATCTGTGACCCAATAAACCAGTAAGGTTCAAAAAGCAGAAGTCCTCTACATCACCACTAGAAGGAGACATAAATGCAGCACAGCATTTTTCAATGGCCTTAGTGAGCAAATCTTTATTATCTAAATGAATGCTGGGAAATGAATTTGGTAATTGTTCCTGGTTAATTTCATGACGGCTACCAAATCTACAATCCAACAAATGGTCATTCATGGTAATCTAATATTTTAATTAACTTGTAATAAAGCCTAGAGATCCAGCAGTTAACTTTCTTCTAAACAGTTTTTAAGCTCATGAATATCAAAGACATTCAGGTAGCTTTTTTTTTTTTTTTAGCTCTCAACCTGGATAAATCAGCCTGTTGATTCATGCGACAAAAGATTGTGAGTACTGTGTGGGTTTGCATTAACAAATGGTGGGCATGTTTAGCAGAAGCTGTGCCGAGTGAAACATATGGGCAGTCACTACAGGACATTGGTACAACAGACCACATGCCCGCAGTTCATCCACTCTCATCTGTCCACATTACACAAGCCACAGCACCCAGCTGAGCCCAATCACCGTGTTCCTCCGTCATCCACTGACTGCAGTAAACACAGCAGCAGAGCAGACATCTTCTCATATCAGGGAAAACCAGTTATGCTATTCTCTTGTAAAATTTTAAACTTACAGTTGTTGAACAAGAGTATAATATAGTTTAATTTCTTTGTTTGCTTGGCCATTGATATATTGCTGCACTAACTCTTTACCACAAAAAGGAAAATTTATTGCATAGCCTATACCCTTTAGCCTACTCTATGACCCAGTCCTAAATGGCCCACTCCATGAGCACTTGTGTACTTACAATAGTCATCGGCAAATAAAAAGATACTTCCCAGCTAGAAAAATTCATGCGGCTCAAATCCGGCTCACACCAGACACTTAGAACTTACTCACACTATGCTATCCGAACCGTGCCCAGGCCTGTTTCCCGGATCGTTTGAGAAGTGTGAGTGCTCTGAATCGGGCTCAGGCACGGTACACTTGGCCGGCCCTGGCCCGGTTGGAAGAGGTGGGCCAGAGCGCGGTTCACTTGGGCTCAGGCGCGGTACGCTTACAGTGTGAGTGCAAGTGTGCTTGAGCCTGAAACTGAAAGCGAGACGTGACTTTTAAAAAGGGACTGTTTGATATGGATTAATTAATCATTCGTACTGTTCAATGAACGCAAACTGTCGTAGATTATTAAAGACGCAAACCCCTCACTGCATGTCAGCTGCGCCTTCAACAAACTTCCTAATTCCTGCAGCATGAGGACTTTATGATTGTTTATGAGCGTCAAAAGTGGCTGATCTGTTCGGCGAAATATTAGACTGCGTGTCACCGCAAATGACTTAAACGATATAACTAAAGAAATCTCCACTGTGCTATGCGAGAGCGCTTACTGAGCAGCGCGTCATCGATGACGGAAGCGCGCCCAGGCCCGAATGTAATGTGAGTGCGGGCTGCCGGAGGAGACGGGAGCGGGGACAAGCGTGCTTTGGCCCTGTTCAAGGCAATTGTACATAGTGTGAGTACGGCCTTACATCCGGCCCACATACGGCATGGAATGATGACACTTGGGCGGTCCGCTACTGTTTGCCAGATCTGGGCCACAACAAAGCCATAGCAATATCACATATCAGCCAGAATTCAACCAAATGAACCAGAACTCACCCTATTCTGGGCCACAGTTTACTTTTATTCTGGCCCAGATCTGGCCTACACCTTACACTTGCTGGGTGTGGCAAAGTACAAAAATCCCAGCATGCATTGCAGTATGAATACCTTATATATCTTATTGACACTACAGTTTACATTATTTGCTTTTGATTCTGCTGTTTATGTTGACGTTGTTGATTTTGTCACTTTTAGTATCCTTTTTGTGATGTTTGTGAGTTTTGTTCATTTTGTTAATTGTCAACGTTGTTGAGGTTCATACGCTGATTATTGATGTCTCTGTGAGCAGAAGTTGAACCATACAATTTTTTTTTAGCTTATAAACCTTCATAATTCTGTGGCATGTGCAAGCATGTCACGCTAATTTTAATTAAGGATTAAACATTGGTTAACATCAGTGAATTATATTATTTCAGCACAGGTTGTGCCTCACTTAATTTTATTCATTTTTTTTTTACTTGGCTTGTTTGCTGTAAGGAAATAAACTTTTCAAGCAAAGTTCTTAAAAGGTACAACAGCCCAAAAATAGATTTATATTAAGAGGTTCAGGGCTATGAGCCCAACTAAACCAAACACTTTCTCCATGATGGTGACTTTAGTCTATGTGGTCCACATATGTTTTAAGATAACTGGGCCACATTTGACATATCTTCTTTGGGCCACTATAGGCTAACGGCTGCATTAGCCAGAGCTTACTGTGCCAAATATTTGCAAAAAGTTGCACACATGTGTCTTAAGATAACTGGGCCACATTTGCACCTACACGTGTGAGCCACTTTAGGTTTATACCCAGATTACCCTTAAATGACTATGCCACATTTTTGCCAACTGTGGCCCACATTTGTCCTCCATCATTTGGACCAAACTTACCATTTACCACATGGGCCACATTAGGCTCACATTCAGATTACATTTTGCCATAAGTGCCAAATCTTTGCCTTAAATGGCCCATATATGAATTTGAATCATTGGCCCCCCTTTGCCATTGTACAGGTGGGCCACTTCAGGCTCACATTCATTTTGTCTGGGCCGAAGGAATACCACCAGTGCTGCATAACTGCCTAAAGTGGCCCACATTCGTTTGCTATCTGGGTTCCCAGGTAGCAAAGAATTCTGGCCCAGATTTGAAATAAATCTGGCACAGCAGGCATTCATCCGGCAAGGCATACAACATGTGGGCTAAACATGGCTCTGGTTTGGCAGAGGTGTCACCATCTTTAGTGCGACACAGAACACTTGGGCCAGATGTCAAATGTAGCATTTGGCCCAGATGTTAATAACTGATATGTGGGCCAAGTAAGTTTGGTCTATCTTGACCCACATTTAAAATACATTTTTATTATTTTTAAATAAAGAAAAAAAAATTCTACCAATCAGGTCGTTTTGAGAAAAATCACTCCCATAGCACGCCTAAAGCACAATGATTGATGAGTTTATCAGTTTCATTGCAGTAGTGAAACACCAACATATCTGGCCCAGTTCAGGCTCAGTTATGGGTTAATAACTTGGCTGAGACTTGGCCCAGATATGGACCATGTTTGGCCCTTGTCTGGAAGCCAGACTTGGTCCAGTCATGTAGCATAATTCACTGCGGCATGTGGGCCAAGCAAAAGCTAATTGTGTGGGCCAGAGCAGGGCCAGAGATATTTTGCTATGAGGGTTGCTGTTTTTCAGAGAGCTTCAATACTTACTAAGCAAGAATCACACCTAAACCTGCATCCAATACCTTGGACACATAGTGATTTAAATTAAATTGTATAATTGCAAAATATAAAGACTAAAAATATCTGACATTAACTTTAATTATTCATTCATTCATTTTCTTTTCAGCTTAGTCCCTTTATTAATCCGGGGTCGCCACAGCGGAATGAACCGCCAACTTATCCAGCACATGTTTTACGCAGCGGATGCCCTTCCAGCCGCAACCCATCTCTGGGAATAACTTGAATTATGCTACATAAAAAAACCCCACACATACACACACAGTTCTCTTGATTGACTGTTCACTCTCTGCCAGCAGATGGCACTTATAGAAAAGCAGGAATAGCAAATAATATAATACCAGCTGTACTGGTATGAACTAGTCATTGACAGAGATCTTCTAATAAGAAAATACGATAAACTTTTCTGAAAACAGTATGTTGCCCTTACAGAAGATACGTCATCCTCAAGAGTCATGATCAGCAGGTAATATTGTATTCACCCCCAAACCAAACTCCACTATTTAATCACCTTCAAGTGGTGCCAAACCTTTTTAACATTTATTTCTACTGTTAAAAAAAAAGAAAGCTGAAAACCTGTAACCATTGACTTCCATAGTACGAAAGGTTAATATTATGGAAGTCAATAGTTCCATCTTTCTTCAAAATGTCTTCTTTTGTGTTCAACAAAAGGAAAAAACCTGAAGGTTTGAAAATGATGTGAGAAAATGCTTGCTTTTTTAATTTTTGGATGAACTAAATACCTTTAATATGACCATCAGCCACGATTGTAATGGACTTTTTAGCAATTGATATAAAAATGTCTGAAAACAGACACGTTCATTAGTTTAGCATTTCTTAATCCCCCAACATTTGTGTAATTTGTTGAATTATTTACCTGCCCACACTATTAATTATTTATATATTTATTTATGCAGGAATTTGTAAATTTTTATATACATTTATTTTTTTAACTTGCATATTTATTTTATTTATTCAGGAATTTATAGATTAATTTACTAATTTATTTATATATTTGCATATTTATTTATTTATTGTCTTTGCTTAAACTTTAATATACATACTTTAAATTACAACCTAAATAAATTCCTGTTTGTAATCTGAATGTGAGCCTAAATTCCTGTTTGAAATTACCCATTCAATTACTGACACAATCAACCGCAGATTTGAGATGAACACGTTGATGTATATTCACTAAAGGAAGGCAGCTGCTCTAGTTTTCCTCTTCCTGTGTCAAGATTCATTAGAAAGCCGCAGCTGTGACACTCAATTTGGCATCAGACACACAAACAACCCAAAACCAGTAGAGGTCTGAAGGAAAGCTGCACTGCTTCTTTCAGGGATGCCGAGATTATCATCTCAGAATCTTTGTATCTTAACAAGATTATTTTATGTCTTTAATCTAATCAATGTTTGCTGTTATGAAACATTAGCATGACCTTTACAGATCAAACGAAGGTTCATCTGCGGATATTTCAATGTTATAAACTTACACGCAGCAGCGCAGCATCTTTGGACGGTACAGTAAACGTGACATTGCACTTTCTTCTGGCTGCCGTTATCAATCTCACACAATTTTCACTTGCTTTGAAAGTTGTGACAACACTATTGTGGAGTTTTCATTTGTTATTTGATCAAATTGGAAATCCCCAAAGGCGTCACGGTAGCGCAGTGTGTAGCACGATCACCTCACAGCAAGAAGGTCGCTGGTTTGAACCCCAGCTAGGTCATTTGGCATTTCTGTGTGGAGTTTGCATGTTCTCCCCAAGTTTGCGTGGGTTTCCTCCATGTGCTCCGGTTTCCCCCACAGTCCAAAGACATGCTGTATAGGTGAATTGAATAAGCAAAATTGGCCGTAGTGTATGTGTGTGAATGCAAGAGTGTATGGGTGTTTCCCAGAGATGGATTGCAGCTGGAAGGGCATCTGTTGCGTAAAACATATGCTGGATAAGTTGGTGGTTCATTCCGCTATGGCAACCCCTGATTAATAAAGGGACTAAGCTGAAAAGAAAATGAATAAATGAATGAATTAAATCCCCCAAAATATTCGTGAAACTCTCCCATTCACTGCTCTAGAAATTCACAGCTTACCCAATTATGATTCTGCTATGGTCTATGACAATTACTTTTTTCTTTTTCTTTCTATTAAGCTACGATTCATTAAACAAATTGTGAATCCATATTTAAATAAATGATGTCATATTTACAACATGAAAATAATATCAGCTAATGCTGCATGTAAGCAATTTTCAATCAGCAGTTGCTTCTGTGGTCTCCTTTAACTTTGATGGCTTTCAGACTCATTCTACCATAACATCAAGTTTTGAATACTTTAGCTCCTCCTTGAACTTAATGCCATCTTTGTTTGTTGTGAATACACGCCTTCTAGTGGCGAAAAATGACATATCGTCACCTTGGAATTCTATAATAAGGTTCTATCTGCGTTCTAAATGATTTTGAGATATTGAGCATCGAATCTGGCAGATCTTTAATTGAAGCATTACTTTACTTTTCAAGAAATACAACCAGTCTGCTTATTAATGTAATTTAAAAAAATAAAATTGGTGTGGTAACAATATGTTGATGTTTGAGAAAGTTTAATTTTTGCTGTCTATAACATTTATTCAATGTTTTAGGATGAATATTTTTTCTTGTTCAAATTAAGCATACTAGGCTGTGCTAAATATTTTGTTCAGTGGAGATGTTAAATTTATGTAAATAATATGGTAATATTTATTGAATTACATACTCTATATGGATTACTGAATAATATTTATTGAATTATATGTCCCATGAGTTAATTGAGTATTTGCCCTTCAAGGCTTAATATCAAATTTAAAGACTAAACAAAAACAGACAATGAGCAAATGAGTTTAATAAACATTGAAAAAAGTTTCACTGACTATATATACACAAATAAAAATATTTCACATTTAATATATTAATTATTTTTAATAACTTAAAACAATGTAAAATGTAACATTTCAAATCAATGTCATAAAATGCTTCTAAATGATCACATTTACTCACATCTTTTCAGTTTTAGGTTTCTTCTCAATTTTGTGTGGTGCGGCATTATTTAGTGGACTCTGATTTTGTGTTTCTTTCTGGTCTTTCCTGCTGTTTATGGAGCAATCTGGCGAAATGACAAACAAAGCTGATCTTCGACTCTAGAGTTGAAGCTAGAGTTTGACTTTGTAGAATAAATTTTGTTTAAATAAAAAGTCTTAAAATGTAAACTACTATAAAAAAACATCCCATAATGTAAATAAGTTGTCATTTAATAAGAATATGTGAATAACTCAATTTTGACAAAAATGTCAGACAGAACCTTATAATTCTAAAGTGAAGATATACTGCCTTTAAATTAGTTTTTTCGAAAGACTTTACAGATCATCTTGAAGATGTAACTGTGTTTTGTGCAAAGAGTTTTAAAACGGTGTCTTTTAGTGGCTAAAAGTATTCAGAAACTGCTAGTGATCATAATAATCAAAAAAGTGTACTGCAAAATCTGAAATCAGTCTGACAGACTTAAAACCTGCTCACACTTCTTTAAAAATATCCTTAAAGTGAATGTAGAGTGCATGACAGCGCTGACTGAACTGATCTAAGGGTCAGTATTGACAGTTTGACAGGTGAAGGTGAGAATGTAAACATGCTGGTGTAGGTGTGGCTGCATGAAGTTCAGGTACAGGCGTGTGAACAGTGAACAGGAAAAAAAAGAGACATCAAACAATAGTGCCCTTTGGACAGCCATGATTCATATCTGAAGGACTGTCTTTCATAAGGGAGAGTTCAAAGTCCTATTAAAGGACACCTGATACAGGCTCAAATGAACACCTCACGAATTCATGGTAAGTAGAAAGTTATTATGGTCTGTGTGTAATTTTAATTAATTATCGAAATTAAGTGAGATACTGTATAACATTAAACTGTTTTAACACTTGAAATTAAGTTAAAAGCTTCTAAGTTAAAAGATTCTGTCTGAATAATATAGATCCTCCCGAGACCAAAGGAATATTTGTTGAATATTAATATTTTTATATATTAAAATAGACCTTTTTAAAGCAAATTTCTATACTGCCATACATGCCAGTTTTAACTATACAGGTCCTGTATACAGAGCACATTCAGGGATTTTTTAATAACCAAACGATTGGAAGCCTCACAATGAACACTTCTTCTCCTTGGTCTTTAAAAATGGCTGACATAAATTGTATGACCATATGTAGCGTTCTTGTGGAAATATGACAACATTTTGTAATTGTCATTCAAATCTGACAATGTTTTGAAGTGTCTGTCATAAATCAACATCTCAGGCAAACATTATGAAGTTTTGAGTAGTTTGCTTTTAAAATGAATCATTTCAACTGAAGAGGTAAATTGATTTATCTTAGCTAGAAGGAGTGAGGGAAGAAAATGAAATGAAAGTTTGCTCCAGAGTTGTGTTGTGGATGAAATATAGGCTAAATTACATTTATACTTAACAAAAGAGGCCAACAGAGATGTATCTCTATTTTGTGGTTTTGATGTATATAAAAATACAGGCAAGAATTAATAGCTTAAGGTTTAAGTTTAATTTATTGGCATCCTTTCACTCCAAAAAAATCGCAAAAAAAAAGCTGAGTGATTTAACACGGTGCATAAACAAGCAGGAATTGACTTTTTATTTTATGTAATTTATATATATTTTATATAAAAATATACTTTTTTAGCGACATTACATGCCAGTTTTAAGTCTTTAGGACCTTTATACAGAGCACATTCAGGGCTTTTTTAATAACCAAATGTTTGGAAGTTTCACTATGAACACTTCTCTTTTTTTGGTCTTTAAAAATGGCTGACATAAATTGTATGACCATGTGTAACGTTCTTGTGAAAATATGATAATGTTTCATTCAAGTCTGACAAAGTTTTAAAGTGTCTGTCTGTCTAAATAACATCTCAGGCATATATTATGGAGTTTTAAATCAATGACTATCAAAATCATATGACTTTCTGTTATGAAGCAGTATATTGATTTTACACATGTCCATTGTAGATGCTGCGACTATAAAAGCAAGTCTATTACACCCTTTAGGATACATAACAAGTGAATAAGAAAATAAAATCCTGAAAACTACAATCATTTTTTTACAAAAATGTGATGTTTTTGCTTATTAATGTCTATTCATGTAACTTTTTTTTAAACAATTGTGTGTCCATTACAGTAGACATTGAATAACATATGAATGTTACAATATAAGTCTTTTGAAATGCTCAAAACAATGTAAAATTCAAACTCACAAATCTTTTTCCCCTCTGGGAGAATGTAGATACAGATATTTAAGTGTTTCTGATTGTTGATATTTTCTGTCAGATATTATTAAACCTCTCTGTTCATTCACATATAACTAGCAAGCTTCTGTACAAAGATCACCTATGGAAAATATGATGGGGTAGGCCATTTTATTGGGCAAATTACTTTTATTGTGCTTCAAAACTACAAACTATAAATAGTTACACTTCTTATATTGAGCTGTCCTTTATGCAGTGTAATAGTGCAATATTGTAATATAAATTAACGACAAGTGGCACGGTGGCTCAGTGGTTAGCACTGTCACAGCAAGAAGGTCACTGGTTCAAGTCCTGGCTGGGCCAGTTGGCATTTCTGTGTGGAGTTTGCATGTTCTCCATGTGTTCTCCCCAAAGACATGCGCTATAGGTGAATTGAATAAACTAAATTGTCCGTAGTGTACACTCTCAGAAATAAAGGTACACGAGCTGTCACTGGGGTGGTATTTTTTCAAAAGGTACACATTTGTACTTAAAGGATCCATATTGGTACCTCAAAGGTATATATTAGTAGCTACAGATTTTAAGAGGAACACTTTTGTACTTTTTAGTTACTAATATGTACCCTTGAGGTATTAATATGGACCTTTTAGGTACAAATGTGTACCTTTTGAAAAGGTACCACCCCAGTGACAGCTCGCGCACCTTTATTTCTGAGAGTGTATGTGTGTGAATGTGAGAGTGTATGGGTGTTTCCCAGTACTAGGTTGCAGCTGCAAAGGCATCCCCTGTGTAAAACATATACTGGATAAGTTGGCGGTTCATTCCGCTGTGGCGAACCATGATGAATAAAAGGACTAGGCCGAAGTAAAATTTATGAATAATTAACAACATATCAAATAATACTGAGTGTAATTATGAATCATTTACTGTTTTTACTATAGCAAGTACATGTAACATAACTAAATAAAGACTTACCATATTAATTTATAACTAAATCATTCAAACTGCACTGTAAAGAAATTCTTACTGCCTTATTTTTTTAAAACTTTTTAAAAAACTTTTTTAGTCGTCTCAACAATCAATCAAACTGACTTAAAATATTAAGTTAAACTTTACATAACTTAAAAAATGTAGCTGAAGCCTCTTTAACATTAAAATATGTTTAAGTAACATAAAAACATTTATGGTCATGTATTTTTGTCATATCATTTTTACAGTGCATGTACATTATTTAAACATCAGATTATTTTGTAAAAGTACAATTTATTTTGTGTTCTGTTACAGTTTTTGTCAATTGCTTTGGCACATTTTTCAAAATCAGTCCTAACATTCTCTAATCTGTGTATTTGTCATTATGTGAGCCACACTGCTCAGAATGATTAGTTGTTTTTTTACCATGACAGTCAACCATGGAAATTAAGGTTTAAAAATCTGATATTTGTTGAGAAGAGTCAATAGTACATAGAAATACATGAACATTATACAGTATTTATACAGAATTTATTCTTGTACAAATTTATTACATGCAAAGTGCAATTTTGCTTGTCCAATTACTCTATTGAATATTTCATATTTCTTATGTTACCACAAATACACACACACACAACCCCCTCCCCCACCACAAAATGGCATCCATGAAAAAATGTATTCTTGGTGGACATCCTGATGCTCTTTTTGGCCTTGCCAGAGATTACACTTCTTCCAATTGCACTTCCATGAGCATGTTACTGCAGTTCAGGATTGTGAATGTAGTGATTGTGATGTGGGCAATCTATATATATGCTATATGCTACCAAACTTGATTGATAAATAGATAACGCAATAATTGCAGTTGCAATAGTTGCAATAATTGTATTGCAGCTCATTTACCAATTTAGCAGACATTACAAGCAATGCCAATATCAAATATTTATGGTGTAAACATGCGCATTTGCAAATGTTTGATAATTGAATAGATAGTTTTGAGTGTGATGGCTTACACGATGAAAAATGATTGAGGTTGAAGTTGTAAAGAGTTTGACAGTTTAAATGAGAATTGACTCATCAGATTTGATCAACAAGCTAAAAGCAATTAGTGTTTGTTCAAACTACTGACAATTGTACTTACTGTTTGCACACATGCGCTAAAGCATTTACAATTTGCTTAAACAATAGGAAATGGCACTCTGATGCGAACAATTGTTCAGCGATCTAAACTTATTGTTTTGAAAAATAAAAATTTCATTCGAGAATTGAGCCAAAGCAAGTGAGGAAAAACTGTAAATATATTTGTTTATTTCTTTTTGTCTTGTTTTATCAGTAGAAAGTCATTTTTTTTCTCATACTGAGTCACTGAATGTGTGTCAGCAGTTTCTTTGTTTATTAGACTCAGCTACATTGCTTAACCTTGTTCCTATCTATTGCCCTTCATTGTCAGGCCGGCAGTGTTTTCTTATCAACAATGCAGCTCAGAGAGCAGCATATTGAGGCTTTTCTCTATCTTACAGAGTAGAAATTGAAACTCTCTGTAAATAAGGTCAGATCCCCTATTTTTCTGCAGTCCAGCTTAGTATTGTAATGCTGATCTATTAAGCGAGTTGCCGGTTAACCTCAAAATTGTGTCAGCAGCAGCACAAGCAAAGGCCAATTTCATTTTGAAAAATGGTCACATCTAAAGAGGCTGCATTTATCTTTAACACGCTGACAAAAAGAAGCATCAATTCTTATACAAGATTGATGATTAGTGCTGCTGTTTTGTTGCTTGTTCACTCACTCTCTCAGTCTGTTTCTGTATTTAATCTGTGTGCTTCTTTAAACACTCCACTCCAGATGGTTGAGTCTTGAGGATTTCTCTTGACTGATAGATTGACTGTTAGACTGATAGGCAGAAAGACAGACAAATGTACAGACAGACAGATAAATTGATTGGATGGATGGATGGATGGATGGATGGACAAATGGACGGACAGACAGACGGATGGATGGATAGAAGAATGTAGATAGATAGACAGATAGATAGATAAATAGACAGATATAGATAGATATATAGATAAATATATATAGATAGATTTTTGAATTTTGACCTTAAAATAGTTCTTAAAAATTTTAAAACTGCTTTTGTTCTAGCCGACATAAAACAAATAAAACTTTTTTAGAAAGAAAAAATATTATCAGACATACTGTGAAAAATTCCTTGCTCTGTTAAACATCATTTGGGAAATATTTAAAAAAGAAAAAAAAATCAAAGGGGGGCTAATAATTCTGACTTCAACTGTAGATAGATAGACAGACGGACAGACGAACGGACAAACGGATGAATGGACGAACTGACGGAGAGATGTAGATAGATAGACAGATAGATGGATGGATGGATGGATGGATGGATGGATGGATGGATGGATAGATGGAAGGAAAGAAGGAAGAAAGGAAGGATGTAGATGGGCAGAAAGACAGATGAACGTACAGACAGATAAATAGATCGAATGGATGGATGGATGAATGGATAGATGGATGGACAGACAGATGGATGAATAGATAGATAGATGGATAGATGGATGGATGGACATAGATAGATAGATAGATAGATAGATAGATAGATAGATAGATAGATAGATAGATAGATAGATAGATAGATAGATAGATAGATAGATAGATAGATAAACAGACAGACAGATAGAGAGAGAGAGAGAGAGAGAGAGAGATGGATCGATCGATCGATAGATAGATAAACAGACAGACAGACAGACAGACAGACAGACAGATAGATAGATAGATAGATAGATAGATAGATAGATAGATAGATAGATAGATAGATAGATAGATAGATAGATAGATAGATAGATAGATAGATAGATAGATAGATAGATAGATAGATAAACAGACAGACAGATAGAGAGAGAGAGATGGATGGATCGATCGATAGATAAACAGACAGACAGACAGACAGACAGACAGATAGATAGATAGATAGATAGATAGATAGATAGATAGATAGATAGATAGATAGATAGATAGATAGATAGATAGAGATTGATCGACAGACAGACAGACAGACAGACAGACAGAAAGACAGACATGCAGACAGAGAGAGATAGATAGATAGATAGATAGATAGATAGATAGATAGATAGATAGATAGATAGATAGATAGATAGATAGATAGATGCAGAATGAACTGGTTTCCAACAAATGTCTCTCAGAGGCAGCAGTGTTGATTATTCACACTTCGCTTTGGAGGTCTCATAATGGTTTGTGTACACACACAGAGACAACAGGTCACATCGCTGTATTATGAATAAAAGCAGATCCATCTTAGCCCCATTGAGAAATGTTGTTTCCATAGCAACAGGGGGAGAATGATGGTTAAGCCACCGAGACCTAGAAAGGGAGTGGCACTTCTTTATAAAGAAAGAGGTGAAAGACAGAAATACGTTCCCTCTGTGTGTGTGTGTGTGTGCGTGTGTGTGTGTGTGTGTGTGTGTGTGTGTGTGTGCGCATGTGTGCACGCTCATTCATATCCCATAGAGCTGGAATTCGAAGGCAATAGGGAGGGAGTAAGAGAAAATTAGTCTGACCATCCATTGATTTCCTCCTTCACATTCATTCATGAGTTTCCCCGTTATTTTCTGCTTTCAGTTGCATCAACGCCAGTGGCTTAACCACCACTGCACCTCCTCATCTCCATATTCTCCTCCTCCTCTCAGTATCCAATCTCCTTCAGCCCTCCACCACATCACACAAATAGTCTTTCCCCAGAACACTCACACAAACACGGGCACACATTCCTCCTTCATCTCTCTCTCTCTCACACACACACACCCTCCTGCCTAGGGATTTGAAGATGTGACTGAGGCTGGTTTGTAATCAGATGAAAGACGAGTATAATCCCGAAGCTCCCTCCATCTTTTTCACTGCTGGAGTGGGGATGCTGAAGGAGCGGACGAGGGCCAGGATGGGTGACGTGTGATGGAGAGTGCTGTGCGACGGATTCTGCCTTTATAAGGACCTGGACTGACGCTGCACTCTTGGGAGTCTGGGATGACCACTGTAGAGAGTGGACAGGTAACGACGTGGCAGAGAAGACAGTAAATAGAAGCTTCGCCTGTGATTGAGACACAAGGTAAGAATGTCTTTTGAAGAAAAAAAAAAAATCAAGACTGTCTGTGATCATTTTTTGAAGTGTGTGTCTTTGGACGGGGTCAGATGCACTGAAGGTAGCTCTCACCTTGTCAGGTATTTTTGGATTTAATGGAAGAAAGATGCACTCAGGCCTTGAGTTAATTAATAATGAGAGGCTGTTGCATCACACTGTGTCTAAATATATTTATAAAATATACTGCTGTTTGTTTTAGTAGATAGATAGAAGATTGTTTTATCTGTCTTTTACTCTTTCAGTTACTTCACAGCTTGAAGTTTAATTTAGTTTTGCTTGATATTTGCTTTGTGATTGTGAAATGTATTAGCAGTTCCTTAGAAGAAAAAATCCCTTACTATTTTGTATCACATTTGTTTCATCTTTGGCATAGAACTAAGAACAAAATGAACATTATAATGGAACCTTTTTGTTGTATGTCTTGGTTCATTTAACAATGTAACATTGTAAATATAGCATTTTTTTTTATTCATTTAAATAAATTTTAAAGTACATGTTTCATTCTTTGAGTTTAATACATTAAATTATAAAAGTTGCTAACACTGTTGCAGCTGAGGCAATAAATTTAATGTCTTAATTTGTTTGACTGTTGGATTTTTTCTCTCTCTTGATACTGGGGCAAATGAAAACACAAAAATTTAATTTATCGTTTCAGTTCATCACTAAATGTCTAGCCAACTATAATGACTCCAGTATGGAGTCAATCTAGGGCCATTTATACTTGCAAAATAAAAACGTTTTGCGAACAAAAAATAAAGTATTGAGCAAAAATAAATAAATAAATGCAAATCTCCAAAAATCGCAAAACAAAAATGTATTTTTGAGAAACAAAAATAAAGAACTGCAAAAGGAAAATTAAGTTTTGAAAAATAAAATTGAAATTTGCAAACAAAAAAAGAACTGCAAATAAAAATCAAGCAGAGCAAAAAAAAAAAAAACTAAAATATTTGCAATAAAAAAAACTACATATATATACAGTATGTATATATATATAACTACATAAATATACATATATATAATATATATATGTGTGTGGCAAACATTTTTGATAGCATTGCCTTTACAAAACCCATCCAGTCAACTGCACTGCTCATTTTGATTTGCTTTTTAGTCAGCCGTGAGTTTGTGATGCTGTTTTCACTTTGCACTTCACGTTTCTGCGCTTTGTGGCCCTGATTTGACAAGGGGGCGGAGTCAAGGGAACTTGGGCGTTTACGGCAGGCCCGGACCTACTGGGCTGTAAGACCTCGGTGATACTGTATCTCCAGGAGATGACATCGCTTAAATGGAGTCAGGTCCGGGCCTGCTGCAAATGCCCAAGTTCCCTTGACTCCGCCCTCTTGTCAAATCAGGGCCACAAAGTGAAACGCGCAGAAACTTGAA
Source organism: Danio kyathit (assembly GCA_903798195.1). Lineage (NCBI taxonomy): Eukaryota > Metazoa > Chordata > Actinopteri > Cypriniformes > Danionidae > Danio > Danio kyathit. The sequence continues at coordinate 26,339,125 of LR812531.1, read as the reverse complement.
GTACAAAGTAAAAACAGCATCGCAAACTCACAGTTGAATATATGCAAATATTTTAGTTTTTTTGCTCTGCTTGATTTTTATTTGCAGTTCTTTTTTTGTTTGCAAATTTCATTTTTATTTCTTCTAACTTAATTTTCCCTTTGTAGTACTTTATTTTTGTTAGCAAAATTTATTTTTATTTCGCAAAAATATTTTTTTGCTTTGCGATTTTTGCAGATTTGCATTTATTAATTAATTTTTTTGCTCAATAATTTGTTTTTTTTTGCAAAAGATATAAGAAAATGTAAAGAAATGCATCCATAAAACATCAAGAATTATGTAAATGCTGGCATGATTTTAATGGAATTTCCACTGTCTAACATGAAAACAAATTTGCTTGACTATAGGTGCTGTATTGTTTGACAGGATTCATCACTGAAAACTAAACTAAACCCCCCAAAATAATTGCATATTATAGGATTTGAACCACATTAAGGATGTGTTCACACTTGGCAAGTTTGGTTTAATTTTGTTTCGATTGCCATTTGGTTTGTTTGAATAAATGTGAACTCTGATGCACTTCAAACCACTAAAAGATGGGTCTTTTTCTGATGTAAAATTTAGCACCAATTTCGATGTGGTTTGAAAGAAATATGAACACAACAAAAACAGGATATGCTGTCACAAGGTGACTCCATTTGAACTCGTTTAAACATTTTAGGTAGCTGATTAAAGGGGTGGTCCAGAGTCTATTTTTAAGGTTTGGTTGTGTTTATAAAAAGCAAAGCAATGTGTGCTCATGCTTCATGTGTGGAAAATCAAATTATTTTTTCATTTATCTCACAGTTTTTTTGATTATATACATCTCCTCAGCTAACATGAAAACGACTGTCATATTTCCTAGTTCCTCCGAAGGTCCGCCCTCAAGAGGCTCTGATTGGTCAGCTAACATAATGTGCTGTGATTTGCGGATCGTCTCCATGTCACCAGGAAAAGAGTCAAGCCACTAGCACTTACTGTGCCTCTGCTGTGTAAATACTGTCAGTCAGAGTAGCTGTTAGCTGTATCAGTTTGAGCCTGAATCAGGCAGAAAATGAAGAGGACACAGCTGAACCTCATGCCTGCTGTCTAAAATAAAATCTGACAAGTGTCTTTTACATATATTCAGATTAATATGTATTATGAAACGTTCACATATCCTTTGCGAGTTTGTTATTTGAGATGTAGAACGCAGGGAAAGCGGACACAGAGAGACACTGCAGCGCTGGTGAAGATTGTGGGTGTTTACAGTGGTTTGACAGCTAAATATGAATTTGAAGCTAAATTTTTAAAGGTGCCAAAAAGCATTTCCTGTTGTTTACATCTTTGTTTACATCCTTGCTACAACATACCGTTAATGCTAGAAACTGTGCATGTAATAGATCAATTTGAATATTATTCAAATTAAATTTCAAGCACTTCTCTCTTTGTGTTGTGTCTTTTGAAAGCCCAAATACAGAAACCGAACAAGCTCTGTGGAAATAGCAGCATTTGGATGACATTTTAGCTTTCTCTGCTTTAACATTACAGCGCATCAGGCCACGCCCTTTGCTGCGCGGGGTGTCCGCGTGGTGAGCACGCGTAACCTGGATCGTTTCTGATCTCACTAGCCCGGATGTATTTTTTTTGTAGCCCTAAACTTCGTTCGCTGTAGGCTTTGCTAGCTAACACTGTAAAAGCCAATGTCTCCCTTTGCATGGAACTTTGAGAGTATTATATTCAGAGATGTTGTTTATGTTCACACAGCTACATTACACATCAACTAAAGTTTAAAATATGATATTGTAGTGGACCACGCCTAAAAAATACCTATACGTATACATTATGAATACCTATTAAAAATACCTATATTCATTATGAATACCTATTAAAAATACATATATACATTATGTACACACACAACAAGCACATTCAGCTTAGCACACAACATTTATCATTTTTATATTTTTCGATGTTCACTAAATTGGACAGGAAAAAACATCATATGTAAATATATACTGTAGGTTTTAGGTTTTGTTGTTTTAGATTCTGTCTTAAAAATGACAATGTGAATGCTGGGTGACAGGAATGTCTGATTTTCTTTTTTTTGTCTAGACTATATGAACCAAGACAACTAAACTACTCATGTGAACACATCCTAAGAAAGCTGTATCATGCTAATGTCAAAAAGGCTTGTAGTGGTTGCTGGTTCTTCACAGTATCTTTGCTGTTGTCTCAAAGAATAGCAACAACATATTGTAATACTTAGGGACTGTAGAGTGAGAAATCAAACCCTGTGGAATTAGGACCGTGGTAGATTCACAGACACTTCAACCAGCATTCCCCTTATCTGTATACTGTCAAATGAATGTGTAGTTCTGCCATGAACAGCATTGATAGAGCCCAATCCATTTAAAAGTATTACAGAGGATCTGTTCAAATTGTTCATGCTAGTCAGAATATTTATATTCAAGAGATGTCTCTTCAGCACATCAAGGCTATCAATCTTGAGAACAATTGTGCTGCTTAATATTTTTCATGATATATTACTGTCACTTGGAATTGATTGGATTTAATGGATCACCCCAAAACAACAACTTTCATTCAGCTCATGTATGTAATGTTTAAAAAAAATCTTTCATCCTCTTCTTTTCTAGCAGATATCTGATGGCAGAGGCTGGACACACTATATCATTCCCACCGGTGGGAACAATCCCCTCAGATCCCCTTGTAACAGTTGACTGCCGTTCATCAGAGTTAGAAGCTGAAGAAGTACTCAGGAAGAGCTCCAGTGAAGCCTCATCCTCCCCAACACAGCCCCTAAACCATTGCCAGATTGATCAACACGATGCAAGTCCTCACTGCATTGCTGAGACGCATGTGTTCGACAGTGTGTGTTTGCACCCAATGAGCCATCCGAATAAACATGACTGTAGTGGGTCACTGATGGTGCACAAGGACCTGAATGATCACAGTTTGTTATCAATACAAAGAAGCCACTCTGACAGCTTGCAGATTTTTAAAGATGCCGCAGCGTCTCCTTGCTACTGTGAAATGGGCGCATCATTTTGCCAAGGACGAGAGAAGGATGTTTGTGCACAGTCATTTCCTTCTTTAGTGTGTAAACAGGCCATGCCGCTTCAACAAAGCAACACGGTGACCACGTCCATCAGAGCTGGAAGCAGCGGGTCGAGCAGCCCAACTCAACCAGCCAAACACAGTTTCATTCAGTTCTGTGAAGTCATTCCAGAGTCCACCTGCCCCAAATTTGAAGAGCCCGTTTGTTGTAACTCCCACTTTCACCATGGAGCTGTCAAGGACACGTTTGCTGCGTATTGCCACCCACAGCCTATTCCTGCCCCAGCACAACTAATTCCACACTTGGTAGGAATGGATGAGAGCTACAAGGCCCAAGGACCAACAGGCAACCTGCTCTCTCTTCCTCGGCTCATCTCGTCTGTCAGCGAGACTGGGTTGGATGGCAATCGACTCTTGCGCTGCTGCAATATGGATTGCTCTTGGCCTGGTCCATTGCGTCCACTTGGCGCCCACCAATGGGTGGACGAAAAGACGACGAGGGATGCGAGTACCATGACCTCACAAAAAGACCTGAGAGATGTAGGAGTGCAAGTGGGTCAGGACACCAAGGAGCTTCCCCAGCATGTCTTCCCAGAAGTGTGTCTAGTCCAGCAGAAGACGTCAAAGAGTCAAAAGTCTCCAGTGAGGGAGGTGAAATGGGATGCTGAGGGAATGACCTGGGAGGTGTACGGAGCCTCGGTTGATCCAGAAGAACTCGGACTTGCGATTCAGAAACATCTGGAGATACAGATCAAAGAGACTAAAGGAATAGCTGCAAAACTTTCAAGGCAAAACACGACAACATCCCAGCACAGCTCAGGATCCATTCAGAAGAGAAAAAAGGGTTTTTTGGGATCCCTGCGCCACCCGGCTTGCTGTTCTGGGACCACGGGTGCAGTAGATTAAACCACATTTCTGGAATAACCCCAATGCAGCACATTTTGCTGATTTTCACCAGCTCATTAGTAGAGACTCCAAAGATGGAGTCATGCAGCACTGTAATTACAGGCATCACTAGTTTCCAACTTGTAAAAAGTGTTCAAGTCCTTGTAGAAATTCGGAAAGTGTAACTTGTACCACCTTGCAGATTCATTTAGATGCCACGTATGGCTGTCATATAAACAGATCATTCCAAGTCTAGGGATGTAAACAGCTCAATGTTGTACATCAGATGTCATTTTGAAATTACAGCTAGTTGGACAATAGAAAGATTCAAAATGTGCAGTGTTGGGGTTACTCAAAAAACGTGTTTGGGCATTACTGGGCTAAAGGACCTGATTGAGACATGTAGACATATTCAATAGAAAGGTCTATATCCCACATACTCTTGAGTATTGAATTTGACAGCCAAGCAAGATTCTATATAGGACAGATTCCAAATGTGGGATGTTTTGAGCAGTTACTTGGCATAAAGCAACAGTAATCGTGTCAGAAAAATCTTGTCTTCCTTTCATTTTGAAGTCTGCACTTTTAAATGATAGTTCGCCCAAAAATGAAACTTTTCTCATGGTTTACTCACACTTACTCAAGTGGTTCTAAACCTTTATGATTTTCTCCTGTGAACACAAATAAAAATGTTCTGAAGAATAATTGGAAAATGCAGCCATTTACATCCATAGTGCGAAAAAAAGGAAGTCAATGGCTGTTTTTTCCTCAACATTCTTCAAAATATCTCAAACAGGGTTACAACATGTACAACAATAAGTAAATGATGGCAGAATTTCCATTTTTGTGAGAACTATTCCTTTAATTGCTGTAGACATTTGCTCAGCAGATTTAATCATTGATTAATTTAGTAAAATATTGTGAGTTATTTTGAAACGTATAACTGCTATTTGGTTCACTGTAAAACCCAATAAGTTAAGGTAACTCAAACCATTTGAGGAAACCGATTGCAACACACCATTTAAGTTCAAAAACTAATCCCAATGAGTACTGTGAACTTAATCCATTTGAGTAAACAAAGAAATTTGAGCACAGTAAAAGCCAATAAATGAAGAGAACTCAAACCAACTGAGTGCTGTACAACTCAAACCGTTTGAGGAAACCGATTGCTACAAACCATTTGAACTTATTCCATTTAAGTTGAAGTAATTAGGGTATTTATTTAACTCATTACCTTCAACACTGAGCTGAAAACTCTTTTCAAATGAGTAGAATTAACTTTCAGTCAATTTTGAGTTAACTACACTCATTTCATTTGATAAAGTTGACTGTTGGGTTTTGCAGTGTTGTTTTCCACGACTAAAAGATTATTGTTATTATAATTATAATATAAGCCGTAACATAAAGCAAAACTTGTTTAATTTTATGAAAGCACTGTGATCTGGGTCAGGTTATAGAGTAACTGTGGCGCCACCTGCTGGTTAAATCATGACAGTAACACAGTGGTGTGATAATTTAGTGCAATTCAAAATATTTTAATATATTTTAAAATGAAATTTCTATGATGTTCCAGTCTGCATTGTCACATGATGTTTTAGAAATCATTCCAACACACTGTTTGCTTCTTAGGACAACGTTCTTATTTTAAGTGTTTAATTTTTGTTTACTTTTTTAAATTAGCCCATCCTTCCTGAATAAATAGATTATTTTATAAAACTCTTACTGACCCCAAACTTTCTAAATAGTATACTAATATAATAGTAGTAATAAATATTAGCATATTAGATGTAGCAGGTGAGCTTATTATTAGTCCTTACAGTTGATTAGACGTTAAATTTCAGAATGAATGAATTTCCAGTCAGATTCACTTTTAATAAAGAAATTATAAAAGGTCTACTGGAGCATGGCGTAACAAGTATGGATTTCTGAAATAGAAGCAGGATTATATTCGGATTTACACATGTTGACACTGAAGTAGAGTTTAGTTTGTTTAGTTATTTGTCAAAAGCTAATCAAATGTTTCACCAGCAGCATTGTTTTTGTCTCTGTATTATAATGTAACAATAAAAGCAATATGACAGTTAAATGAAAACGATTCTATTCTGTTGTTCTGTTTAAGCAAATTCTATTCTATTCTATTCAGTTTATTCTATTCTGTTTTGGTTTTTCTATTCTATTCAGTTTATTCTATTCTGTTCTGTTTATTTTATTCTATTATTCTGTTATATTCTGTTCATTCTATTATATTATGTTTATTCTATTATATTCTGTTTATTCTATTCTGTTCTGTTTATTCTATTCTATTCTATTCTATTCTATTCTGTCTATTCTATTCTATTCAGTTTATTCTATTCTGTTCTGTTTCTTCTATTCTATTATATTCTGTCTATTCTATTCTATTCAGTTTATTATATTCTGTTCTGGTTTTTCTATTCTATTCAGTTTATTCTATTCTGTTCTGTTTATTCTATACTATTATTCTGTTATATTCTGTTTATTCTATTCTGTGTTCTGTTTATTCTATTCTATTCTGTTTATTCTATTCTATTATTCTGTTATATTCTGTTTATTCTATTCTATGTTCTGTTTATTCTATTCTATTATTCTGTTATATTCTATTTATTCTATTCTATTCTGTTTATTCTATTCTATTATATGCTGTCTATTCTATTCTATTCATTTTATTCTATTCTGTTTTGGTTTTTCTATTCTATTCAGTTTATTCTATTCTGTTCTGTTTATTCTAATCTATTATTCTGTTATATTCTGTTTATTCTATTCTATTCTGTTCTGATTTTTCTATTCTATTTAGTTTATTCTATTCTGTTCTGGTTTTTCTATTCTATTCAGTTTATTCTATTCTGTTCTGGTTATTCTATTCTATTATTCTGTTATATTCTGTTTATTCTATTCTATTCTGTTCTGTTTATTCTATTCTATTCTGTTTATTCTATTCTATTATTCTGTTATATTCTGTTTATTCTATTCTATTATTCTGTTATATTCTGTTTATTCTATTCTATTCTGTTTATTCTATTCTATTATTCTGTTATATTCTGTTTATTCTATTCTATTCTGTTTATTCTATGCTATTATATTCTATTCTATTCAGTTCTATTCTGTTCAGTTTATTTTATTATATTCTGTTTATTCTATACTATTCTGTTGATCATATTCTGTTCTATGGTATTTTATTCTGTTCTGTTTACTCCATTCTATTTATTCTGTTCTATTTCGTTCTGTTCTATTTATTCTATTCTGTTCTATTCTGATCAGTTCTATTCTGTTCTGTTTATTCTATTCTATTATTCTGTTATATTCTATTCTATTCTGTTCTGTTTATTCTATTCTATTCTGTTTATTCTATTCTATTCTATTCTGTTCTGTTTATTGTATTCTGTTCTGTTTATTCTATTCTGGTTAGTCTATTCTAGTCTGTTTATTCTAATTCTATTCTATTCTGTTGATTCTATTCTATTGATTCTATTTTATTCTGTTGATTCTATTCTATTGTTTATTCTATTCAATTCTGTTTTGTTTATTCTATTCTGTTCATTCTAATTCTATTCTATTTATTCTATTCTGTTTATTATATTCAATTCTGTTTGTTTATTCTATTCTGTTCTGTTTATTCTAATTCTATTCTATTTTATTATATTATGTCCTGCTATGTTCTGTTCTATTCCAATCAGTTCTATTTATTCTATTCTGTTTATTTTATTCTATTCTGTTCTAATCAGTTCCATTCTGTTCTGTTTATTCTATTCTGATTATTCTATTCTCTTCTGTTTTAGTCTATTCTGTTTATTCTATTCTGTTCTGTTTATTCTATTCTGTTCTTTTCTATTCTGTTAATTCTATTCTGTTCTGTTTATTCTATTCTGTTCTTTTCTATTCTGTTTATTCTATTCTTGACTTCACAATGCTAAGTGTATGCAATATTTGCTTAATACAAGTCACTGTGTGTGTTTACACATTTAGTAGACTAAATGTATGATTATGGAAAAGAACAAATGTTGCATTTATAGGCTACAATTATTTTGCTATGCTTGCCCTTTAAAAAAAGATGGATTTAAACTAAGCATAAATTATTCACCTATAGGCACAGACTTGTTGTTCTACAATTTAATTGAATGTATTCAAAACTGCATGGTCTTTGGTTCTACCTGGACCATTCCAGACAATTGAACTTGAACTTCTTCAAGCCTTAACCTTATAGTTATTTATGCGAGAATAAATATTGTCAGTTTATGTCCGCAGTCTGAATGTCCCTGCATTTACGAACGTATAATGAAGCCTATAAAAATCTAGGCTACTTAAATAAATCCCTGTTTTGAAACTTGCATTAAAACAACAAAACGATGGAAGCTGTTATTCTAAACACTGGATTTTCCAAACCTGCTGATCATACACCTGCCATGTTTTAATTCATCTCCAGCAGCAGCACACATAGCCTACGAGCTGTGTGCTGCCTTATATAACGCGTGGTTCATTTTTATTTGATCTCACACATGATAGTGAGATATCGTGGGATATTCTGTGGACACGGACGCAAACGGAGGTAAGTACCTCGATATGGCTGAAGATAAAATGATTTAAATGAATGAACATGCATAATGACGGGTTGTTGCAGAGGTGTAGCATACATATGATAATACACATATACTACAACAAAGACAACGACGCGAGACTTGAAACGCCTTGTTTGTGAACATCAGTCGACGTCGCTCGCATTTGTCCACAGACTGTAAAAATGGACGTAATATTTTTTTAATCAAACATATCGGTCTATTCTCACAGAGACTGCAAATGCTTACAGTATAATTGCTTGCATTGTCGTGTTCTAAAAAAGCGAAATGAATTATTGATATAGTGACCATTTTAAATGTGACCAGGCGAAAGATGTTGCACAAATCGCATTTTTCTGGATATTTCTTGTCTGCTGTGGTACAGTTTTAGGATAATATACTCTTCTGATCTCTATAGCAGTTATTGTAAGCTGTAAATGATTGTATTTCTTGACCCAGTTGGAGAAAAGCCAGATTACCTCGCTTCATTAAACACACAACTATATATATATATATCATATTTAAGACAAAGATATTAAAACTAAGACCTATTTAATATGAATATTAGCTCATTATTAGCCACCGTCAGTTTGTTGTTTTATGGTAACCTATACTTATATGTAAAAGGATGGAATTATATAAAAAAAAATAACCACATAAAGAGGAATAATATACCAAAACTCAAATAAAATGACAAATGTTATCAATTAGCCTATCCAAATGTTTTGCCATTAGTTAATCTAAAAATAAATAAATCTCCTCACCCAAGTTTTTCCAAGCATGTTTTTAGTTTCTCATGCTGAATATAGAAGAAATTTGAAGAATGCTGTTTACCAGACAGCCATTAACTCTATGAAAAAAATATAAACAAATAGAAATATGAAATATATCAGCTGTTTTGTTACCAGCATTCTTCAAAATGTCTCGAATTTTAAAGAAACTCAGTAATAAGTGGAGTAAATGACAACAGAATTGATATTTTTGGGTGTTACTTGTGTTCATTCACTTATCCATGGTTGTCATTCTTTTTTTATGTGAGCACATACATACCATGTGAAGGGATTTTGGAAGCTTCTGTTTTCATTTGTAAATTCACAATTATTTTTAACCAGTTAGTATTTTTGGAAGTAAAATAAATAAATGAAACTATATTGTTTCAAAAGAACTACTGTATATTCATAAACGGCAAGGATACACACAGAGAAGACACCCTTTGAGACACACACACACACACATGCAATATATGTTTAGAAAAATAATAAAATGAAATGTAAAACATGCCCATAAACATTTAAAAATAATATTTTAAATAAATTATATAGATTGCACAAGGAATTCAGATTAGAAGTAAATTATATTTAACAGTAAAATTACATTACAATGATAAGGTGAATCAAAGTTAACAGAAACGTTTTTTTTTTTCCTCACTAAAAATGACAAACATTTTTAACATTGCGATTCATCACTTGAACTATACATCTGGTCCACAACATCTGACAACCAAATACCCCAAATACTTTTTGGAGATTTCTAACTTTGGCCTTATGGTGTGGTTCTTGACCTTTTTGACACCAAAGCCCAAAGCAATGACATTCGTAAAATTTAAATGTGATTTTAAAATATGAATTCAAAGTATACAGATACAAATAGGGGTAACAGTAGTGACTGTTTTGGTGAAATTGATTTTTAGTGAAGTGATGGACAAGAAAGTGAAGTTCTTTTACATTCTTACATTCATCACTTAGAGGTAAAAAGAATGATGTACAAAAAAACAGAGAAGTGGTATACTAGTTACAAACATCCCAATGCCTTCCAGAATGCAGCTACACGTTTCAGCAGATATGTAAATATGTGCATTCCTCGCAACAACAAAATAAACACAGAAGGAAAATTAGAGCGTTAAGTAGTTAAAGGTGCCATAGAACATATTGATAGAATAAGACGATGTATTTAGAGTTGTATTTTCTACTTTTAACATATATAAAAACGCAGGCAGGAACTATATTTCAACCTCTACATGAACAGTTGCGTTTTTGAAGTTTATTGCCATCCATTCCTTCCAAAAAGAAACACATTAAAGAGCTGAGTGATATGACATGATGCATAAATGCATATTTAGCACTGGATTCCTCTTTACAAACATATGCAGCAAATTTCATAATATACATGTTTAACTAACCTTTAAAACAGACTATATGCATCCTTGAGATAGCACTGCATACATTTACAATCCATATATCCTGCATTTTGCATTCTGACAAGCTGTAAAGAGATAAGACTCAAGCATGGCTGCCTCCTTCACAGAACTGCTAAGGCTGGTTTATACTTCTGTGTCGAGTGAATTGCGTGACCCACGGCGCAAGCCTTGCGCGTAGTTGTGCATTTATACTTCTGTGTGCTGTTTGTGTTGCTCTGCAATAACACTCCCGAAACGCTAGCTGGCAGTAGGTTTTTATGTTCCTCTGTGTCAAGTAACTTCGCAAGTGTTTAGTTTTTTTTTTTCTGAACGCTATAAGTAGCTAAAACACGCTCATTAGGAGGTGGGAACTGGTGGACGTGCAACAACTTTAATCATAAGATAAACACAAAACAAAATTTCCATCTGGAGCTCCTTTGCGCGACTCGACACTTATAAACACTCGCTCCATCAGTCTCGCGATTCTCACCACTGCCTGTGTTCGTCACCAAGTTGACCAATCACAAAGCTTGCGCTACATGTCGTTGCAACGTGTAGTTAAATTTTTTGAGAGGTGCGCGTCAGCCATGGCTATGCGACCGGACGAAAGCTATATAGAAACATATGCGAGCGGCCCGTGTGCTAGACGCAGAAGTATAAATCAGCCTTTACTCTTCTTCAAGTTAAAGTCCGTCCCAATTTCAAAATAAAAGCCTTATATATAGGTATAACACACGCTCAGATAAACTTAAAGATAAGAGAGAAAAAATGATCAGTTGTACTAGGTTGTACTAGGTACTAGTTGTGGTACTAGGAAACATTATAGGCAATCTAACACAGCATGCATATTAATGATCCCGTGTGGATCATCAGTCTGTTTTATTCCACTCACAAGATTTACATAATTACGAGGAACTCTTATTATTCAGCCTATTTCCCAATTTTCATTCTAAGGCACCTTCAAAAAAAACCAAAAAAAAAAACCATTTGAACACAGTGATTAGAATCAATCCTTATTTAAATTTAACATTTAAAGCGGCAGACATCAAAATTGCAGTGTGCACTAACAGGATATTTTCATCTGGTAGTGCAAGAACTAATATACTGTAACTATAGTTTTGGTGTTGATTTTGAGCGTTCATCATCATCTCCACGCTTTTCTTCCAAACCCAGGGTGATCCAGAATGAACAGGGCAGTCGCCACCTGCTGTATATTTCTCCTGCTATCAGCTTTCCTGTGCGATCAGGTGATGTCCAAGGGTGGCAGAGGAGGTGCCAGGGGTTCAGCACGGGGCACTGCTCGAGGTGGCCGGACGTCCCGCGCAAGAGGCTCCCCTGCTGTACGGGTCGCAGGGGCCGCGGCAGCTGGAGCAGCAGTGGCACTCGGAGCTGGAGGGTGGTACGCATCGGCTCAGCGTCGCCCGGATGACAGCTCAGAACGCGGAGATGACTATTACAGTAACAGAACAAACTGGGAGCTTACCTCGCCAGGACGTCAGGTGCAGTAGTGCACGACTCCACAGTCACCAGACTTTCAGCTTTGCTTTTACCAATAAACTACGTGATGCACTTTGCCCCTTGAGGCAGTTTAAGGCACAGCTTAATAAGCTGCTTATGTATGTTACTGTGCAACACCCATGTTTAAAAATGTGTACTTTGTTGCACACGAAGACAAACGAAAGATTAAAAATCCTCTGTTTAGTTTAGTAGACATTTAAGAAATAGGATCGGAAGGGTTAGACTGCTTAGTTCGCTTCAACAGGAGCATTAGTAACTATAAAACTATAGTCTGCTTGAATTATGCTGGTTACATCTCGTCCTGGATGGCAAAAATACTGTGTTACTGCTGTAGAAGCACCATTGTCATTGAGATTTACACAAACATTTTATATGAACCTTTGTCTGTTATATTTCCAATATTTTGTTGCTGTAACACATTTAGATGATAAAAACACTGTATGTCTTTCTGTACCTGTACTTCCACTGCTGAGGTGTGTAAATGTCCTGTTTATAAATTCCTACTTTAGTCATACTTTGATGTATTCAAACAATTTTGTATTTCTCTAGTAGGGAATTTTGATAACCTGTAAACTAATGTGAATACTGTATGTATTAAGTCCACAAGTGTTTAATAAGCTGTGAAATTAAATGTTTTTAATATATATATATATATATATATATATATATATATATATATATATATATATATATATATATATATATATATATATATAATATACAGAGAGAGAGAGAGAGAGAGAGAGAGAGAGAGAGAGACTATAAATGTTCTATAAATGTTGATATATTCAAGATATAATTTTAGAAATAAAAGCAAACACATGCCAAGTATTCCATATATTAATATGAATGAGAACTGTGAAAAGGAGTGAAATGAAGTATTTTTGTGTTGCCAGTTCCAGTTTGGTTGTAATCTTTGTGTGCTCACAAGGTATCAATGCTGTTCAAATGAAACTGAATAATTTATTGTAACTTATGCAGTCATCACAAAAAAAAAAGAATACATTCAATGCACTTTTTCTATTAACTACACAATAAAAGCAAAGATGTGTCAAAGATACCATGCGCACCACCTTTTAATTAAAACATTAAAAGTATTAAGTGCTTCTAAAGTGTTCAGTCTTGAATGAAGGTCTAGCTTTCAATGCAATAATAATTACCAATCTGCTATTAAACGTCCGATTAGTCGAGCATTACTTTTCCAAGTTCTCCTTTCCGGAACGCTCTGATGAAATCATAGGCTGCTGCACTGTAGTCTGGCAACTGCACCGTGATGTTGCCTAAAGAGTGGATTTGTTATTGGTTAAATACATTCCACAAGTTGTGTTTTAACACAGTTTAACATAGTTTTTCCTCCTATTATGATTTGATATTTTGCATATTACCTGGCGGAGTGTAATATAGCTGTTTGTGAATGAAAACCTCTGCAAATTTTTAAAGATCAAAGTGTATGAGAAATGTAGAAAAAAATCATCAATAATTCCAAATTCAGATCTGCCAACAATGACATGCTGTAAACGGTAGACCAATCAAAACAGACTGTTTCATCTGACTAATCAGACCAGAGTTCAGAGCACAGCAGTCAATCCTTGAACAGATGAAGGGAAATTTTAAGTGTTAGTGATCTTATGGATGGGTTATCTATCATAGGAAACCTCCAAAGCAAAATTATTATTTTTGTTACATTATAGACTGCTTGATTGACTTTTTACAATAATGTGAATTTTATCTTAGTTCATGTGTATATTTTATATATTTATTATTATTTTTTCTTTTATCACTCATAGTATCAGATAACATTAATCGTGTTACATCATATGCCATTACAAAGTATTGTAATTTTATACTGGTAATGTTCATTCATTCATTTTCCTTTGGCTTAGTCTCGATTTCAGAGGTAGCCACAGTGGAATGAACTGCCAACTCATTCATTTTCTTTTCGGCTTAGTCCCTTTATTAATCAGGGGTCACAACAGTGTAATTAACTGCCAACTTATCCAGCATATGTTTTACTCAGCGGATGCCCTTCCAGCAGCAACCCAGCACTGGGAAACACCCATACACACTCATTTATACTCACACTCATACACTTTGACAAATTTTGTTTACTCGATTCACCTGTACCACATGTCTTTGGACTATGGGGAAAATCAGAGCACTCGGAGGAAACCCATTTAAACACAGGGAGAACATGCAAACTCCACACAGAAATGCCAACTGGCCCAGCCGGTACTTGAACCAGTGACTATCTTGCCGTGAGGCAACAGTGCTAACCACTGAGCCACCATGTCGCCCCTACTGTTAATGTATAAAACTTAAAGACAAAAAGTAAAATGTATGTAAAAAGCATTAAAAAAAATGACAAATAAAAATTTTCACATTTTGTTGTTTTAGAGCAGTTTTCAATAAAAATTAAGTAAGAATCACAAATAGTCCTGTATAGACATCAGGAGAGCTCTTTTATGTATTCCCAAATTCTTTACCAATGGTCACCACATAGCAGTCTGTGATATCGATATTCTAAAAGATGGAGCTAGTGTTGCAGTCCAACATAAAAAAGTCTTTTTTTTTTTAGGTAAATTAATCAGGATAACTGTCTTGTAAAATCATAAGTGTTCACACTGAGGTTTTATCAAATTCTGGTTTGAGCAGATCTTTCCATATGTAAAATTAAGACCTTTAAAAATAGTCAATTAAAGTTTGACTTAATGATTAATTATGTGAAATTACTGAAATAAAAACGAAGTGTCCACAGTGAATCTACTCACCAACACCAGTGATAGCCTTTACACGTCTGGTCTTGCCGAGTTTCACTGCTATACACTTCAGTACATGTTGAATATCATCACAAGGCTCTTCAAGACTGTACTTCTCCACATAACTACAGGAGGAATCGTCACAATCATTATGGATTTCTGTTCTGTTCGTGAAGCAGTTCTATGCCACACAACATCAAAATCAAATAATTATTTACTGTTATGAAACATCAGCGTTGCTCACAACTCCATTATACCTACCTAAATCTTTCCAGTCTGTTCAATGAAAAAAGCAGAAAATCCGCAATGATATCCTCACCAACTAAATGGTCCAAAACCGTACCTGTTTTAAAAGTACAAACATTTACACTTCACAACCATGTTATTATTGCAACAAAAACGTGTCCTATTTCAGAAATTTGTAGACTTACCACATAAAGCAAGTTTCATTCCCGTCTCTATGTTCTCTATTCTAGGTGGAAGAACTCCTGGTGTGTCCAGTAAATGAATTATGGGCCTCTCACAGACCTAGCAAAACATAAATCAATTTAATGCTATATGACACAAATATAAAGAAAAAATACAAATACAAAAAATAAAAAGTTTATTTCATGGTACGAGAAAGTTCAACAAGGTTTTTTTTAATAAAATTAGTTATTCCAGAAAATGGACAAAAGGGCTTTATATAATAAATAAGCTTAAATATTTAACAAAAGGATTTGATCTTATTTGATTATTTTGTATTTTATTTTTAACCTTAGAAATCTAGCAAACAAAATATGACTTTAGATAAACAACAAATTCCACAGTATGTCAAATTTCACAGTTTTATATGCACAGACCTTATTATTATCAAAAAAATTATCAAGTAACATCTTCTCACAGACATAAAAAAATATTCTAAGTAACAGGAAAATATAACTTAAATATTAAAATTTAAATATTAAACACTTTAAGGAAATAGCAAACGTTTTTGCCCTTCAAATATACAAAAATATAAACAATTACAATTCTTATATAAATATTGAAACCAAGTGATCACTTCTTGTTGAAAATATAAAGCAATGGGGTATTTGCACAAATTTCAGCCAGTCAGCCTCAGTGCTTCCAGTGAACTGTCTTTCCACTATAAAATTGTCACGTTTAAAGTCTGATTTCGAGCGACACAGTGGCGCAGTAGGTAGTGCTGTCGCCTCACAGCAAGAAGGTCGCTGGGTCGCAGGTTCGAACCTTGGTCAACCTTGCTGGGTCAGTTGGCGTTTCTGTGTGGAGTTTGCATGTTCTCCCTGTGTTCGCGTGGGTTTCCTCCGGGTGCTCCAATTTCCCCCACAGTCCAAAGACATGTGGTACAGGTGAATTGGGTAGACTAAATTGTCCGTAGTGGATGAGTGTGTATGCATGTTTCCCAGATATGGGTTGCGGCAGGAAGGGCATCCGCTGCGTAAAAATGTGCTGGATAAGTTGGCAGTTCATTCCGCAGTGGCGACCCCAGATTAATAAAGGGACTTAGCCGACAAGAAAACGAATGAATGAATAAAGTCTGATTTCTTTAAAAATCAGTGATCTTCACTACCTGATAGATTTACGATATAAAGTGGGTCTCAGATCGGACAAGAAGCACTGCAATAAATTTATTTTTGGAGTTTCTGCACTCGCCCGCTGATCCTGATGGCACTAGCGATTAAACAACTAAATGAATGCTTAAGTCTATTTAACTGAACGTATTGTAATTACATTACAACATCAATGCTGTAAAAGGAACCGTATGAAATTGAAAATAGTCACATTAAGCTGACAAAACCAACCCAAATAAATCAATAAACCCATTATAATTAATACCTGAATTTTAGTCAGGACAGCCTTTGTAATGCCTGGTTCAGCTCCGACTTTTGAAGCTTTGCCTGATGGTGATAAAAATAATCAATGTTTAGGTCTTATGCAGGATTTATTGTCTGCAATTTTCCAAAGCATACATTTAATACCTTTTTTCAAATATGTCCTCCTTAAAGCATTAATCAGTGATGATTTTCCCACATTTGGCACACCAATGACCATCAGGCAGTAACTTCTTTCCTGCACATAGATGAAAGTGAAAGTCAGAAAACTTTGTATCCAAATGTACTCTACTAAAACGATTCAAACTCACCTCTTCCCTGTGAAAACGTGATGCACTTTCTATCAGCTTCGACACAAGAGGAACAATCTGGAACATCAGACAGCGAATGACAGGATGCTTAAAAGGATGATGATGTGCCAGGTTCTTCAGTAGAGCTTTGTTTAGTAATAAGTAATGTAATGTCTGACGCCGCTCACCTTTTTTACATTCTCATCTTGTTGTCTTAAACAGTCTGTAAATAAAACATTTTTCACACCCTCTCTCTCAAACTGCTTCAGAATACTCTGGAGACAATAAAAAACTGTTAAATCCATTTCAGCACATTATAAAAGTACATTTGGTGCTTTCATTTATGAATAAATTTAGGTTCATAATGAAACACATAAGATGATGATGATGACACCTGCTTTTTCGATGTGTCTGCCACATCCATCTTGTTCAGTACAAGTAAGTGTGGCCGGACATCGAGACTCTCCTGAAATGAGGAATTTCTTCCTGAAAAGGGTATGTTGGCCAGTTAAAGAAAAACACTGGGATTTAATCATTTAGAAATGTAGGATTTCTTCCATTAAAAAAGGATATTCTAGCATCGTGGATCTCAATAATGCAGTCAACGTTTCTTAGATTGGCTCTCATCTGCTTGAGTCCTAAAAGGAGAAAGTCACAATGGTGAGCTATTTCTGCATGGCAAAGTGGAAAGACATGATTAATTATATATGTATGGTTCCCACTTTCAGCCAAATGTCTAATTTCCAGACATTCACTGAGAAAAAAAAGCTGAATTTGCATGGTGTAAAATGAAAGGAAAACAAGATGCTGATGCGCTTTACATAACAGTTTCTGTTACATTAACTGCTATTATGAGGGCAAAAATGAATAATTAACCTCATATTCCAAATAACATTAAAAGAAACAAGAGCAGCCAGTCTAAAACATAATCTCTGCATTGCCAAATCTCATATTCATAAGAAAAACAACTACAAATAAAATGTAGTGACAAACAAACGTCCATGCTATTCTACAAATTGAACAAAAAATATTATTTAACTTGACTTTCAATGTTTGAAATAGACTTCATAATAATCAACAAATTAGATCAAAAAAGTTGTCCTAAGACTATAATCAGTGTTGTTGAACAGTTTGACAACTATGATGAAAGGTTGATATCTATATCATTTTTACCACATGATAAAATATTCAGATTGAGGTCAAGTTGGCTTTATATTCCCACATTTGTTCATTTTTGAACAGTGACAACTTGTGACATCGTGCCTATGACTATTCGGTCTGAAATCGCATGCAAGTATGACTTCAAAACAACATTAGCATTATTTAATTAACTTTGAACAATGTTGTACTTTGATAGTCATTGACTGCTAATATGATTTCCCTATTTAGAACATGCAAAGAATATTCATTCATTCATTCATTTTCTTGTCGGCTTTGTCCCTTGCGGGGTCGCCACAGCGGAATGAACCGCCAACTTATCCAGCACGATTTTTACGCAGCGGATGCCCTTCCAGCCGCAACCCATCTCTGGGAACTTCCACACACACATTCACACTCATACACTATGGACAATTTAGCTTACCCAATTCACCTGTACTGCATGTCTTTGGACTGTGGGGGAAACCGGAGCACCCGGAGGAAACCCACGCTAACCCAGGGAGAACATGCAAACTCCACACAGAAACGCCAACTGACCCAGCCCAGCCAAGGTTCGAACCTGCGACCCAGCGACGTTCTTGCTGTGAGGCAACAGCACTACCCACTGCGCCACTGGGTTGCCATGCAAAGAATACTTTAATGAAAATATATTATTAGAGAGAAATCCGAATGTGTAAATACATAACCAACTTTACCTCAATCACCTACAGGGCATGCTTTTATTTGATTGGCACAATAACGTTAATAAGATAGTGACTAATGAATATTGAATGACTGGAATGTTATTGAAATGTCAGTCAGTGAAATCAATCAAAGTGATTTAGAGGCAGAAAATGAACAAACAAACAATAAATAAACAAGCAACTAAAATATACATATAAAAAGAAAATAAATACATAAGTCATGGATAAAAATAAAACAAAAAATAAGGCAGTATCTCGCTAATACAAAATTTATCAAAATAAATAAATCACTAAAATGTATAAATCACAAATACCCTGAAATTGAGTGTGTGTCACGCACCTTTAGCCATATGTCTAGGGAACCAGTGCGTCACATCGCGCTCACCAAAGTCAAACACACTCCTAAACTTAGCAGCATTGAGTAAGGAATGATAAATTCTCATCGTGTGCAGTCTGAATCAGTATATTTCCAAGATCAACACAAGAAGAACCCAACAAAACAAGACAATCGTACAAGTGGACGAATTAGATTAATTTAAGACTGTAGTAAAAAGATTAATTCACTGTAGTAAACATCACGCTTGCAGAGAGACCACACTTCTTCTGTGTTGTGAATATACAGCGAGAAACGCAATTATCGCCACCTACAGGATTGGGAACTAGCTACTATAGACTCAGAGTGCACTGATAGCTAATACGAGGAGAACTGCAAAGCAGATCCTGGATTAATAGCAAGTATAATATTGTGGAAAACGCGCTCCTAATATTTTTTAAAATATCTGAGAGTGATGTGATGAATTAGCCTACACCACTGACCAAATGAAATGTAGCTAGGTTTAGCCTACCAAAATGCAGTTCCTGTAATTTCCATTTCCTGAGAAAACGGTTAAAGAATGCATTGTCAAGTCAAGGAGTGTAATATATTACCAGTTACTCTTTATTTTCAGTATGATTCTTTCTTCTGATTTCTACTATAGCTATAGTTCTCAACCTCAGGTCCCATGGCACATCAGCAAACTTTCAAAGAACCTCAAAATAATGTTAAATCATTAAAATCTATCTATATGGTATTATTTATAAAGAAAATAAAACTGCTATTTGACCATTAAAATCCCCTGATAGCCAATATGTGGCTGCTAGGTCATTGTGGGTGCTTTGTATTCTGGGTGGTTGCTATAGGTGTTTTGGGAGATTAGAGGTTTCTATGGCTTAGAAACTAGGTGGTCCTATGGTTTCTGTGGTGTTGTAGGTGGTTTATAGGGTGGTTTCTAGTGTTCTCAGTGATTTCAAGGGCTGTTGTTCTCTATAGGCCATAAGCCATTGGCAGCATCAACTTTCAACATGCACATGCTCTGGATTATTTAAAATGATTAAAAAATTAACTGGTATACATTGTTATAATACAGTCCAAGAGCAGTCGTCAGGACAGACCTAAAACCTGGATGGTTTTCCCCCCTTCACTTTCATCAATTGGTGAAGTTAGTTCCTTACCTCTATCATCAGTGTCTTGCTTGGTTGGGACTTGTGGAGCTGCAGTGCATTGATGGACTTTCTCTTCAGTGTCTAGGCTTTCAGCAGTGAAAATTAAACCACACTGAACTGAACTTAAACTCTGAAGACTGGACTGACAGTTTCAATTTACTAGAAATTCTATGTTAAGCTGCATTGACACATTATAAAAGCACCATAGAAATAAACATGAATTCAATTACATTGAATTGTAAAATAATAACATTAATACTACTACGACTAATAATAATGTATATTAATATATTTTAAAGTTAGATCAGGGGTGGTGCGGTGGTGCAGTGGGTATGTGGCCTCACAGCAGGAAGGTTGCTGGTTTCAGCCCCGGCTGGGCCAGTTGGCATTTCTGTGTGAAGTTTTCATGTTCTCCCTGTGTTCACGGTGGGTTTCCTCCGGGTGCTTGCGTTTCCTTCACAAGTCCATAGACAAGCGATATAAGTGAATTGAGTAAATTATTTGTAGTATATGTGTGTGAATGAGTGTGTATGGGTGATGGGTTGCAGCTGGAAGGGCATGCGCTGCGTAAAATATATGCTGGATAAGTTGGCAATTCATTCCGCGGTGGCGACCCCAGATTAATAAAGGAACTAAGCCGAAAAGAAAATGAATGAATGAATGAATATATTTTAAAGTTAGATCAAATTTTAAAATATGTTTGCTATGGGTAAAACAATCCTTATAACCATGAACAATTACAAACGGTAAACAAGTTTATTTAAACTTAACCCGAAATATGGGTTACTATAAAATTTGTATTTGGAATAATATATTGGATTAGTTATATTTTAGCCTAACATAGGCCCATATAGCCTATTGAGCGCTTTTGAGAATCATGGATCATAGTGTGGCAATAGCGCCCTCACGTGCCAACATGTGGAACTTCACAAACTGCTATTAAACCAGATATTGATGGAATTTGCCACATACACGGAATTTTTACTCACATTAAACAAGCCAAGAATTCGATGTCACTGAACTAGTTAAATCAAATAATTTTTTAAGACCCTGAAGGCATAAACCGAGTGAGGAAAGTGAGTGAATGGATTAATTTTGCCTATTAATTATCTAATTAATTACTTTTTAAACGTATTTCTTTGAACAAAATGTAATATCCTACTTAAAAAACAACAACAACGTGTCCATGAAAATATATTAACATTGCCACTGATCTAAAAACACAATTGTTTTTAGATTTCTTTCTTTCTTATTGTGTTAAATTATAAAATGAATGACATTTATTATTTGGCTGTTAACGTTATAGAACTCTCCATTGAATTTGCATAATTTATTGTAATTTATCACCTATCCAAATTGACCTTTTATCCATGCCTGCGTCACAAAAACTGGCGTATTGCTGTATAAAAACTGGTACAACTATTCCTTTCGGGAAACAAAACCAGAGAGAGGCAGAGTCACTCCCTAAACACCACTATTAACTCCACCCTGATTTACATAGGACAGGTGTGGACACAGGTGTGTATCTGAGGCTGTTTAGTTAACTAGTGTCTGCCGTGCCGAGCGGACTGTATCCACAAATTTTCCTCGATTTATCTTCTCTTTAAACGCAGTTTACGATTAAAAAAAATGAACGTGACAGACTTCCAGCTTCCTTTGACCGAGTATGATTTCGAGCGTCACTTTGATGAAAGGCTTGCCATTGAATGGATGCAGGACAACTGGTAAGAGCTGTCTCTGGTTTATGTAAATACATCTGCGCCTTTGCCTGGAGATTTGTTGTAAACTCATCTTTTTTTTCTCTTATAGGACAAAGTCGTTTTTGTTTGGTGCTGTGTATGTAGTGCTTGTGTTTGGTGGACAGCACTTCATGAAGAACAGACAAAGACTTGATCTCCGGAAAGTGTTAATGCTGTGGTCCCTCAGTTTGGCCATTTTCAGGTGAGTACAAATGATGAAAAACATAAATATTCTCCCCTTTTAATTTTTAATTTAATTTTTTTTTTGTGTGTGACCACAAACATGTTTTTATATAAGAAATCTCTACTGACAAGATTAATACTATTTACAGTGGTTGACCAGGTTTTTTTTTTTTTTTTTTTTTTTTTTTAAATACAATGTATTTATTTATTTGTAGTTTAGCCATAAGTTAACCCTGGTTTTGATACACACCATTTGTAGTAAAGCTGAATGCTCCTGATGGTTACTACTTTTTTCAAAGATAAAAGCATGGATATTTTTTGTAAGTGATTCTAATCCTGTACACCTGCGTCTTCGAGAAACCATTACACAACCGTTCAGATGAAAAAGCCTCTAAATGCCATCTGAAACTTTCCAATTTTTTTTTTTTTTTTCCTCAAAGGGTTACTGTGTTTAGGTTTAATAATTTCAGTTCCATGGCGATAAACTGCTGCTTTTCATTGCTTTAAAAGTGAAATTTATAACTGAACTTAAAAGCAGGCTGAGAGACAAAAAGCTAATTTTAGAAAAAAAAACAATCTGATGGCATTTGGAGGATTCTGCATCTAAACTTTTTATTTTTTTTTTTAAACAAATATTAGTTGGTAATTTTAAGTAGTATTAAGCTGTTTAACTCTGACAGAATAATATTCTCAAAATGTAGAGATTTCTAGACCTATAAAACAATTTATCTAAAAGTCTAATGTTAAATTTAGTTGTTAATTAAATGCCCAGTATAACACGTATGTCTTAGAATTTGTCTTAGAATTTATTAAACTCAAAGTTTAGTTGAATCTGGTATTTAATGAAAAATGTATTGCTCTGGCACACACAATCCTCTAAACGGTTTCTGTAGATCATAAAGGGCCTAAGGGTTTAGAAATCTAAATTCACCCTTTCAAAAAAATCTGGAGTTAGTGCCAACATTTCTAAATTCATACAGATGTTATTGAATGTTGAATAAACAAAACAACTAAAGAAAAGCATGTAGTTTTCTTTGCTTTTTACAATCTGGTCAACAAATAAGTTATTAATTTGTTTGGGAGCAGAATTTGTCTTTTAAGACTTTAAAAACCTGCTGGAATCCTGTCTTAAGGAAACTCATTTGCCCTGAACTTTTGACCTTTGAGATGAAACCAGACCTTTCTCTCCCTCAATATAAAGTCACACAAAAATAATATAAAACTTCTAAAAATCTATAGTTCTAAACCCCTATATTGTAGCTAATTTTGGCTGTTGGATATTCGGTTACAAAACGTATGGTTGTTATAACAGAAAACAATGTCTATTGTTTCCTGCACAAGTTCAGTTTGAAACATGAGCATGCCAGCATACATACCAGTGTGATGTTTGAGAGTTATCAATTCATGTGCTTTAAGTCTTCAGTGTCTATTGTTTAAGGCTGGCTTTGGTTTCTTTTGGGTTGGGGGCAGGAGTCTTATTCATCTCCAAATAAGACAGATGACAGAAAGCACAAAGTAACTGTTTGCATGTTTGTGAAGGGAACAATGCAATATTGTGATTGGATGGGCAGCAGTGACATGCTCTTTAGATCTCCCACGACAACTGGACTTTCACCACGTAGTGAATGTTTTGGTATTGATTTGTTAAACACAGAAACTGCCTGCAACCATAGCAGTGTTTGTCTGACATGCCTAGCATGCTTTTTAAAAAAAAAAATTTCTCCACCCCCCCCTCCGAACCTCAGAGTTCACTAGAGGCCTGTATTGTTTATGATTTGTTTCCATGGTGTTACAGCCTTGGCAGACAGCATTCATGAGCAGTTCATGTTTTTTTTTCTTTTTCAGTATCATTGGAGCGGTGAGAACTGGGTGCTTCATGTTGTACATTCTCAGCACCAGTGGTTTTAAACAGTCTGTTTGTGATCAGAGCTTCTACTATGGGCCCATAAGCAAGTTCTGGGCTTGTGCTTTTGTGCTGAGCAAAGCTCCAGAACTAGGTAAGACCTAGTTTTTTTTTTTTTTTTTTGACCAAAAATGACCATCTTTTGACCTTTCCCTTGCCCTCATGTTGTTCTAAACCTGTATGACTTGAATTTCTGCTGTAGAGACAGAAATATATTTTGAGGAACAATAATTGTTTAGTGTCAATGTGGTTCACAACAAAGCTGGGTCTTATGAAAAAGTTGTGACTTTATGGCTTGGTTTTACAATGGGTCACCTAAACAGCTTTTATAAAATTGACTTTGAGGCACCATTTATTGTGTGCATCTTGAGACAAAACAATAGCACTGGTGCATTTTGAGTTGTCACTGCAAGATATTTTCAGTTAAGACATGCTTGAACATGCAGTTAAGTCTAAGACTTAAGCTGTAAATCTGCTATTTAAAGGCAAATAAAAAGTCGAAATTGTGAAATTTAATTTAAGAATTGTAGATGGCATAATTCTGCATTTCTCAGTTGTATCTCCCATATAATCACTCATTTAATTCCCAAAACTGTCTTTTATTTGTATAAATCTGTAATTTTTTTTTCTTGTCATTTCTACTTTATTACTTGCAGTTAAAGGTTTAGGCCTTCTCACAGTTGAGTTTACATATTGCAATTGCAACTTTTTTTTCTTTCATCCGTTGCAAATTTCTTCATTTTTTAAATTTTTTTTTTAAGATAAGATCCAAAATCCTCCTGGGGCCCACTGACCTTAGTTGTTAGCTACAAAAAGCAAACAATAAGAAACCATACCGACAATTAACCTTTTTTTTTTTTTTTTTTTTTTTTTTTTTAAACAAAATGATGCTATTTAATGTTATCTATTTCTAACCTTGTATAATATATTCTGGTTTTATACACAATTTCTTACACATTTCCTAACCCTCACTTTGTCCCCACCACAGGTGATACCATCTTCATTGTCCTGCGCAAGCAGCGTCTGATCTTCCTGCACTGGTACCATCACATCACCGTGCTGGTGTACTCTTGGTATTCCTACAAAGACCAGGTTGCCGGTGGAGGCTGGTTCATGACCATGAATTACACAGTCCACGCGCTCATGTACAGCTACTACGCGGCCCGTGCTGCAGGACTTCGTGTGCCGAAACCCTGTGCCATCCTCATCACATCCTCCCAGATTGCCCAGATGGCCATGGGCCTGGCAGTAAGTGCACTAGTGTACTGGTGGATGCAGGACGGGGACTGTCCATCTTACCTAGATAACATAGTGTGGGCTTCACTCATGTACCTCAGCTATTTGCTCCTCTTTAGTTCTTTCTTTTATCAGTCCTACATGAAGCGTTCCAAAAGTATCAAAAGAGAGTGATTTGCAGGCCTTGTTTTTTGGCTGTTATTCTAAGATACATTTATTATTATTATTATTATTATTATTTATAGTGGACTACAATCCTGTCTCTTGTTTTAGACTGGCTATTTCTGTATGGCCGTTTATCTACAAGCTTTCATTTTCTGGTGTTCGTTAAGCATTAAATACAGCTCTTTATTTTATAGTTCAGAACTTTTTAAAAGGTTTTGAACAAAATCCAAACAGTTTTTGGTCGGAGTTTATTACCCCAAGAGTGTTTGTTCCTGCAGAGAAAGCCAACACGTTTGCAGGCTTGACGGCATGCCATGAACCCATCTGTGACATATGGTTTACATCATAGCATGTGCCAAAATCCTTGTAATCTATGTTTGTGGGCTGAAAGCAAGCAAGTGCGTGATTTGCAGAGAGTCCCAATGTAAACCAACACACTTTATTGGGCCACACCTTTTAAATTTCATCCATTCGGTACATGCTCTCCTGGAGAGTAGGCGTTGATACGTACTAGTCTTTAACCTCATGATGTCACAGAAACTTGAATTATCTGTGCTGACTGGTTGAACGGGTTAACATTCATTTAAATTGACGAAAATATTTTGACTGGAATTCTCTCTAAGGACGACACCCCACGTTCTCGTGTTCATTCTGTGCATTTTTTTGTCATGAGTTCACCGCAGCTCTGTTTTAATGAAGTAACAGCATGTTAAACCAGTTGAAGGAATGATTGATTTGAGCTCTTGTTCACATTTTGAGTCAGCATGAAATATTTTCTCTCTGGCTGTGTTGAATTGCTGCTTTACAGATGAGTTAAACCATAGCCGTCCATGTAATGGTGTTTGTTACTTGAATCTCTATTATTAAGCACAGTTTTATTTATGTATTTAACTTTTATATCACACATGGTCACATTTGGGATATTGTTTGTTTTATGGTTGTCTGCGTTTGGCTTTCTACTGAAATTACAATGATGAGGTTGAGCAAAATTATCATTCTTAAGGATTGCATTATGTATTTCTAGAGCACAAACCTTTGAGAGGATACTCACTGAAATTGAACATGGATTCTAACACTGTTTGAAATGCTGCTATTGTCTGAGATCTTGTTTATCAACTGTGAAAATGTATTATATATTTGCATTTAAAGGACATTATGATTGTTTTAAAGAATTTTTTTTATGACTTTGCCTTTAAGGATGGCAGCATATTACTACTTGTTTACATTTTTAGGAACGGCAAAGTTGAATGTCATGGCATTAAGTTACAAAACATTTACTCCTGTATTTTAATTTAACAAGAATGTAAATGTAAAAAACAAAAACATTCCATATGTAAATAGCAATTTTTCCTGAATGTCTGTACACTATTTTAGCCAGTATGATGTAATTATGAATGTGTATTTATTTGTTATCAATAAATAAAGCTGTTTCTGTAGTTTTGTGTGCGTGTCATTATTATTTTTTTCTCTCAGACAAGATCTCTGAGCATATTTTATGCATTAAAACGCACACACACGCGCACACGTATTTTAGCTGTGAACAGGAAGTGTGCGTATTTCCAGTTGTGTAAATGTCATTTCCTTTGTTATTCTCACTGTTTAATTAGGCCAGTCGTTTATCTCCCAGTAGAAAGTATATCTGCTTAATGGTTTGGGAACTCCCTTCAGAAAGAAATTATTTCTTTGTAACATATTTTAGTCTCGGAGTTTAATATTTAATAAGCAAAGTGGCAAAGGCACTCTCTGTAAAAATATTCTGGGTACATTTATTCTCCCCCCCCCCCCCCCCCCACCCCCACTAGCTGGCAGGAACTAAACAGCCTCAGAGTGACCCCTGTATTTGTCGTGACTAGCCAGTGAGTAACTTGCCATTTAGGTGACACTTCTCATCGCCCTGCTGGAAACAAAGGTTAAGTGACTTGCTCAAGGGGACAATATAGCTGTGATAGAGTGTAATCGAGATTGTATTAACTCTTCAATGCCTGGTTCTTGCTTAGTGCCTTCAAAGTACTGACTTTTATGTGCAGACACTGACAAATTTATTCAATAATAATAAAAAAAAGTTTGGTTTTCTTGAAAACCCAATACACTAAAAATGCTGGGTTCCAGATAATTCCTTTATGTTGTCCCAACACAACTGGATTAAATTAACTGAATTGTTTTTTCAAATTTAAGTGAATTAAACAAAACACTCAAGTTCTCTTAAAAAAAACAAAAAAAAAAAACATCTCAGTTGTGTTGATTCGGCTCATTTTAAATAATCAGTTTCAACAAGCAGTAGTTTTGAGTCTGACTTAAATAGAAAAAAATCGTATTTTATGTGACACATTTATTTTTAAAAACTTACATGCTATTTTATCAACTTCCCAGAAGTAAAAAAGATGAATGTGGACTATAAACAAAGCTACACAGAGGATTTGTGACTTCAGTGTCACAATACTGATGAGGTCAGATATTTGAATGTGAGTGGACCTTACTCTTAATTTAAAGGCCCACATTATTTTTTAAATTATAAAACAGTCATGCAAATGTTATTATATTTTGTTGTATTTTTGATTACAAGAAGCAATATCAAAATTAGTTATATTACTTAGTTTATATTAATTAGTTAAAAATAAATATTTGACTCAGTCATAACCTAAAAATGACAGTGTGATAGTATTGATGTATTTCATGGAGCAAAAAAAGAAGACATTGTTTTAGTCATTTAATCAAAAACCCTTTGATTTAAGACAATGGAAGAGCAGTGCTGAAATACAACTATTTTCTGTGTTTTAACCTATTAAAATGTATCATCCCTGCAACTGTATGGCGTCAGTGTGCATGTTCACCACATCCTAGTTGTTTTTATGTTTACATCCAAGGTCAAATTTGTATCTTTATAAACATCTCTTTATTTTACAGTTGAAAAGTCAACTAAGTGACATTCTTCTGAAATGTCTGAATGTAGAACTGTACATGATCAATATATATATATATATATATATATATATATATATATATATATATATATATATATATATATATATATATATATATATACTGTACACTGAAAAAAATTATTCAGAAATGATTCCTTGGATTTACTCAATTTTATTACGTTAAGTGGCTGTAAACTATTTATTTGGGCTGAATTTAAACAAACAAATTAAGTAGAATTTTATTAAACTTAATTTGTTTGTTTAAATTCAACAATTCAACACAAATAAATTGTTTGCAACAGTTTTGCAGACATCATTTTTTTCAGTGTATATATATAAACATATTTTAAATGCCATTAAAGCTCAAGGCTGACACCTACTGTTTTTGTCTATTGAACTAAGGTCAATAAGGTGTAAAGACAAAAATATGGAAATACATATTATACTATACATAAATAGAAAGGAAAAGAAATTTACACGCTGAATATTTGAATAAAATTATAAAACAAATGTTTTAAAAGGGGGTTTCATAAAAAAAAAAAAAAACTTTCAGAAAACAGTTATCCAAAACAACGTGTGAAGAATATTTTAAATATTTAAAGAAACTTTACCACTGAAGAACATTTAGTGCCATGGATGTTAAACATTTTCATGGAACAATCAATGGCAGTAAAGAACCTTTATTTTTACAAGTGTAAAGAACATTTTGTACAATGCACTATTACAGTTTTTCTCAGTCGCTTTGGTGCATTTCTCACAACACTATTTACATTTGCACAACAGTTAATGCATTTCTCAAAACATTTAGTGCAAACTGCAAAACCTAGTTGATAACCTGCACAAGCGTGTCACTTGCTCAAAATGGATAGCTCATTTCTCAAAAGCAAGTATTCATGTCAATGAAAGTGTCAGTGTCATCAAAATGAAAAGTCCTGACACCATTGTTTATGAACAAGATAATCAAATGGCTTCGTCATGTTTTCATTATGACACTTTACTCTGTACATTTTTTCCAATGCAAAAAAGTCTGATTTTGGTGACATCCTGAAAATGCTCAAGACAGCATTATATACTATTTGCACAGCCATTTGAAAACTACAGTAAAGTTAGACATTACTGCATTTAGTGAAGTATCTGAGTACAAGACACTGAATATGTATTTTTTACTGCATATGCTCTTTGCAATTCTAGTTTATTCACAGCATTGTGCAAAAGAATAAATACACACTTATTTACAACAAACATAAACTTCCTTTGGGTAGAGCTGTGCACAACTGTAAACAATATTGCAGTACATATTGGAAAGAACCTACAACATACACAGGTCTGTAAATCATTCATGAAATTGTTACATTTAGAAGACATTTTCAGGAAAAAAAAAAAGATTTAAAGGTTTGTGTAAAACTTTCTTGACAGATTTTGACAACTAGTTCAGCATTTTTGTATGTAA
Source organism: Danio kyathit (assembly GCA_903798195.1). Lineage (NCBI taxonomy): Eukaryota > Metazoa > Chordata > Actinopteri > Cypriniformes > Danionidae > Danio > Danio kyathit. Next base: position 26,309,102 of record LR812531.1, on the reverse strand, counting down.
TGACTCAAGTAATGAAATGAGGACTATTAGTTTTATATGGAATGACTATTCAGCATCCACAAGTTTAGCTCATTTTGACTGACATGACATAAGCAAATGACAATGTTATAAAACAGCAGAGAGTTTTGAGAAATGCATTAACTGTTGTGCAAATGTAAATAGTGTTGTGAGAAATGCACCAAAGCGACTGAGAAAAACTGTAAAATTGTCACCTTGGAATTATAAGGTTCTTTCTGCATTCTGAATGATTTTGAGATATTGAGCTTCAAAGCTTTTGCATTCCATCCATATAGCAAACAGTATGTGTGTAACATTTGTTTTTTAAATAAACAGTCTTAAAGAGTAAACCACTTATAAAAAAACATCACGTAATGTTAATAAGTTTTCATTTAATAAGAATATGTCAATAACTCAGTTTTGACAAAAATGTCAGATAGAACCTTATCATTCTAAGGTGACGAAATATAAAGGTTGTTTATAGACATTGATGGTTCCATTAAGAGCCTTTAGAGTCCAATACAACTCCACCATTTATACATTTTTATTAATCTTCATTTATTAATTTTTATTAACGTTAATAAAATGTACTAAAAATGGCGCTTTTAAGAGCTGTTTACTGAAAGAGTCTTTCTTTAGGAAATTTTTGTTGTTGTTCTTTTTTACCTTTATTTTTTGTGTAAAGAACCTTTTGTGTAATGGAAATATTCTTGTTAAATGTTTCTCATGGAACCACAGATTCCAGAACTTTGATTTTTAAGACTTGTGGATATACAAAAAATATGCTTTAGGTAATTGTATACAAAACAAATACATGAAAATTATCTCGAATTTGCACATTTATCTTAAAATAACAAGCTGATTGGATTTGGACTGCAGCAGAATGCAGTATCAGCTAAAAGGGTGTGTTTGATTAATGGGGGGATGTAAAACTCTACTTTTGTTAGTGATTTTGAGATAAAACTTAGCAGATTCAATGCAGACTTGCCAAACTATTTCACAAAAATGCCATTCGTAGAAATTGCATTCAAAAACTTTAAAATGATGTGATTAGATTAATATAGACTGAAATAAACCGTTTTAGACATTTATTTTGAATTTGTTTTATGAATATATGTATTTTGTAACATATATGATGACGTACATACTTCTTCGTCAATTTTGTGTTTACATAAAACAAACCATCAAAATGAACTGGTCAATATTTCTATACGGTGCTGAAAGGTTCCTGTGAGGTTGTCGGATGCAGTTTGCTTTAGTCGAACAGCACGTCTCAGCAGCTCATCTGCATTGACAAGCTTGACAAGCACCTTGACTTTGAAATGACTGTTATCCCCTCTGGATCCTCTGGAGCGACAGCACTCACGCATGCAAACTGTCCTATTAATCATTCCACAAAACGCTCTCCTTGTTTTCTCTGGCTTCCACAAATGTTTCTTTTATGTTCCTTTTGAAAAGAGATCAGATGACACAAAGAGATACCCATTCACAGCCTTTTGTTTAAGCATGTTACTAATGTCTTTGTTAGTTAATATTTTCTGGAGTCTATTGTTTTATTGATTACAATACTTGAATAGAGAGAAAGCAACCAAAAAAGAAAAAAACAACAAGAAAAAACAACATCCATTTACACACATTTTATTTCTTAATTCTACTGTATGGTTGATTAATGCACCAAAACAAGGCTTCTGTTAGTTAGTGTTGATTTTTAAGCTTTTGTTTATAAAACCATAATATTTCAAATATAATTTTGATATTTTTATGAATATTTTAATATTTTTTCAATCGCTTCAGCTCTATGGTCATAGGAAAATGTGAATTTCACACACAGAAAGCTGAAATATACATTTTTAAATCCCTGTAACAGTCAACTTTAAATCAAATGAAATGAGTGTAGTCAACTCAAAATTTACTGAAAGTTAATACTACTCATTTGAAGAGAGTTTTGAACTCAGTGTTGAACACTGTAAAAAGTGATTAGTTTCTTAAAGCGAATAAGCCAATTGCCTTAAAAGCAACACGTTGACTTTACAACAATAATGTAAGTAAACCCATTGTAACTTGGAGCTGTTAAGTTGACTTAATTTTAATAATTATGCAAATTGTACTCACTTTTTAAATTAAAAGTAAACTAAGCACTATTTCCAATACACCTTTATTATATTTGGGTTTTCTTTCCAGCTTCTCTGTATCTAGCAAAATGACAGTAACTAAAATAGATCTGCTCTTCCAGACTCCAGTGTGTCTTCTAAATTCAATACAGGCTATAATTGTAGATGTTATAGACTTAATGAAGCACACAATATGTAATCTGGTAATAATTACAGTAATTATTTAACAGCAGATGTGCTAAAATAGTCTGACACTGTAAAAGGGATTAGCTGACTTTAAAAAAAGTGAGTACAATTAGCATAATTATATAAAAATTAAGTCAACTTAACAGTTCCAAGTTACAATGGGTTAACTTATATTTCCTTTGTGAAGTCAACTTGTTGCTTTTAAGGCAATTGATTTACTCGCTTTAAGTAACTAATGAGTGAATTAAATACCTCATTACTTATATAGAGTAAGTTCACAGTACTCATATAGATTAGTTTTTAAATCTCAAATGTTTGTAGCAATCGGTTTCCTCAAATGGTTTAAGTTGCCTTAACTTATTGGGTTTTACAGCACTCAGTTGGTTTGAGTTCTCTTCATTTATTGGGTTTTACTGTGCTTAAATTGCTTCGTTTACTCAAATGAATTAAGTTCACAGTACTCATTAGGATTAATTTTTGAACTTAAATGATTGGTTGCAATTGGTTTCCTCAAATGGTTTGAGTTAACTTAACTTATTGGGTTTTACAGTGCATATTTTTAATTTTTAAATTATAAAAGTATATATTGTAGTCATTATGACTGCTCAACCAGCAAAATAACAAATAAAACATATTTAAAAGTCTGCATAACTAATAAACTACAGAATCTTATAAAATCGTAATTACTTGCAATATTGCTTGTTGTTCTTATTATTCTCATATTTGAAATGTATGAATAATAGAGTAAGACATTTTGGTGTCAAATTTCAATTTAAATATTTTTACATAAAGCATATTTAATGCACATAATGCAATGCAAGTGATACATTTAGCACAACTCAAATATGTTATATAACAACAGAATGAAACAGCATATTTATTTTGACCTGTAATTATTTAAATCTAATGATTCTTATTCTAAACATGCCTGACAATATTTATTTTGTATTACTCTTCTGTTAATCATAGTCAAAATACATGATAATGTTTTGCTCATAAAACAATAAAATTTAAACAGAAAACATTGGTACAAATGTTCAAATAATAACTCCATTAAATCTTTGTTGTGTGAATATATGTAATTATTAATACTTTTTTGACAACCATGTTTTAAATACTTAGAAATGGTTGGTTTTCAAAGACTGTTCCTTGTCCCATTCCTATTTCACCCATCATAAGCACTTCTAATGGGGGAGGTGGGGGTGAAAGGGGGGTCATAGGAGCAGGACAGGAGGGCACAGGTATAAAACACTGCTGAAGGGGTCAGAAATCAAATCCCTGAGGAGCACCAAGAAGACAGACCTTCACTGTCACCTCCAGGATTCCACCAGTGAAGACGCAACATGTGGAAAGACAACACTATTGGTAAACATTACTGAAGATTTCTACTAAATAATAAGTTTTTACAGTTCAAGATGACATTCAAGATAATAATAGTTTTAGCATTGCATTAATTATTATCATTTTTCATTATTATCATCATATTTTTTTAGATGCTACTGCTAAAACATCTGGAAGTGGTGCTGTATCCAGAAGCGCAAGTCGCAGGAAAAGGACAAGTTTCTCCAAGGAACACGTTGAGCTTCTGCGAGCTACATTTGAAACAGACCCTTACCCTGGAATCAGTCTCAGAGAGAGTCTTTCCCAAACCACAGGACTGCCAGAGTCTCGCATACAGGTGGGCGTTCATGTTTAATGGCATGTTATGAACAGTAACACAGAATTCACTACAGTTTAAAGTGATAGTTCACCATGGTATTGAATTCTGTCATCATTGACTCACCCTCAACTTGTTCACGTATGACTTACTTTCTTCAATGAATCTACTTTCTATTAATTAGAATAGAACACATTTTGAATAATTTATCAAGTACTTTATGCATATACTTTTTTATGCATTCTTTTGTTATGCACCCTGATTTTTTTCAAAGATTGCATAATAAATGCTTGTGGAGTCCAACATTGGTTTAAACCCAATAATGCATACATTGCTGGGTTTAAAACAATGTTGGACCCAACCATCTTTCATTATGCAATCTTCAGAGGGAAAAAAGCAGGGTCAGAAATGAACTATAGATTAAAGAATAATATTTGCCCTCAGGAATTAATTTACATGGAGTGAAATTTTTTAAATACCTTATTACTAATATTATAAATACTTACCTTATTACAAATACCCATATCAGTGCACGCACTTTAATCAGTCATTTAACTACAAAGTGTTATTAATAAAGTATTATTAACAAACAATTTAATGCTTCTCAATGGTGGCAAACAAAGCAACTGCATATGTGCAGGTTTATAAATTATCAATTGAACATTTCTAACTAATTTTAAAGAGCAATATAATGACAAAACCTTTCTCGATTATTTTTGCTTTTATTGCTGATCTCACTTTTCACCACAATCCCTACTATCACAAAATATTTATTTTAATTTTGCAGGGGCTCTTTTTGCCCCAATATTTTTAATAATTGGGGCATTAATATTCATTTAGGTTGGATCGTTCAGACATATGTACAAAGACAACTTTTGCACTTATTTTTGTCTGAGAGTATATTGAATATATCTTAATGTGAAATTAATTTCTGATTCTGCTTAAATATATATATAAAAAAATTAAATATATCAACTTTTTTTTGAGATTGTAGAACCCCAGTAATATTTATTATATGCTTAAGATACTGCACATACTGCTTTGAAACAACATTAGAAATCAAAAAAATAAATATAAAGTAAAATTTTGGGGTGAGTTATCCTTTTAAGATTAATAAGCAAATAGTCTTTTTTTTTGTATCTCTCATGTATTTTGTAAATCCCCAGACACATAAAAACAGGTGAAGTGATATCTAATAATGCCTTACATGAAAACACTGTTTGCCATTACTGATAGCACTATCAATATCTGCCATGACGTAAGCGACTTTGCCTTTATCAGCTGTTTAGTTTAGAGACCGTACAGCCTGTAAACAATAGACATACCAAGCACAGATAACCATCCTGACTATACGCACTGCTAACTGTATGTCATCTCGCAATGATTAACCTCAATCTTTAACAGGAAAGCTCTTACAGTATCTGCATGCACTAGATGGTTGACTATAATCTATCAACTGTATTCTCATGAGTCTGCCTCATTTGATCTCAATGTCTCCATTCACAATAGGTCTGGTTCCAGAATAGGAGAGCTCGCACGTTGAAATGCAAGGGTGGAAAGAAGTCATTGTGGCAATCCGACTTGCCGGCCTACAACAATATGCAGACTTCACCAATGCAGACACATCGGGAAAATACTGAATCCGCTGGAGGAACTGGGACTTTATGTTCACCACTGCCGGCATATCCAGACCGTATAAAGGAAGAAATGGAAAAAGATGCAGTATGCGGATGCGACACTCCGTCTTCCATGTCTGTCGGCGACGACTCTGGCTATTGCACCCCTTCATACCATCAAAGCAGAGCCATTCAATCCCATATGAGCCCTTCACCTCTTTTAAGCACAGAGCATCAGATGCCCCCTAACTGGGGTGCGAGGTACAGCAGGAGGTCTCCTATGAGCTCCATGTGGAGTCCATATCATCTGGAAGCCTATTCCTGCAATCCAGGATTTTTTTACTCGCAGTCTGAAAAACACAACACTCTTCAACCCCTGACCCCTGTTACTCCAGACTCAGGTTGCTGGGAGACCGGTTTGGACGGGAGTCCTCCTGTTGACAATCCAGATGTTTCGAGAATGGAGGGCCAGCAGGAAAGCGGGGTCCACCATGGGCCGCTTCCTGAGCTTCCAACCCTGTCGCTGCAGGAGATCCTGGGAGAGCTTCAAGGAGACTGGTGGCAGGGCGAAGGACTAAACAACCACTCCACTGAGGATAACCATGTGTATGGCTGAATTTTGAAGGGTTGGATTTATTTATGACTATTTATTATTCAATGTATTTATTGACTAAAATCAATAATGTAATATTTATTTGATTTAAAACAACATGAGAGTTTTCAAATGTTTTCTGACCGATCAAGTGTATTTATTTTAATTAATATTTGGTATTTTTTTGGGATAAAGTGTAATCATGCAGCTGTGTGTATATAGTTTATAATTTTTAAATAAAGATGCCTTTTCTCCTAATGTTTCTTTAAGTGATTTTATACAATTGTTCTGAGTAGGTATACGTTTACTTCATGCATGGATGAGTTCATTGCTGGAAACATTGATAAGAATCAGTCTGTAGGTTGCAAGGAATTTGTTACATAACACTTTCTGTCATCCATTTGGTGAAATGTACTGTATGTGCATGATACTTTCATTGGGAATGAAAAAAATATACAGAACTATTCCTTTTTGTAAACTACTCAAATTAAGTTTATTTCCGTGGACTGTGATAGCAACAGAGTTGTGAAAGTTACCTTAGAAAGTAATGCATCACAATATTGAGTTACTCCCCCTATAACGTAACTAGTTGAGTTACTTAGTTACTTTCTATGGTAAGTAATGCGTTACATTACTTTTAAGTTACTTTTGCTTTACTTTTTCTGACCTGGCTGTGGCTGCATCTCTTTCAGAACCTACCTTTAAAATAACACATAAAAAACTATTGTAGGATAATTTTATCTTCTGAGAACTTCCTGACGCCAGAGCTATACATGCCGTTTATACAGATTAATGAAAGTTTAAAGCAATGCGTTTGCTACTTTTGTCCTTTTTGTCTTATTAAAAAGTAATATCACTGTCCATTCAGATAATTCTCTTTTTCTTTTCTTTCATGTATTCAAAATAAAGAAAATATTTTTATTGCAGAAATGTAAGGCTCTGCCATATTCCTTTCTGCCTGTTCCTGCATTCTCTCATTGTGTGCTGGATTCAACGCAATTTAAACGTGACTATGATCATTATAATTCACCAATTTATTTTTTAAAAAGTGAATAAACTAAACTAAAAAGTAACTCAAATATTATTACTTAATTTTGAAAAGTAATGCATTACTTTACTAGTTATTTAGAAACGTGATATTATTATGTAACACATGTTACTTGTAATGCATTACCCACAACACTGGATAGTAATGCTTTTTCTTTTGGCATTACAAAATACTTCAGAAATATATTCTTGTACATTCTTAACTATATGCTGTAAAATCGACACTAACTTACAGGCAGCAGTTTGTGAGTAACTTACTGTAAATAAATTATAGCAAAAATACTGTATTTACATTTACAGCACCATTTATATAACTGTATATGTATTTACATTATTGTATTTTTATATATTTTACTTCACAATGCAACATTAAAACACAGTAACATACTGCATAACTGTCGTACAGTAAAATTATGTTCATATTACAGTTAAATAATGTGTATTTTACAAAAATCGTTAACAGTGTAGGCTGATTTTGTGCCCAAGGACAATTCATTGTTTAATTTTCTTTTCGGCTTAGTCCCTTTATTAATCAGGGGTTACCACTGTGGAATGAACTGCCAACTTATCCAGCATATGATGCCCTTCCACCTGCAACCCATGACTGGGAAACACCCATACACTCTTGCATTCACACATTGCCAATTTAGCAATTTAGCTTATTCAATTCACCTGAACTGCATGTTTTTGGACTGTTGGGGAAACCAGAGCACTTGGAGAAAACCCACGCCAACATGGGGAGAACATGCAAACTCCACACAGAAATGCCAAATGACCCAGCCGGGGCTCGAACCAGCGACCTTCTTTTTGTGAGGCGATTGTGCTACCCACTGCGCCACCGTGACGCCCCAATGACAATTAATTATTTGTTAATTCATTTTTTTTAGGCAATGGTGAAAACAGTGCAACTTAATATTGTTATAGAAACCATGATATTTTTTTCCACAAAAATTATTTTTCAAATAAATAACCAGACTGGACTGTAAAACAAAACTGAGTAAATTATAACCACAATGCCAGCACAATGGCCAAGACAACTGAACATTTGCACTATCATTGTAAACCTTAAGTCTACTAATGTTATGTGCATCTACATTACTTATTTTATAAAAAAAACTGATTGCAGATATAGACAGAGAGGAGAACTTGAAATACAACGTAAAATTTAGTGATCCAGAAAGAGCATACTGTATGCTATGAAAAATGATTATAGGCCCATAAAGGAACTTCTTGGTTGAAAAGGTTTTATGTATTCAGGTAATTCATGTACACAAACCAATAAATATATGTAAATGTGTGCTTTTTTATCACAAATTAACATAAAGTACTTGATAGGATTATGACTGCAGCAGAATGCTAGTCAGTCTCAGCTGTCAAAATGGGTGTCTTTGATTAATGAGGGGTGAAATGGGTCTGTCATCCATAAAATATGTGAGATATTAGTCTCTTTATATAGTCTTCTCACAGCTGCTTGAAGTCAATACTAACACTTATGCTTAACAAGGGTTTTTCTAATTTCATAAAGAATTAATATTACTTAAAACAATAAAACAAAAATTTTGTATGGTCTTTTATCTCCATAAATATTTAAATAAGTAAATGTTCAAATGGTAAGAGTAGACATTTTCTCACCTTATATTGACCTCCGTCGAAAGATTTATCTGAAACATTACATTAAGCTCTTTTTACATGCATTTGCAATGCCATATGCTAAAATATGTATATAAAATCCCTTTTGTAAATAATATGTAGTCTTTGACTCATGTTTATTCTGCATATAAATAGACATTTTTACTTATGCTAAAAAAGCGAGTTTGTTCTCAAATGAAATAATATTCAGTAAATAACCAAATAAATCAGTGTGTAATCTGTGAATATAAAATAAAGTAACTAATAAATATTCATCTTTAACACAAAATAAAATATTGAGCAAAAAATAAAAAATAAATAATAATAAATGCAAAACTCCAAAAATTGCAAAGCAAAAATTTATTTTTGAGAAATAAAAATTTACTTTGCTAACAAAAAATAAAGAACTGCAAAGGGAAAATTAAGTCTTGAGAAATAAGAATGAAATTTGCAAACAAAAAAAGAACTGCAAATAAAAATCAAGCAGAGCAAAAAAACACTAAACTATTTGCATATATTCAACTGTGAGATTGCGATGCGATTTTCACTTTGCACTTCACGTTTCTGCGCGTTTCACTTTGTGGCCCTCATTTGATAAGGGGGTGGAGTCATGGGAACTTGGGCATTTACGGTAGGCCCGGACCTGACTCCATTTAAGCGACGTCATCTGCTAGAGATACAGTATCTCCGAGGTGGTCTTACAGCCCAGTAGGTCCAGGCTTGACATAAACGCCCAAGTTCCCTTGACTCCGCTCCCTTGTTAAATCAGGGCCACAAAGTAGAGGTCTGCATTCCATAAATTGCCGAATAAAGTGCGGTAGCGGTCGGTAACTCTGGTGTAACTCTGGCGAGCGAGTGCGTGTGCATTCGCCATGGTGCTGTGTGTCGCTTGTTATAGGCTGTGTGGTCTCTGTAGAATCTAGATGGGTGTTTTTTGGGAGGCATATTGAATCGCTATACATTTTACATTCTTCCTTGGACCCAGGGCCAGCGCGTCCATAGAGGCGACCTAGGTGGCTGCCTAGAGCAGCAGAATAGCGAGGGCGGCGTCCTCGACCTCCCAGGGTCCTCAATTTCATCCGTAACACCCACCCGGTCCACACATCCTCAATTTCATCCACGACCCCCCCCCCCCCCCTTATTGCTCATCACAAGGGGGCAAACAAAACTGACAATTAGCCTACAATCCTTTCAAAACCTACACTTTTTTCTGTTATCTGTTACTTTTGGTAGTATTCAATTTAATGTGAGATTTTGAAAACCAGATTTAGCAGGAACAATCGGAGCAGGTAGAAAATGGGGCGAGTCGGGCAGCGGGTGAACAAAGGCTGAATATACAACGGACGCTGTCGGGTTCGGAATATAACCTGGCGGGAGCGGGACTAAAAATTCAGTCCCGTGCAGATCTCTACCACAAAGTAAAGCGTGCAGAAACGTGAAGTGGAAAGTGAAAACAGCATCGCAAAGTCAGGGTTGACTAAAAAGCTAATCAAAATAAGCATTGCAATTGTCTGGACTGTTTTTTTAAAGGAAATGCTATGAAAAATGTTTTGCAAACATATATATATATTTTTTAAATCGCAAATATTTTTTTTTTGTTGCTCTGCTTGATTTTTATTTGCAGTTCTTTTTTGTTTGCAAATTTCATTTTTATTTCTCAAAATTGAATTTTCCCTTTGCAGTTCTTTATTTTTATTAGCAAAATTTATTTTTATTTCTCAAAAACAAATTTTTGCTTTGTGATTTTTGGAGATGAGCATTTATTTATTTATTTATTTTTGCTCAATACTTTATTTGTTTGCAAAACTTTCTTTTATTTTGCAAGTATATATGACCCTATATCGACTTCATACATCTGCTTTTTATTTGTCTTCAGAAGAAGTTGTAGAGCAGTAAAAGGAGATAAACAGTTAAACTGTATAAATTACAGAAGCCTTTGACTGCTTGCAACACTTTGATCAACCAACAGGTGCTGTTGGTTTGAGAAATGAAAGGTAAAACCTTGGGTTTTGCCCTTACAGTAAACTTATATGATCAATAAATATTTAATGTATTTGTATTTTTGGATTGTTAATATACAAAAAAGTAAAAAAACATACAAAACGAAGAAAATATAAATGTATATGATTTCACAACAGGATTGAGAGCAAAATAAGCTTTCATGGTTCCCTGGTGGTAACCGAAATAAGTTTCCTCATACATGTTTCCTCTTTTCCCACCTATACGCCTGCCAACAGCATATTCTCTTCCCATAGCTCTTCATGTATCCACTCCCTTCCATAAAAACAATCTTGTCCTTCTGAGAATAGAAAAAGTCACAGTGCAATAGGCGGGAGGCCAGAGATTTTTAGACATGTACCAAAAACATGGTCAACAACTCAAAAAGTGAGTACAAGCCTCTGTGCAGAATATTATGGTCATATAGATGACCAATTACATGATAAAAATTGTAGTTAGTAATATAATCTATACTGTAAATACCCACCCCAGGGGCGTTGCTATCGTAAGGCATAAGGGGCTTAGCCCCAAGGAAGTCCCATACAGAAGTTACATATTTTACCTCAACCATCAAAATAAAGAATTAGTCAATCCACTGGATATAATGAAGACACAGATATACAACTACAGTGATTGATAACTTGCATAATTATTTGTGTCATGGTGTAATTGATTGAGAGTTTTTTCATTCCTTCACTCAAAATCATAGATTACACTGCTTATAATACTGTAAATATAGTCAAAGCTAAATTAGTTTATATTACAACAGATAATTATTAAAGAGAAGAATGAATTAGAGAGAATGAATTGGTTAATAAATTGCTGCAATCATGTGAATTATGAGTAATCGTTTAATCCATAAAAAAGTAACTCTAATCGGATTATGAAGATTTTAAATCTAATAATTGCAAGTCATTTTGTAATCTGATTATACAGTCTAAATGATATAGAATCTAAGCTGTTAATTATTTAAATTAATACCCAACACTGGTATACTGTTGAATATTTTAGCTGTAATTGTGAAAACATACTGATCAATTTTCTGACATTGTTTGTTCTGATCCCATATGTATGTACTATTTGTGTCACAGTGCTCTGGTTTCCTGCAGCAGGAAGTGTCCATTCTTGGGATGTTTGGTTTTTTGTGAACATTTTTCATATGAACAACACTTCAAAAGAAGAAGACAAAAAAAAAAACAACAAAAAACAAAACAAAACAAAAAACAACGAGGAAGTACCTGTGGTCATCTGTTTCTCTTGGATGAGGCTCCAATGAGTCATAATGAAAGCAAACTGTTACTGTGTTTATTATAACTATGAGGTGAGTGCTATATGGAAAGAGATAAAGAGTGATCTCTTTTCCTGTTTATGGCACAGCAGCTGATGTGGCAGGCAGCATTGGCCTAAATACATTTAGTTATTTTTTTTATTTGTTATATATATACAGTTATGGTAAAAAACGAAGGTCCGTTTCTTAGGATTTATTTTATGTTTGAGTAAATTAACATTTGTTTTATTCTGTAACCTGATTACACTTCTTTTAAATTTAGAAATAGGATATAGGAGAACATAAAAACCCCAACAAAGATTAATGAAGATTAATAACAAATGAAAAAAAGATCATTTAAAAAATGTCAACCCCTTTAATGTTAATACATATTTTTAAATTTGAATTAAATGAGACTGTTATAGATTATAACAAATATTAACATTTGACACCAAATCATACCTAATTAATTCGGTACATTTGGGGTTCGCTAATTTGAAAGACCCCCCCCCCCCCCCCCCCCCCCCCCCCCCCCCCCCCCCTCACTGACTAAGGTCCAGAATTTGTCCCATGAGCTTATTTGTCCTATTTTAACTGCTATGTCATCATAAATTGTGGAAATAATCCATAGAAGAAGGCTTTAAGACCAAGCGGAATGCTCTGTGGGCTGTCAAACAATGCAAACAATTATTTTTCATCAGTACAACATCTGTTCAAGAAAACGTATGATCTGAAGAAAGTAAAGTCATCTTTCACTACTGACTTACTGCATTGTTGTTAAATAGAGAAAACTTTTTACAAGTAACTTATATTCTATATCTTGGACCTTATTCGTGAAGCAAAAAATGATCAGTAAACAGGTGTGAAGCACCAAAGGCGACCACTAGTTAATTTTAATACTAATTCTATACAATACTAATTTAATACTAATCAGGCTATTGTTATCCATGAATTTTCAACTGAAAATTTTTACAAGAGAAAAATCAAAAAATTGTGAATCTCTACATTATTATTGTTTATTTATTTGTTTATTCAAATGGCCAAATTCTAACTGAGGAAAGTTTAATGTGCTGCATGGCCAGATTGTTATTTGCCTAATAAATGAACATTTTTAGTTTTTAATTAAAGAATAATTTAATTCCATCCTTTTCTTAATTATAATCATGTAATAAATGAGTATTTTAAGGTTTATTAATTTTTCTACATTTTTTTTTTTACATTTTTAAGGAAATGTTTTAATACATCAAAAAGTTTCTCAGTTCTGATGACCATCCAACAAGCAATTTAAGCAAAAAATTGCTTAGATTTCTGTCATTAAACTGCAGTATTTAAACCTAATTAAATAAAAAATGAGGCGAATAACGGCAAAAGAACCACCCCTTTCACATAGCTGGCTACAGGCCTGAGAAACTGATTACATTTGATTGTATTTATTACATTTTCAAATGGTCTTAAAAAGTAATTGTATTGTAAAAATACCAGAAAATATAAAAATGAAGAAAGACCCTAGTAAATGATTGTGGAGCAGATGTGGTTTTGTTTAGTGGAGAGTCATTTTTCTCCAGTATGATTAATGCAGAGAAGCAACGGGCGTGTCTTTCTCACACACACACACAAAGTCCAGCATTCATGTGTGGGGACTGGGGAGTTAGTTTCCAAACTATTGCTACCAGGCGGAGGCGTTGTGTGACATAAACAAAGAGGTGAGTCCTTTTTAGATTGTTCGTGCAGTTTTAATCTACATTTCATGACACGGACTGAAATGTTTTGTCAAAAATGTACAAACGACGCTCTGCCCTGTGCTTTTACATTGTAAATACGTTAAAACGACGCGAGTTCTCGAGCGTCGCGTTTCACGTAAAAGAGCGCTCTCCTCCCACGTAATGTTAAATAAATTACGGCTTTTTAAACTAGTCTTTGGTGAAAAACTATATATATTTGTGTTTTGTGTATATATATGTATATATATCTCCAGCAAATAACTGTCGTGACTAGTATTGAGGTAATAAAGTTTGTTGGCTAGCTGTATTGAGATTTTTAGCGGTTAGCATTGTTTTTGCGTTTATGGCAGAAACAATTTATTAACGTATATTATCATAATACTGACAGCAATCTCTGCATTCAATTGGTAAAAATCAGCTAAAAGTGAAGACTAACTGTTCTGGAAGAATGTGAGTTGCTTTTGCAGCTGGTTTTAAAAAGTGAACGGACAACTTTGCTAATCAACTAGCCACTTGGCTAAGTTAACTAGTAAAGAGGAAGAAGTGAGGGAAGAGCCATCTTGTATGTGTGTGTACTCGAGTGTCTAATGATTTCTGATTACAAATTTCCTTATGAGTTCTCTCTGGTGCAATAAAATATTTTCTGGTCACGTTTGACGTGATAATAGAAAACAAACATGCAAATTTCCGCCCCAGATTAACATAAGAGACTTTCCCGTGCTCTGTTTGCAGCTGTTGGTGGTAAAGTTATTTGGCAGGTGATGTAAACAGGAATATTTCTGATTGCATAACATAACACATTAAACCGGGATGTTTAGCCAGCTGCTGGGTAATTTTGGAAAATCCTGCTATTTTGAATCCTTGTATCAGACATGTTTACAAATATCTGAAGCAATGAGCTAAGTAAATCCTGGTTTCTGCACTATATACTGCAGATTGTTGACAGGACAGTTAATATAGAAATTGCTTATTATGAAGTGTTTTATTGATATTTAGACCATATAATTCTAAAGATTTTAGTTTATCAATGTATAATGTAATTTAGATGTAAAATATTAAGGATTCACTTTTTTTTGTCAACACAACCCCATTGACATGCAATGATGAGCGTATTTGCTTAAAGTACCTGATAGTAATATTTCTGTAACTTATAAAATACTTTGCTTTAAACAATTTTAACGCATTTTAGGGAAGGAACTGAGTTTTTGTCTTTACTTAAATTATGACGGGAAATGAATGACAGATCTGCCTCTTTTGGTTGAGATGTTGTATGAGCATTTTGTAATTAAGCACTTCTGCATTTCCCTAATGCTGAAGATGTGTTGTAATTTTGTTGCCGTCATCAGGTCAGCCATAGTTTTACTTCCACATTATTTCAACTGTTAGTGCACCTTTTAAGTTACAGTAGGAAATTAAGGTAATTTTTGTTGTCAATTTTAAATGTCCTTTTCTTTTGTGCTACAGAAGAAGATGCATTATTACAGATATGAAAATGCAGAGGTCAGCTGTTGCTACAAATACCTCATGTTCAGCTACAACATTATATTTTGGGTAAGTTGATGATAAATGTTCTGTTTTAGTGTAACAAACACACATTATTATTATTATGCTCTCCACTGCAGATCATCTTTAAATGTCCTCCCTTCCAGTTCTGACATGAAGATAACACTGGCTTGCTGGCCTTTTCCATCTCTCTTGCTCCGATAACATGATCTCAGACCAGCCCAACATTTCATGTTTATTTGTTTCACTTCGTTTCACACTGTGCACAGATGTTTTATACTTTCTGAGTGTGTTTTCATTACTGGGTGGGCTGTTTCACCAAAGTTAACACCCATAGTTAACACTCACTCATCTTTATCAAGTGAAAAGGTCTGCATAATGACGTTGCATTTCAATATTTGTATCAACAGGAAACAGATTTACGCTGACGGGCACAGCAGTAGTTTATTTTGTCCTCTATGGGAGGAGTTTGAGGGTTCTGAGATAACCGTTTTTAACCCGTTTTCCTGTTTTCAGTAGTGAACATGGTTCAAGAAATGAAAGTCATTATCTTTGCAATGTGTTAAAATAATTACATGCACTGTGATATGATTTCTGAAGCCTTTAGTTTAACACCCTTTCCCTCATAGTTTTAAATAAACTATGGAAATTTAGGGTTTTCCTAAAACGCATGCAATTACAAAAAATGCCAGCAAATTGAGAAAAGATTTTCATCTGTTTGACAGCACACATGCTACAAATCCTCACAATGCATACACATAAAAAAAAAAAAAACAAGCTGCCTTTTCTCACAACACTTTCTAATATCATGGAGCACAACAAAAATGTTTTAGGGGGACCCTTAAACATGACAGACACAGCTATTTAGGTTATGGCTATGTAGGCTAATAAAATACAAAAGACAAGGGAATCAGGATGTTAAAATAATATGGAGTAATCTAAAAACTCACCTTTCAAAGATCATCTACAACTTCACTGAGCAATAGCAAAGAGCATAGAATCAAGCGGTGTCCCTCACATTTTTAGGTCCCCTTGAAACATTTTCGTTGTGTTCCGTTCTTTTTGCAGTTGTTGTGAGAAAATGCAGCACGTTTTCATAAATTGCTTGCATTGTGAAAAAAATACAGCACATTTTATTAATTTGTTTGCATTGTTGGAAAATGTGAGGATTTGCAGCTTGTGTGCTGTCAAACGGGTGAAGATCTTTTCTTAATTTGCTGGTGTTTTTTTTAAAATTGCATGTATTTTCTTAAATTGCACCATGTTGAGCTCTCTCGGCCACCGTTGTTATTAAAAAATGTAACAAAAGAGTAAGCACCATGACTTAATTCAACAAATCAGCATATTAAAATGATTTCTGGAATAATATCATCTAAATGTTCAGCTTTGACATCACTGGAATAAATTACATTGTAATATTTTTTTAAAATGGAAAACATTTTTGTGAAATGTCACAATGTTAATGTGTTTTTAAATCATACTTGATTAGTACAAGATACTTCATACTCTAAAATCTTCTACATGCTTGCTGTTCTACATTTGAGTCAGACATTTAGTCATTTATGCGTCAGATGTTGTAATCAGGTACTCAGTCATTGCTGGTTTTCTTTGTCTAAACTTGCTTATTCTGTTGCAACGTTTCCTAATGTATACTTCTCTTCTGCTTTTCAGCTAGCTGGATCAGCATTCATTGCAATTGGCTTTTGGGCTTGGAGTGAAAAGGTGAGTCTGGTCTTTTCTGTAATGTACATTGGCATAATTCTGTCAATTTTACTTTTAATTTTATATCACCAGCTTAACTGACATAACTGTAATTTGCAATATTATGCAAAAATTTGGGGTCTCTAAAGCTGGTTTTCCACTATCGTGCCAAACCGTTCTAAGAACACTTCGGTTTGGTTACGGTTGTTTCTCCACTGAGCCTGAAACGGCGCGGCATGATTACAAACCGTTCTCGGCCCGGAATTCTTGGCACGGTTAGACAACCGTGCTGAACTGTGCCGACAGATTCTGTGCGTTGACGTCGCGGCTCTGTTGCCAAGCTACCACAGCTGGCTCAGCGGACGCAAGCTAGTCATCAGACATCCACATGTAAACTACATTAGATTTAATATAAAATATTATTATTATTATTGTATTGACTTGAATATAGTTAAACGTGTATAATATAATTACTAACCCATCATCTAAAATCTTAAAAATAATAAAATAGCCTTTTGTTTTACTCGTGGCTTGAGCTTTATTAATTTGAATGACATCATTGGCAGAGATGTTTATTGCATGCAGTGCTGTATTTGGTAGCACAAAACTCGCTCTGATCTGGGTGTGAACCTTACCAACGAGTGCATGCACTGCTGAAAAACCTTTTTTTTTGTTGCTGCGCATCGAATACAGACACGCTTAAGATCAACGACATCGCTATATCCATGGAACATGAACTTGCAGACTCCTTGAACAATGAGGAAATAATTGCACTTTTTAATTTAAAGACCAGAATGCAGCATGCTTGTTTTGTAATTTAATGCCAGCTATACCACCTGAAAGACGGTTATGGCGTATTGTGATGTCGGCCGTCACCAAAGAAAGTCTAATCTTTCTTCAGCTTCTTGGACTTTGAATGAAAGCATAAGCGAGTGGCACTGTCCAAGGTACTGTATGATTGTGTTGGATTTAAATTATAGCCTATAAATGCACAGATAAACAAGTCAAATGAATTAATAAATAAAATAAATATGGATTCTTAAATGCCGGCATTGTTTTTACTCAAAAAATATCAATATGTTTTGACAAATGTTTCATAAAAATAAAATGAGCAATTTTCAACATTTAGCTATAGGCCATTATACGATTCAGTTAAATACAAGTTGGACATTTGGGGACAAGTAACATGTTTCTGTGTTTTTTTTTTTTTTTTTTTTTGTTCTCGGTTATCTTCAAAATATACTGGGCAGCTGCGCAAAATATTTTCTAAAACATCAAGCAGGAATTTGTCTATAGCTCGTTTGTTAATTATGAAGAGAAAAAAATTAAATAACAAAAATGAAATGATAAATTTATATGCTTTATATCCTGCTATGTGTTTCATATTCGTTTTTTATTTAACTTGATGCATTCAATATTTAATGTTTGAATACTGAAACAAATAAAAACCATTGCTTAAAAGGTTATATTTTACCATCAAAATGTAGTATATTTTATATCATTATCAACTTTTGATATAAAACCGCTGTGCAAATTAATTTATTGTTAAAAATTAAATAATTTAAGTGCTATATTTTTTATTAGTGAAAGTGCCCGCTCACTTTTGACAAGGTCTGTCCAAAAATATACTTCTGCCACTATAATAAAAATGGACTATTATTGTCGCATTATCATTGTTTATTTTTTTGTTATGTATAGAGATTTGAAATATATTATTTATTTCCCCTCCAGTCATTATCAATCATCACGTTACAATTTGTTAATTTTCCCTCCAAATAAAATTTGCCCAGAGCAGCGCAACATATGACCTCTAAATAAATAAGGGTGCTGTGATTTGTAGCTATATTTAGCACCCTATATGAGAAAGCGGCATAACAGTGATTAGTCACGCAGTTGCTTTCGCTTTTACACATGAACATGATAAAACTAGTTTCGGAAATTATTTAAATTTAATTGAACAAAGGCAGCCGTTTACATGTTACCAAGGCAACTACTCATGCGTTTTGTGCAACGATTCAAAGAGCTCTGTTGCAGCACCACAGTGGAAAATGAAACCGCATCCGTGCTGTCTGGCCCGGTTTGGCACGGAATGGAACGGTTTAGCATAAAGAACGGTTCAGCACAATAGTGGAAAAGCGGCTTTTGATAATAAAAAATAATTTATTCAGTAAAGGTGCATTTAGTTTGTGCATGCATTGTCTGTCTTTGTGTCTTCCATTGCAAACAGTCTACATCAACAAAGATAGTAAAGTCATTTGAAATTTTACAGAATATTTCTTATCAAATATAAGCTGTTCTTTTAAACTTTATATTCATTGAGGAACACTGAAAAATGTTTCACATAAAAAACACTATATACAATGACACCTTGCAGACTTTCAAAACTACTCAAAGTCTGCAAAATTGTACATTAAACTGCAAATAAGGTGAGTTTAAAAGTGTTTTAGTTGTTTAACAATTTAAACAAGAAGTGTAAATAGTTTGCTTCTGATCTCTCTGCAGGGGGTTTTATCAGATCTGACTCAAGTCACACGTCTGCATGGTTTCGACCCAGTTTGGGGGGTGCTTGTTGTTGGCACAGTCACTTTTATTTTGGGATTTGCTGGATGTGTTGGAGCGCTTAGGGAAAACATCTGCCTTCTTAAGTTTGTAAGTATATCCATTCAATGCGATACAGATTTAATAACACCTATGCTGGTCAATTTGTGCCATTTCTGTTTTAGATTTTGTGTAATTTTATGACATTAAAAATAAGAAATTCAGTTTTCAGTTAAATTTCACTCTTGCTTCTTCTGATTATTTATCTTGCTTCTTTCAGTTCTCTGGAGTCATTGGATTCATCTTCTTCCTGGAACTGACGGCTGCAGTTTTGGCGTTCGTATTCCAGAGCCAAGTTAGAGAGTGGATCAGCGATTTCTTCTTGGCTAATGTGAAGGCCTACAGGGATGACATTGACCTGCAGAATCTGATCGACTCTCTCCAGAAGCTGGTAATTCTGAGAGACATTTTTAATGTATGCCGATTCACTAAAATGAATGCTTTCTATATAGACTCAACATGACAGCTACCACATAGATATCAACTTAATGATTTTCATAAAAAAAAAAAAAAAAAAAAAGCAACCTTCGGTACTCGCGGTCCATGTTGTTTTGCAACTGCTTGCTCAGTCAATCAATCAATCAATAATAAATTACCAAAATCTGAATTAAACTTATGAGAAAATATAAAAGATTAAAAGACTAAAGATTTTAGTGTATATATATATATATATATATATATTAGGGGTGTAACGGTTCACAAAAATCACGGTTCGGTTCGATACGACACAGTGGTGTCACGGTTCGGTATGTTTTCGATTCAGCAAAAAAAAAAGGAAAAAAGCCAGAGGATTTATCTGATTGAAATCTTTTTATTGTAAGAAAACTAACATCATAAAAGCATGATCTCTCTTCTTTTCTTTTTTTTTTACTTTGAACTAGGGATGTCAGTTTCTACAAAATCCCGTGATCAATGATCATTTAAATTAACGATCAATTAATCTATTAATCGCTCATTCTTATAAACGATCCGTTTAAATCTAGGCTACCAGCCTGTGTTGAGGCTACTGAAGAATGAGCTGAATATGCAATGCATTATGATTCTTGCTTAATCGTCACAACGAAAAAATCCCAAACTAGGCTACAGGCAGAGTAGCCACTTCAGAGGTGAATGCAGCACACGCTTCTGTTAAAGCTTCCGTGAAGAACGAAAGCGAAAGCAACTACTAAACACGGTTATGGCATAAAATTATTTCATTTTTAACAATCAATTAAATTACACAGCGGTTTTATATCAAAAGTTGATAATAATATAAAATATACTACATTTTGATGGTAAAATAATGATTTAAAGGATGGCTGTTATTTCTTTCAGCATTCAAACATTAAATAAACAATTCATCAATTGAAATAAAAACGAATATGAAACAACACATAGCAGGATTTAAAGCATATAAAGGACTATTATATTTAGCAAAATGCTGCTCTTTTTATCTTTGTATTTTTTTTATCATTTTATTTTTGTTATTTTTAATATTTCTTTGTCTTCATAATTAAAGCTAATCGACAAATTCCTGCTTGACATTTTAGAAAATATTTTGCGTAGCTACCCAGTATATATTAAAGATCACCGAGAACAAAAAAACAAACACAAAAACATGTTACATGGCCCCATAAATGTCCAACTTATATTTAACTGAATCGTATAAATTATGAAAATTGCTAATTTTATTTTTATAAAACATTTGTTATTTTTTTGAGTAAAAACAATATCGACATTTAAGAATAATTTTATTAATTCACTCATTCCTTTGACTTGTTTATTGGCGCACAAACAGGCTATAATTTAAATCAAACAACAGTAAATTGGACCTCTACAATGCCACTAAGCTTTCAAACAAAAGTCCAAAAAATTAAAGAAAGATTGGACTTTATGCGGTGACGGCCGACACTGAGCTCAGTAAAATGTTTTTTGATAAGTTAATAATTAATTAATAATCTGTTCAATAATTCGTTGAAGCCAAAATGAATGGTAATTGAATATAGGCTATTTAAAAAAATATAACCTATATAATAAATATAGGCCTAACATATTTTTAAATAAAATAAAATAGGCTATTTTCTGACAAATGCGCCTGTCTGTGTTAATTATTCCATCGAATTAATTTGATCGCAACACCTGTTATTCCAGAACTGAACATTTGAGCTGGTTTCAGTTCTTTTCATTTTCTTTTTTCTGTAGTTTCATTTTTACAAATAATTTTATTTCATTTGTTTGTTAATTAAATTTTGTTATTTAGCCTATTTTTTATGCAACAAAGTTGCAAATTAATTTGCTACGAGATGTGGCTGTATGGTAGTGCGCTTATCCAGAGCACGTGAACTGCTGCTGCAGAGAGAAAGAGCGCAATGAAAATAATTAAATTTTCGCATGCTGATTTATGTGAAATTGCGAATACATGACTAATCGCATTGCAATTTTAAAAATTATTGTATTTTATCCTTTAGGAGGGAAAGTCTATTTCAATTCATGCTAAAGACATGTGGTGCTGAAGTCTGAAAGTGCCGGTCATGTTGATGTGAACAGCTGAAGCTGTCAAATTATTTTTAGTTTATTTATTATTAATGATGATGATTAAAAAATAATAATGCTATTAATTTTATTCAATAATGTAATTAAAACATGTAACATATCTACATTAATGTGAAACAAGCTAAATATTAAAGTCGTCATCTCAGCTCTCTGCAATATCTTTGCCTATATCCTCCTCAATACACGATATCCTCTACTCTCATGCGACCTATTTTTTGATTACCTGACTCGCGGATTAACGGCAGCACATGTGGATATAACCGAGACCTGCTTGTTTTGACCGTCACCTGCCATTTCAGTGGATCTGAAAAGCAGGAATAAGCAAAGTGCTCCCAAACGCCAGACCCGCTGTTGGTTATAGGAGGATTACATTAATGTTCCTAGCCATTTTGCTAGCTAGGCTATAGTGCAGTCAGTCCGCGGCGCGTTTCCACCCTTTCGCTTTCGTCCGCAATAAACCCTGCATCATCTCAGCGCCCCTCGGGCTTCGCTTTCGTCCGGGACAAACCCGGCATCATCTCAACACCCAGCTCCGCCGGCTTTTTCGGATTGAAAGCGGCATAACTTTCGGTTTGAGCGCCAGTTGAGCTTACTCCGACCCTGAGTGCAGTGTGTGCCTGACTAGAGTAGTGTTTGGAGGTGGGCGGGGAAGGCAGATGTTGCCTGCCACGTCATGGGATGCCTTGTTGCACTGAAAACATTTATTCTCTTTTATCTTTTTAGATATTTGTCTGAATCGTTCGGTTCGTATGCGTACCGAACCGAAAGCCTCGTACCGAACGGTTCGATACGAATACGCGTATCGTTACACCCTTAATATATATATATATATATATATATATATATATATATATATATATATATATACTTATTTTAGAAGAGAGCTTTGTAGCTTCAGAAGCTGTAAAGACAAAGCTCTCTTCTAAAAATAAGTATATATATATATATATATATATATATATATATATATATATATATATATATATATATATATACCTATTTTTAGAAGAGAGCTTTGTAGCTTCAGAAGCTGTAAAGACAAAGCTCTCTTCTAAAAATAAGTATATATATATATATATATATATATATATATATATATATATATATACTTATTTTTAGAAGAGAGCTTTGTCTTTACAGCTTCTGAATGTCCATTAAAGTCTTGTAAGAGTGCACAGACACAATAATGTGAAAGCTGGTGTGCCTTGTAATTTACAAATATTTAAGTAATTGTTTTGTCCGCAGTTCAATGTACACAAGGTTTTGTCAAAATCACACAAAAAACACACAGTGTTGGTTATTTCTGTAAATGTAAATAGTGAAGATATGAGGTAAATATGTATCAGTATTCTAGATCAGTAAAACATGTTTCTTGGAAATGGCAGCAGCTCGCTACTGATGCAACTCTACCAGAATTTCAGGATATTCCCACGTTCATTTTTCGAAAAAACAATTTAGGACTGTAAAAACTGAGGGAGTTCAGAGACACTGTTTATGATATAGAGAATAACATTTTCATGTACAAGCACAATTACACAATAAAGCAAGTTTCAAATTGTAAAAAATCTTAATGCTTTTTTTTGTAAAAATATCATTGCTAAATATACATGCTTTTATTTTACTATTATTTTTTTTTTTTACAGAATCATTGCTGTGGAGCTAAACACCCAAACGACTGGAATATGAATGTGTATTTTAACTGTTCAAATAAGAATAACCTCAGCAGAGAGAAATGTGGAGTGCCCTTTTCCTGCTGCATCAGCGACCCTGCTGTAAGTTTCCCTCTCCTTAACAGCAGCCCTTCAAAGAAAAAAAATATATTTTCAGCATTCTGCACTGCCATAAAAATACATTTAACAGAATCCATTGTGCTTTCATGTCGAAGGCCAAGCATTTGGAAGACTCCCTCTGGTAGTGGTGGCCTTATGCTCCCTGCCTGTATTAAATCATTCACCCACAAGTCATTCCCAAACCTGTTTGTCTCTACTTGCAAAATGTACTTTGCAATTGCATTGAACAACCAGCTCATTACCAAGAATTAATTTTTTTTTTTGCGTTCTGTGCAGTTTTAGAATAACGAAGTGGACTGACATTTTTTCCACAAGCCACTGAAATTGTTCTTCCAGAAAATGCTTCTGCCACGTTGGTCACTATTCTGACACTTGGGCTATCAGGATATTTTAAAGGGAACTGTGGCTTTTTATAATCTTTATTGCATTTCAGCTTTGGATATAAATGTTAATAAAATATTTGCTTATTTTACTTGTTTATGTTACCAGCATGACATGCTTATATTTTTTCCTCCTATTTTCTCCTATTATTTGCTGTTTTTCATGTTAAAATGACTGGGTTTTGCAACAAGAATGAGAGCTATAGCATGAACTGCAGCATAAAGTTTTACTATTTGTTCAAAATTAATTAGAAATGATATCAGTGGAATCACTGGAACGGTTTATACAATAAATATCTTGACAGATAATCGAATGGGTTTCAAGAACTCAAGCATTTAGAAGACAACTGCATTGAATGCTAATAAACGTAAATGCTGTTAACTGTTATTATTCTTGGTCGGAACATGCCTTAAAGCTTTGTATGAATAGGATTTAATTAATTTGAATGAATTAGTTTATGAATGGTTATTTTTCTACTGTAAATCAAAATTCCTTACACTCATAACGTTTCTCTTCAGGTTACGGTGCTCAACACGCAGTGCGGGTATGATGTTAGAGAAAATGGCTCTTTGGTAAGTGCATTTTCAACAATTCTGTTCTGTGCTTTGCCATTGTTAATAAAAAATGTTTTGCTTTAGTTCACGTCCTCCTAGAAATGTTAAACGTGCTTCAGAAAAAGCAATAAAACACTTGTCAGCTTCCACTTACTGGTCAAAGTAGTAAAAGGTTCTGAAATTTAAAGTCAAGCATATAGTCAAGGTTTCTAGTAGCAGCAGTCATATCTGTACGTTTGACGTAAATTCTTGTTCTGTTTTCTCTTCTATTGTAATCTTTTTTATTTGGCATAGCAGTAAGGAAATTGCAATTGGCAGAGCTGAGAATATCTACAGAGAATAAAGTTGTTTATTATAATACACTGCAAACACTTGCTGCTGTGTAGATTAAATAAAATGTTTTTTAATTAATTGCATACATTCATTTACCTTTTTTTTTTTTGAAGAAACGACATGCTGTTTTGATTTTTCAGGCTCAGTGGAGCAGTTCCATTTATATCAAAGGATGCATCGATGCTTTAGAGGACTGGCTTCCTCGTAATCTCTACATTGTGGCTGGAGTCTTCATAGTCATATCATTGCTACAGGTATTGGATGTACTTAAGAACAACATTATACTGCATTGAAAATCAATTTTACAGCTAGATGTCACCCTTAGCACTGGTATTAAGGGCAAGGCTATTATGCAGATGGTAAATGTTTACTCTCATGCATCAGTTTTCAAAATGTTACACAGAGGTCAGTTGTGAGGGTTTGTGTGTTTACATAATGACACTTTTGTTTTTGTTTTAGAAAATAAGTAGAAATTACATCACCGGCCCTTCATTTGGGATGCTTTTTTTTATTTTTTATGAACTAGCCCCCATGACAAACTAATTGAGTAGCCCTGCCATAGAGCAAAACACATGGCAAAATGTAAGTTTGCGTACTTTTGGTTGGAGAAAGA